>OZ038491.1:101886018-101908518 GCA_964036315.1 Acanthosepion esculentum
GGAAATTACCTGCATAATGATACATAGGACGTCCTATCGAAATCGGCAACGATGTGATGTAAATTGAAGTGAAGCGTGAATTGTAACAAGTGCTTAAAAAGAAAAAAAAATAAGTATGGCGGTCTTGAAAGTTGGGTAATATCTTGAGAAGTAGATGGAAATTAATCGGCAAAAAAAGAAGATAACATCTCTGATGTTGAAACGCGTGAACTTGAGATTTCTTAAAGTATAACTTCTGTAAAAAAAAGGAAGTTGAAAAGTTATTTAATTATAGTAGGACATAATAGAAATGTAGATGGAAAGTTGGGAATTTTTTTTCAGAATGGATCACATTTACTCTACAAGGTGTGATCAAAAACTATCGGACTGTTGCTATAGTAACATATGCAGAGTGAAATTCTTCCTGATAAGTATAAACGTCTTTTGTTCCATTTTGTTCAAAACTTCTTCGATACCTATATGTTGGTTAATGGTATTCTCAGGATCCTTCTGTAGAACACCACTGCTGTGGTTTCAAGTGAATTCTTCATCTGTCAACTATCACATAGCAGGACGACTGTTATTACATAAGATTTAATTACATATATATATATATATATATATATATATATATATATATATATATATGTGTGTGTGTGTGTGTGTGTGTGTGTGTGTGTGTGTGTGTGTGTGTGTGTGTGTGTGTGTGTACACGCCAAAAAAACACATGGCTAAAATGCAACGACAAGCTGAAAATCAAATTTTCAGCTGTCAATATACCACATGACATCCTTCAGCGCTTAGCCTTGGAGCGGGTAGAATAGAGATCAACTTGTTTTAGTGCAATCAGCATTTTTCAATCTGCTTGCCTGAATCATCTTCAAGAAGCGAGAGAAAGATCTAAAAGGTCAGACAATCTAACAGTGATCTCATCTCACAACCCTCACCCTTGCTCCATATGTGCCCTCCTTTAGAAATCACTAGCTGTTCTTAAGTGCCATTTAATATTATCGCACGAAATTTCATAACTGAATCAATTAAGCTGTGAGATCCGCATACGTCGCAACCGACTGGAGAGTCCATTATACATACATATATATATATATATATATATATATATATATATATATATATATATATATATATAATTCTCAAAATGTGTCTGATTGGATTTTCTTTTTGCGTTTCCACAGTTTCCATCCGATTTAAATGAATATTTGTGTTTGATAGATTATTCTTTAGTGCCGTTTTTGAGTCTAAATTGTTGGCGACATGGCTCTCCACTACTTCCTGTCCATCATAACATTCATCAGAGTTTTTTCTGTTTACTATCTGTTATTGGATATATATCTGTCACAAAATAACTTAAAAAAAAATAAGTAGCTTAAATTATTACAATATTATTATCTATATCTATAATTCTTAAATGTGTGTGTGTGTGTGTGTGTGTGTGTGTGTGTGTGTGTGTGTGTGTGTGTGTGTGTGTGTGTGTGTGTGTGTCTGTGTGTGTGTGTGAGTGAGTGAGTGAGTGTGTGTGTGTCCTTGGATGCTGTTTAAGCGTTTCCACTGTTTTTATCCGAACGCTTCTTAGTACGAGGTTGAAAATGATGATCAAATGACTCAACATTAGGCTGAAACAAGTTTGAGATCACAAAACGGCCCTTTTCAGAGCCACCCCATGTAAATATTCAAATTTTTACCCCCTCCCCGCATTTGTCAATGTACTTCAGTTGTACCCAATTTTTGTTACTAATATTATTTGCAAATCAAGACACCGAAGGTTTTCCGATCGAGTATAGCGTCTTATACTTAAAAGACTTCTACTAATAATAATATAAACATACATACATATATATATATATATATATATATATATATATATATATATATATATATATACATATATATATATATATATGTATGTATGTGTGTGTATAGATAGATAGTGAGAGTGCGACACAGAGAGACAGAGTATGATATGAATCTTTCGTAATTTTTCAATGAAGTATCTTACATATTTGTGCATGTACAAAACATTGTGTTTTTTGTCGTTTCGTGCAAACCTCAAAAATTTATGACTTCATAGAAAATATACAACCATTTTACTAAAATAACAGTTTTCACAACATGTACGGACAAAAAATTAGTAATACTACTAAATAAAAAAGATAAAATATATCTAGGTTGTTGCTATAGCAACCGAGCTATAGTACGCATAATTACGCCGCTTCCCACAGACTTACCATGAACTGTGTCGCGCATACAAACTGTTATAGCATTGTCGGTGGAAAGTGTGTAGATTGAAGTCGTCTAGCCACGCCACAAAGATTCCTTCAGTTACCATATACTGTGTTGCAGGTTTTGGCGTAGAAAAATATTTCCCTCGTTCGACAACCAACATATTTCATATAATTCGCTCATAGTGTCTTTAAATTCTTCAAACCACAAATTCCATTTGAAAAAAAACACGATTTCTGCAATGGATCAGCTGCTTCCTATCCAAAAAAAAGTACTACGGATACTTTCATCATTAGAAACGACTCTAGATACATTATGTGTCTTCAGCGTGGGACCACTTCGAAGATCAAATGCCGGATTGCTATGTGTTGTAGTTTTCTTTTTATAGCATTAGTAGCCATGTTTTTTTCACTTGACCTCGTATAACTTTAGGAAAATTTAATTAATATCAGCATTACCGTTCTTAGTGTTTAATCTGGGGTCTCGACGATTGTTTTCACTACCTTTCATCATCGACAATGTTTTTTGACTTAAAAACGATGATGTTTGAGTAATGGATAGCGGCTCGGATTAAGGAATCGGAGAACCGAGTTCGAATTCCAGTAGCATCCATTACATTCACTTATGTGCTAACACCCTTGGGAAAGGTATGAATCCTCTTCTTCTCCCCTACCAGCTATGGGTAAATAGAACGAGAGACCGAGTTCAATAGCCTTGTATGGCAACTGGTCCACCGCAGAAAGAAATGCCAACTAACTGCGGGAAAAAAAAATCTGCCTCGTCAGTCATGTATCAAAAGATACATGATCGCCTAAGCATGTATCACACATGGCACATAACGAACTGACTGAGAATTCTAATAAAAGCTGAACATAGGAAGAAACTGAATTCATAGAATTTTGTTATTGAGAATTTAATAGAAAATATTAAACATTATTTATTCGATTGTATACTTACAATAATAATTTTATATTTACATTCAATAAACTAATACAATTAAAACTAATGCAATGTAATATTTATCATTTACTAATTTACAAAGAAATGTGAAAAAAATATTCAAAAATTTATAAATATTACTAAATTATTAAAATATACGTACCAACTATCAGGAAGTCCTCATTATTTTCTATTTCATTAAGTTCTAATTAACTAGCCGATGTTTTGCCAAGAATTCACGTAAAACATAAAATAAATAGTAGCTATTTTTTTGTTGCCAATTCAAAAGAACAAAGAAAATGTATACTTTAGACATTTTCTTTCATATGTTTAGATTTAATTACATCGCTTTTGAAAAGAAGAAATATTGCAGAAGAGGAAATTTTGTTAAAATAAAAGCGAGAGTGCTAACGTTAATGACAATGTCCTGATGAAACTACCAGTACGATCACCTGACTTAACACCTTGTATATTTTTTCTATGAATCTATCTGAAAGCATATGTGTTTATCCTCTCCCGTCCTACAAGCCTAGGGGAATTTAAGCAGCTAATCACTAAGAAGTTGCGAAAGACATGCTACAGCGTGTTTTGCAGGAGCTGAAATACGGATTTGAAGTGTATCTTGTCACAGGTGGTACGCAAATTGAAAATTTGTGAAGCTTTTGAAATCGGTTATCAAATCTCCATCCGATTGAATAACTTGTTCGACTTTTGATAAAGAAAGCATTAACTGTCCAACATGAAGCATATTTTGCCTGGGAAATGTAGTTACTCTGGTATTCATGTTTTAATTCATATCAATTATTTTAGGTATCCTTTTTTTTCTCTGACATTTTTACAACGTATATTGTTTAAAGGTGTTTTTGAAGACATTTCTCGAAAGGCCAACACCAGGAAACATTATCTCTATAACATAGTCTAATAAGGAGAAATTAAAATTTAACCTTATATATTCACATTAGAAATATACATAAATCAGATTGCGTTTAGCTGAAAAGAAGAAAGGTGAACCAAGATATATGAAGGGTTCACTAATTTGTACGCTGTTAGCGTTCTGCGGAGATTTAAAGCATATTATAATAAAGTAGAGACCAGAAAATATGTGTGCGTGTGTGTGTGTGTGTTTGTGCGTGTATTTAGAGAGATATATACATATAATCAAATTAAATGTTTTAGATGTGGTTTCTTTATATTGGAATGGATTACAATTCTGAAAGGCGTTGACTTTTAGGATTAGAGTAGCAATAAATTTAATTAACTTTATCAGATCCGGCAAAAACATCGTGTTTCGTGCGTGTGTATATATATATATATATATATATATATATATATATATATATATATATATATATATATATATATATATATAATTAATAATTTTATTAGTAAATCAAACATATTTCATTACAAGTAGTCTGATTAAAAAATAACCTGTTAGACATGTATATATATATATATATATATATATATATATATATATATATATATATATATATATATATATATACAGAGAGAGTGAGAAAGAGAGAGAGAGAGGGAGAGAGAGAGAGATAAAAATCTCTCCCTCACTCTCTCTCTCTCTCTCTCTCTCTCTCTCTCTCTCTATATATATATATATATATATATATATATATATATATATATATATATATATATATGCAAGTATGTGGGTGAGACAGACAGATACACAGACAGAAAAAGGAACAGATACAGAGGTAGAAAGAGAGAGAGAAAGAGAAAACAGAGATGGGGAGAGAGACTGACAGTAAAGTGTCGTGTAATTTTGAATAATGCGGTTAAATGTCCTCAAGAGAATTAAATGTTACGATGTGTAATTATCATATTTTTAAATGCTCTCGAAATAATTTAAACTGCATTGTAACAGTGTTTATCGTAGACTTCGCGGTTTCAAAATCTCAGCACTAGTTCAGAATGAAATATGAGAAGAATCACCGAGATGGAGGAAACATGCTAAATTATATAATGATTAGCAGTCAACTTAAAAAAAATATTACAATTCATTCTGGATTTTGTTTGAGGTTCTAAATGCATACTTCTTGTCTTCAAATTGTGAGCCGAGGATATTGGCCATTGGTATTGTATCCGAAGATGTCTATCTCTGACAGAGGTTCTTCTACGAGAAGTTAATGGACGAATATTGCAAAGGAAAACGCGCAAGACATGACAAACAGATAACATATCACAGAAAACATATAAAAAACAAAAGAAGAGAAAATGCTATTGATACTTGTAATGCATTCGCAATATCGCGTCTGATGTGATATGAAAACTGAAGGGCAAGTCTGTTAAATTTGGTGATTCAGCGGCGCCATCAAAGAGATGCGTTTTCATATTTTATGGGCTGTGAAGGGGACTAGATCTTGGCGCATTTCCGTTCATCTCCTTCACGTTGACCCTCCCGGAGGATTGCTGTCCGAATATGAAGCGCTTTGCCTTTGTAAGTGTGTGTGCGTGTGTTCGCGTGTGTATGTGTGTGCGTGTATATGTGTGTGATATTCCTGCTTTTTGTTCCATCAAAATAAATAAGATGCATATTCAAAAGCGTGATACTTGTCAGTCCGCATTTCTCTGGCTGCCTATTACAAATCCTGCTCGGATTGTTCGCGGGAAAACAGAGAAGAGTTAGTACTCTACAGAAGAGTTCTGCAAGCGCATTTTCCCGGGAGGGGCATGGGAATAAAGTGGGACGTATTCAGATTTTTGTTTCAGAACTACAGCATTGTGAAGCCAAGGACAAGTAGAATCATTGTGAAGCGAAGATGATGAGAAATGTACCGATAAGAAGCCGCGTATAGACATCTGACATATGACAGATGACATTTTCATTATTTATGGAAGTGAGGTGTGTGTTTCCGTGTAGTAAGGGCGATATTATAGGTGATTTCCTCGTCCGTAGTATTTGATGTATTGCCAAATAAGCGCTGAACAACAGCTGTTATAGACACAACAACAAACACACATACACCTGTATCTATGAAAGAGCGTCGCTGATTTATGATATAGAAACGCCTATATATTGAAAAATTCTGTAAACAAGATTGACGAACTAAGTACAAGGTTTCTACAGTAGATACATTTTAACGACTATGCATTATTGTAGCTTAATATAATATTTTTCTTGCATCGTGCACCAAATAAGGGGTATTCAGGAACATCAATGAATTAAGCTTTTTCATAAGAGTGTTTTACATTAGAACAGTTGGTAGAAAATACTGTTGCAATTTTAAGTTAATTTATTGATTTAAATGTTTAATCTGGGATTCCGACTAAAAGGTATTATTATTAACTAAAATACCTATATAAAAAAGAAACCCTAAAACACGCAGACGTAAAAACACAGTTACATACAGACATACAGTTTCTTTCTTTTTATATGCAGGGCGTAGGCGATCATAGACCTTCACTTCCACCTAAACCTTGTGGCTCTCAACAGAGATATACATACATCAATGTGTGGGTGCACATATACACATATAACCACACACACATGACTATCCATACATACAATATATATATATATATATATATATATATATATATATATATATATATATATATATATATATGCACACACATGCCTATACATACATACCATATATATATATATATATATATATATATATATATATATATATATATATATATATATATATATATATATATATACACTTGCCTATCCATACATACAATATATATATATATATATATGTATGTATATATATATATATGTATATATATATATATATATATATATATATATATATATATATATATATATATATATATATATTATTAATAATAATAATAATAATAATAATAATAATAATAATAATAATAATAATAATAACCCTTGGCGGTCAAGGTTAAAACGCAAATCTCTAACAATTTCAACGAAGACGAATGAAATTTCATACCGGATCGGTCGTCACCCGGGTCAACAAGGACCGCGTCCCTCAGAGAGGAACCAGTCTGAGGACGAAAAATCTGTTACTGAAACAAACTCCTCCACGAACGAAGAGACACTAGGTCACCAAAACCGGATTATTGCCAACATTGGACTAAGTGACTCAATACCAAATCGACTAATAAAAACAAAACAAACTAAATGGACCCGCGAAGAGTATCGACAAGTCATGACATCTTTCTTCACTGCACTCGATTTATTAATGTTCTCACAAGTACAGCCCACACTTTACGAAGGGCTTTATCTATGTAATTATTATTTCTTTTTCTTTGCAGTGGAAAGTGTCATGATGCCATTTCTAACCTTAGGTCCCTGGGCGGGACCCGGAAAGAAATGTGTAAACGCCAGATATCAAAGGAAATAAAAATAAAAATAATAATAATAATAATAATAAAATAGAGTAATAATACCAGGAGTAAAAGATTAAAAAAATGATGATGAAAAAATTAAAGATTCAAAATTAAAACGAAAAATTATATTAGCAGTCAAACTAATTGTCCTCAATGTCGCCATATTTATTATAACGTTTCCGCCGTTGTACGCTCCGGCCTTTCGTCAGGTGGCTTGAATGTCGAACTGAACCCTTTATTTCGCTCACGGGGGTAGACTGATCTAGTTCCAGGTGCCATGTGTAATGGATGTCAGTTACCAATTATCTCCTGTTAATTTGTCTCTGAAAGTTCTCCTCTGCCATAACCGAGTATTAAACTCACACTCCATTGGGTCCTGACACTGGATCTAACCAACACCTTTATCCACTGTGCCATGTGTCCTTGATATATAACAAAAATCTTAGAAACCAACCGATATTATATACTTGTTATCTAGAAGAAGTTGGATACATCCATACCCACATCCACATGGATTAAAAACGATAAATCAAACTCTTAAATATGGAGAACCACGTCAACACAGACAATGATATGTAAGTAATAATATGTTTCAATCCATTTAAAGGACCTATCCGATGCTATGAATCAAAGTCCGAATATTTATAGGGAACATTATGTTATAAAACAGTGTTTATGTTTTAAACCGTTGTTTATGTCTACATTTCGATATAATCTCACTTCGAAGAATCAGGAAATCTTCTGGATTTTGGTCTTTAATCATAGAAATTATTCCGAAATGCCTAGATCACACCGATCACGGATATTTCCAGAAGTTTTAGCTCTTGACCTGAATCTCCTTTCTAAATGCGGGGTTAGTCCCTTTTCCAACAGTTCCCGATAGTGATTGGATGACATTTTTTTGGTTTTTAGAGATCGATATTTGAAAGAGAGCCTCTGGTTTGATAGACGCTGCTTCCAATTTACAGCGGATATACCTATGTATATTTTTTTCAAGACGATATATTTTTTGTGGGAGGTTTGTAGTTTCATATATTACATTCTCATACGTACATTTTTCCCGAATTAGACATTCAGCTCTTCTACAATTGTAAGTGGGGTTATTAGCTAGAGCTTCACTATTATAAAAATTCCTAAGTAGTTTACACTTGTGGGAAGGGATAATGTTTTCCACATTAATTACACATGGATAACTAATTTTTAATGTTTTTCTATTAAATATGTTATATAGTGGATGTTTACTATCAGAGTGTTTGTTTATGAAATTTAGGAAGAAACTTCCTATGTTAATATTGGAAATCCTGCAATAAGGTGGCTGAAACTATATTATTTTCCTTATTCGGTATTTGGATCTATTAAAACTATGGTTTTTCAGGTCTTCTTGATAGACTATTTCTTGTTTAAAACCACTATTCTTGAGAGCAAGGTTGTATGTAAACATATTTTCACTGACGATTGTCTGGCTAGAAGATATATATACTGAGTGCACAACCAAAATTGTCCAAAACGTGTAACAGCATTATTGGCCATCCAACAAAAGTTTTAATATCTAATTTTGTCTCAAATAAGAAATTTAGCCATCTTAACACTATTTCCGATAAGAATCACTTAAAATTCCTTTGAGTTTTCAGCTTGAAATTGAACAGTTTAAAACCATTTTATGTCACACCGACTATGTGAAAGAAGAAAAGATCATTCAGATATGGTACCGGCATTCCCTAGAATGCCTTCCATCTTCAAAGCCAATTCAAGGACCATCACGAAAATTTTGAAT
Organism: Acanthosepion esculentum; assembly: GCA_964036315.1. Lineage (NCBI taxonomy): Eukaryota > Metazoa > Mollusca > Cephalopoda > Sepiida > Sepiidae > Acanthosepion > Acanthosepion esculentum. The sequence goes on from OZ038491.1 coordinate 101,895,284, forward strand.
AATTAAAAAGAAAATGGATCAGTAAGTCACAACAGCAAGTGGGATCATCATTTCCACTTAGAGGTAAATACATTCTTATTGTCCAAAATTGAGTAAACCAATGTTATATAAACATCAGAGAATTCCAGTAAGATACCTTTAATAATTTCTCGGATAGAATGGTTCAAATCTTGATCTGACAATTGGACAATTTTCCTGTTACATACGTTATATATATATATATATATATATATATATATATAGTGTGTGTGTGTGTGTGTGTGTGTGTGCTTGTATCAAAATACTTTTGCAAAATCTAGATGCGGCTTTTTCACGCCAAAATAAGTACAAAATTCCACATAAATATATGTCCGCAAATCCTTCCTTTCTTATTTATTAAGTTTAAGAGATGTTTAAGGTAGGCTGAGATGTGTTGCCATGTAGACTAGCTTACATTTATGATACTTGCACATCTGTGTCTAGTCTGTCATCCCCGTTAAGCGTGTGTAGTAATGAGTTAACTGCTAAGTTTTCCGTTTAACAATGACAGGATATTCATATCATGAGCAGGCATGTGTGATTTTTACATACAGCCGTACGAATAGTACTGGACGCGAAGGTGCACGGCTGTACCAGATTGCGCCACCAGACCGAAAGCAGCAGTGTCATCCAACTTTCGATTCTGTTTACCGTCTATTTGCTGTGACAGGATCCGTGACACCACAAACTATGGATCGAGGAAGACCGAGATCTGCTCGTCTGCCTGAAAATGTATAAAATATTCTACAAGCAGACGATTCTGATATCAGCACACGTCAATTGGTCCTAGCCAGTCATACATATCATAGTATCGCATAGAGTGTGATTCAATATCAGCTGTTGAATCTGTATCATTTGCAACGTATGCAGGGTCTTTTGATCTCCAATCACTCACCACTGGATAATTTTGCTGATGCATTTTTTTGCACAAACTGCCGAACCGTTGTTTGTCTCTTCACTTTTGTTTACGGATGAGGCAACATTTGGAATAGATGAAATAATAAATTTACCCTCTCGTCATTTGTAGGCGGAACATAATCCTCATGGTACATTGCAGGCTAGTTACCCTGGCAGATTTATTTTACGTTTAACATGTGGGCTGGAAATGTAAGTGACTCTCAGATTGGTCCATATGTTCTCCCAGCACGGTTTTAGGATCTGTCTACTGGGATCTTATTTCGAACAGATTTCCAGACCTGCATGAAGGGGATCAAGAATATTTAATCACATTGTTCGCGATGAAGTGTCTGGCATCTACAATGGAAAAATTAACATGGCGTGAACGTACACTCGGCATCAGTCTTTAGATATGTATCTGTGGCACTTGCTTAGATGATTGGCTTATGCAGCAGACATTTATAATACAGTGACGCTTCATCAAGAGCAATTAAGAGGTGACTCGATGCTCCCCAAAACCTCACAGTCAGAGGTATGGTTGCTTGTGTAGTTTATCGTCATACCGTGGACTGCCAAAGAGATGTCATTGGGAATTTTAAAACTGAAAAGCACGCATAGAATTTTTAAATTTTTTTTTTATTTTGCATGCATATTAAATATTTTATGCGCATGAAAAGTGAATGACCGTAATGGGAAGATTAGCCGTTTGCTTCTAAGGAAAGATTTGTCAATCTTTCACAGAGTAGCGAATTGCAGACTTGTAGTAATTGACAGGTTTTTATGGTGAATAATTCGATGTCAATATGTAAATAGATGTTATAATGACTATTTAAGAATATTACACGACTTTTCAGGTTAATGTTTTGCTTCCGTTGCAAGCTGTTGTGTGAAATGTCCCCTACTGCTGCATATTCTATTTTAAATTTCCTTATCTACTATACACAATGTGTTATAAATGATCCATACATCGACGTATTTCATGTGTTTGTTACTTACAAATTGCACATGCTTAATTATTATGAACTAATTCGTGTATTTGCCAGCATCACTTTCAATTGCTGATCACAGTTTATGTATTTTAGGGTTTATCTTCAGTCTTGGAGCTCTTTGTGGTGGATGTTAATTTTCTGTGAAAGTAGATTCTAATACCAACTAGATTTAGCAATGGCTTATACGACTTCATCATTACATTGGCTTCTGGAGAGAAAGAAGTATATTTGTAATTGTTTTCCTATTCGGATTTTAGCAACATTTTACAAGAAAGGAAATAAAAGCGAAACGAAAGTTAAATTTACTTAATAATTAATTAACAAAAATGTAGTCGCCTCGTTTTCAACGACTTCAGCTGAATGGATTGATAATTTTTCGATTACACATTTAAAGATATCAGGGTTTTTTTCCGAGAAAAGAGTTTATTCAAATTCCGTTACTTCTTAATGTTTTCTTACTGTGAAACTTTCCATTGAATGACGTACATGAACGTACGTACGCGCTAAATTGGGCACCACGAGGTGGTGTAATGGTTAACAAGATTCTAGATTCTAACAAGATTGCTAGAACGATTACGAATGAGTAGTGAGTTCGATCCTCGCTGGGTGCTCCATACCTTGGGCCACATCTAAGCTACGCTTAGAAAATCACTCAGGGCACCTTGAAGTGGTGTAATTGTTGGCAAGCTTGTCTCGCTAGAACAGTGACGAATAAGTCGGGAGTTCGATCCCAATACTTTCGGCCTGGTGTCACGTCTAAACTACGCTGTGAAAATAACTCAGAACACCTCCAGGTGGTGTAATGGTTAGGAAGCTTGTCTCGCTTGAACAATTACGGCATTATTAGTGAGTTCGATCCTCACTAGGTGCCCCATGCTTTCAGAATGTATACGCTAAATAGAGTGAATGTATAGACTTTGATTTCTTATGGGGGGGGTCTATGGATTTTCCCATTGCAGGTTATTTATATCCAGAAAATAGTTTTAGATTCAAAGAAATTTTGTTAGCGATAATACGGTTTTGGCAATACAATAATTTTACTAATTAACCCATACGTAGGAAGAATGAAAGTGGATTCATAACTTTTCTAATGGTAGTTGCACGTAAATTAATATATCGAACTCAGCTGACCAAATAAATATCCCGTGTCGCAAACATAATCTATACATCTAATCTTACAGAACGTGGTATTCCTAAATGGTCACACTTATAGCAACTGATCAGTTTCGACGTTTCTTATCTTCGGTGGTCGTACGAGAATGTGATATGGCCGTACTCCCGATGAGTAAATAGAAGATCAAATAGTACTACTTTTAAAATGTTGACCCCTGTTTACTGGTTCATTATTTGCCCATGACTGGGACCATAACAGGTGCTACCAGTCCGGGTCTGAGTGGACCTGGCATCAACAGCAATTAAGAGGTGATTCCACACTACTCAAAACCTCCTGATCAGACACCTTGCTACCGGATATAGTTCATCGTCATACACAGGACGTAAGATTTGCGGAACACTTTATACTATTAGCTCAGTTTTATTGGTTTTATGCCTTTTGTAAATATGTTAGAGCTTTGTAAATGAACACTATTTATTATAGTGGCTGTAGTATATTGATTTTCTAAGCGTAACTTTGTTGTGGCATTAGGCCGACGGCGTGGAGCACCCCGCAGAATCGAACTCACTGTTCAGTCGTAATTAATCTAGCGAGAGAATATTGTCAACCATTACACCTCGTTGAAGTGCCCACGTTCCCTGTCTATTGAAGTGTTAATGTGTTGCGTGTGTAAAAGTGTGTTCGATTGCCACAGTTGGCGACTACCTAGATTCACATTTGTTTGAATCTATCTTCTTGTTTAACGGCACAACAACATCTTTAGGTCATTTTATATATAGCTAGCTTAAAGATAGGATCTCTAACCACCATTATCCTCCATTTATCCCTTTCAAATTGTTTTACTATTTTCAAATGAATAAATATACTTTTATTCCGCTTTGTCCACCTCCCCAAATGTATTTTAAGAGTAAATTGCACTCTTGGTCCATTTTAACTCGTATCCAATAATTTAATTTATTTTTCAGATTGCTTCCTTTATAATTATGGCTTCAATGATTAAGTAGTCTAATGCTGGCGCAGAAGTGCCGATTGCATTGACTACATAGTAATGTTGATGGAGGACGAAGTCGATTATCTCGAGATTTTATCTCTTTTTTTATTTCACTTCTCCCATTACTATTCATGTGGTTTCGAAGTTTTTGGTTTCGATGGTGATGGAACATCGCCAATTCGATAGAGCCCCGTGCTTCCTTTGGCTCAAGTCTAGTGGTTTCAATATTCTTTAAGGTTGGTCCTTGTATTTTCGACGAATGCCAACCCCATATTCTCTTCCTTGAAGTGAGCTCACTGAATAAGACATGACGTAGAAAACCTTGACACTTCCATTCCTGATTCATGTGCTGGCCATCTAAAACGGTGTTTAATGATCAGCAATTTTATGCCTTGACTGTTGGCTATTTCCAGGATTTTGGTGTTCGTAACAGAGTAATTTCATTCGATGTTCAAGATTGAATGGTGAAAACTTTGCAGGGGGTGGTTGGCCGTGAAAGAAAATCAGAATATAAGAAAGTACCAATGTCGTGAAATTGTTTAAGGTGGAATTCAGCTAGCCAGGAAGTGACACAAACACTTGATTTCATCACCTTCAACCGAAGCACATATGGAATGTGGCATTCTGACTCCAATTATGATACTGTAAAGGCCCGACCAAAATGCGATTTGCATTAGAATCATGCAGATTCGGAAACTTAAATATCTGGGAAGCGTTCTGACAGAGGACGGTAAATGCGATACTGAGATTCGTAGATCTATTGGCATGGCCAAGAACGCATCCCAATTCTGGGTAGAGTATTGCGAAACAGGAGGATTTCTTTTTAACGAAGAAAAGTATACTGAGCTGTTACGTGATATCTGTCCTTCCATACGACAGTCAATTTTGGAGGATTTCCTCAAAGATGAAGGAGCGTCTCGAGGCGACGGAGATGTGGTTCTACCGAAGGATGCTAAGGATATCATGGACCGAGCGTATGAGCAAAAATGAGGTCTTCGAAAGGAAGAGACATATACTTAACATCAGGAAGATTCAGCTGGGACATCACGTGGAAGGAGGGTCTGGAGAATCTCATACTCACAGGTCAAATAAAGGGAAAGAGAGATAAGAGTAAACAACGCATGAGATACTTAGCGGGCTTAAGTAAGTGGATGACAGAACGTGGTCTGGAGGAGGCGGCAGTGGAATGGAACTTGTTGAGAGCTGCAAAAAAAATATTTAGCATGTTCGTCACGTGTAGACCAATTCCTCCACTATTTCAACCATTCAGATCTGTTTTAATCACCCGCTGCTTGTTCCACCGTTGGGGTCTAATTTTTCTTTACATTAAATTAGGTATGTCCAATTTAGGCCATTTTAGCGTTTTTTTTTAGTTGTTTTTTTTTTTCAGTTGAAAGACACATTAATTTCGAAATTCTTGTAAAAATTAACTACTTGTTGGATTTTAATGAAAACTTCAGAACTTATTCAGAAATGAATGAACTTATTTTAGAAATGTTTGTCTCTTTGAAAGTCATGGTATAAATATTTTTTTTATATCTGTTACCCCCCTCGTACTTAATTTTATGAAAACTCCCAAAAAATTTATTTGCATCCTGAATTTTTTTTTTAATTAAATGCACAAAACTCTGAAAAATCTAAATCATCGATTTTTTTGTTAAAAAAATGTCCAAACTTTTATCTCAATTGTAAAAATACAAAACCCAATAAAACTAAGACAATATTTAATTAAGAAAGTTTTTAATGGCTTTTTTGAATAATATATACGAAGGTAATTATTATCTGAAAGAAAAAAATTTTTTTGATGAACAATGAATTTTTACATTAATTTTATTTTTTTTCAATTTTAAATACACAATATGACAAAAGGTTATTATATATTTATACATTAAGTTCTTTCTGCAACCTTATGGAAATGATATATTATGTTCTCTCCTTTTCAAAGATCATAAATTTGAAAGCTTATTAAAATCTGACAAACGATGATATTTTTAAAATAATTTTTAATATTCCAAAATTGTATTTAAAATCGTCTCCAACGAAAGTATGGATGCACACCTTGAAATAATGTCACGTGAGTAGTTTCTTTTGATAGAAGCAAGTTTTTTTTTTTTTTTTTTTTTTTTTTTTTTTACTTCAGAAATGGCTTTGATCCCTTCAGTAACAAAGCAACGCTTGTCAAGTTTTCTGAATATCGTATTATTTTCAATTTTTTTTCTTTTTCTATTCAAATATAATCGAATAGTGGGATAAAAGAAAATATCGACTATTTACAATTACAAAAAAAAAAACACAAAAAAAAAACACCCTTGGAAGTCCACCCAAATTTTCATGTTTGAAATCGAATGCATAAATTCATTGTACATTACTTTGGAATTATTATCCACACGACAAATTATCAATTAAAACGATTTTTGGAGTTTAAATTTTCTGGAGTTAGCTCGCTACTACTAAGTAATTCTTGAGTCAAAACCAAACCAAAATAGCATGTTAATTTTATTAATAAATAAAATAAAACTCATATTACTGCCATATCATAATTATTAATAAATAGAAAAAAAATCTGCCTTAATAAAAAATAAAATATCATTTCATTAAGTTAACCCGTTTCAATTAATGGTGTTTCATGTAATTTTTATATTTTCAGAAAAATATTTCATGACTGAAATAATAAACCTCAATTTAAAAAAAATGTTTTTTTTTTTACTGTTTTATTTTTACTTGTAAAATTTGATTTTCTTTCATAATTTAAATGTTATTTTCAGTGCAGAATTCTTCCTCAAATGCAAGGTAAAAAAAAAATAAATTTGAAAGTGATTTTTTAAAAAAATAATCTACTAACCAGATTCACTTAAAATTAGAACGAATTATATCACTTCTGCGCTACAATCCAATAAATTCCGGTGCCGTAAGTTGTCAATATATTGACGTACATCAATTAACGCCTGTCAAAATAGACCACCTCGTTTGAAAATATCTCTCTTAAAACATTTTCTGCTAAGAATGTAAGTAATGTTTCTTTCAAATTACATTAAGTATACTTTAATTATTCTAAATTCCCTAAGATAACAAAAGAAAAAGGTGTAATTGATTTTTCATGATTTTTTAACTAACAAACTATGATCTTTCCGACAGAAATGTCGATAAGTTCGATTTTACGAAATTTTTTGACGCGGAAAAAAAACAAAAAAAAACAAAACAAAAAAAAAAGATTTTTTAATAAAATTTTTAACATTTATAGGAAGGATTAAAAAATCTGAAAAAATATTCAGAAAATACTTTGGTCTTTCCTCTTTAATAACATAAATATTTAAATGTTAAAAATTGTTTTATCAATTTGGGGGACCTTTTTCGTAAAGGTATACCACTTTTTAGCGAAATATTGGACATACCTACATTAAATTTTATATTTTTTTAACGCTTATCAACATTTTTGCTGGTTATTTTAACCCATTACCTGCCATGAACCCCATTTGGGGTATCTGTTAAAATTAAACTCACTACATGTTATCCCTTGTATTTACATTGAATTGCTTACATACCTTGCATTTGCAGAGGTATATTTTACAACACTTAGCCTTTAAAGTGTTTATTATTAGCCGTAAGAAGACACTTTCTGTAGTAATTTTACATTTCACGAGTAGAAAAATAATGACTATTTTGAAAAGTATTTTTTATTATCTCTAATCAAAATTATTTTTTGATGTTTTATACACATATATATTTGATGTTCTAGTTTCTATAAAAACCACAATGGTAACTCCTGAAATTAAACATAAGGAATAAATATACTCCTAAGACACCTGCCTGGGCCAAAAATACGCATTCAAAAATTGGCAGTTAAGGGGTTAAGCTAAACATTTTAAAATTTTATAAATGTTTGGTGATAATATTGATTTACTGATATAAGTCTTCTAATTGCCTCACATATTGGTGAGAAGAGGTAAATTCATACCTTTCCCATTGGTATTTGCGCTTGGGCTAATAAAACGAACCCGACTGGAATGCAAACACTGCTCTCCCATTTCAATATCTGAGCTGTTATCTTTGACACCACCCACATCCCCAAACAAAAAAACCTTGTCTTCTTACGTAGTCCCCCATGTAGGTACTGCCAAGGTACAAAGTGGCTTATCTTCAGTTTATTATTTTAAGCGAAAGATTTCTCAGGTTAATTTTTCTTTAATTCAGCATCAGTGTTTTCTTTCTACAGGAGTCTCGGACTTTTTTCTCAGCATAGCACTGGCCTTTTGTCTTTACTTTTGCCTAAAATTATTGGATAATTTCCCTAGATTGCCGTTTGCGTGAAATCACGTCACTCGATCATATAGTGCATCTAACGCATGAATATTTACAGGGCACTTCGACGTGGTGTGATAGTTAGCAAGTTTGTCCCGCTATATCCATTACGACTGAGTAGAGAGTTCAATCCTCAATGGGTGCTCCAAACTTTAGGCCTTGTGCCACGTCTGAGCCAAGTTTTGTAAGTTTATTTCTATTTTGCTTATGTTAAATAAAAATTGCATAGAAATATTTCCATTTATAGTAAATTATTCTTGGAAATTTTGAATTCAGTTTCCTCCGATTGTTCGAAATCGGAGTTCCTTAGAAAACTGGAGAAATGCGTAATCCTCGACAAGTTTAATTTATTTTTTTTTAAGTGCAGGTGACTAGACTTGCAAACAAGATTACAATTTTTAAATTGACCATTATTTAAAACCCCACGTCAAGGATACAATATTCCTAATTATCTTAATATACACATTTCTAATCAAAAAGCCATTGGGAAACTATCTCACTGTTAGCAGAACGTTTTAAAATATCAAGTTGACTAAGTAAAGAACATTTTAAAACAGCAAAAGTTTAAAATACTCATAGAAATATACCTAGTCATCTGGCAACTTTTGAACATAGAATCAAGTTATGCAATCCTACGGGATTTTCGCGTTTCTACAAAAAAAAAAAAAAAAAAAAAAAAAAAAAATAATCTTGTGAATGAGAAGTTCGACGTAGAGTTTAATACAAGTATTGAATGCCATTCAATCCATATTCTGTCTACCACACTCCAGTTAAATCCATGGCATATTAATATTTCTCTTGTTAGACTAGGTTAGGGGGTCTCAAAGCTGAAATTCGTCCCCACAACAGTTTAAATCGTGGTAATATTCATAATTTTCTTCCTGTGCTATTTTTCCGTGTACAGATTTTACAAACATCTTACTTGTCCACTTCCGGAGTTATTGTATTTCTTATAAAGCCACGTAAAGAAAAATTGTCCTCTGTACAAGAGTTTAATACAAAGGGAAAATATCCTCATAATATTTTGTAATAGATCTTATTCCTACGTTGGTACAATGAAACGATCAAAATCTACTTCTATTTACTGAAGATGGGTGCTAAATTGAGCAAAACCGTATTTATTTTGAGGGGTTTCAAACGCTTAACGGATTAAGCTTATAGAATTATATCGCGGTCTTAAATTTTATAAGAGTATCGGCGAGTTAAGTCGTACTTTAATCGAGAGCCTAACATCTCACTCTTCGAAGTCAAACACGCCAATATTTGAAAGACAATCAGTGAATATCGGATTAAATATTTCAAAGTACACAAACTATTAAACAAGGTTACAGATAGTTTGTGTTTTTTGGTGGACAATATAAATGTTAAACGAAGCTGAACTGAGGAAGCATTTCAACCATCAAGGCGGCTTTAAACCGATCAAAAAAAAAAAAAAAAAAAAAAAAATGAAAATCTAGAAAATCATTTTCCGTAATAGAAGATTACGAAACCTTATCAATATTTAAAATATTGAAACGCTTATACAGAATAAAAGAATTTAAATGGGAAAAAAGATAAATTTTAAATGGCGCTAGGCGAATATAAGTGATTATGTCAATATTTTAACGAAGGACTATACGAGTTGTAATAAAGAAGGTGACCGACTTGACAGAAGGAAAATATGCCTGAAATCTAAATTTAAATTACGTTTAAGAGTTTTTATTTTTTGTAAATTTCAAATATAATCAGACCAAAACGAGTATTTTTCTTTAAGTGGAACAAGAAAAAGTATCCAAACTGGAGAACACGTCCACTTTTTTTTTTAGCAGTGAATTAAAATTCAATATAGGACCCAGAATAGCGAAATTTTATAATTGGTGTATAAATAGAAATTTATGGGTAATATGGCATAAAAAAAGTTCTCAATTGTCATTGTCAGTACACCCAATTTATTCCTCGCCAAGGAAATAAATTAATTGCATTTTGGAAGAAATATAAACCCTCCACATATAGATTCCAATAGTCCGGAATCTAATTTCCTTAATTCAAAGACCGAATAAGCCACAAGAAACATTCTACAATTTAACATTGTCTCCAAGCATTGAAGATATATCCCATTCTGAAACAACGTTCATCAAATCGGGGCTGGCAGATATGAATTTGCGTACAAAGTCCAGGTTGTAAAGTAGCCGACACAGCTGGCTAAAGCGCCGAAATTTAAGTTTGTTATAAGCGAGAATGTTTAATATACCATTCTCTTGGACTCCATGTACGGCCTCAGGGAGTTCCAGATCCGGTAGGAATGGATAAGCGTATAGTACTGCTCCCAGTAGACAGAATTCTAGAGGGTCAATATTAATTTCATGAAGCCATTGGGTCATAAACGCAAGGATTTTGGAAACGGACGGCGATATTCCGGAGTTTGCTGCATCTTCCGCTTTCATATGAACAACATCGGCGTGCAGGGAGTGACCCTCGAGTTGAGCAGATCTCGCAGCAACTTTCAGAAACACTAATAAAAGAGAAGAACTTTTAAATAGAATATAGTGATCATTCTTTGCAAAGTTTGAAATACCCGGCATGTTTCTAATCCAGTCTGTAATCTCATGAAGTTCACATCGAAGCCATTCCTTCATGTTTATACGTACACATTTGCCACTTTGATCCAGAAATAACGAGGAGGAAGGTGTAGCAAATGCCACTGGCATAACATAATTACCGTATTCGTTGTTATAATACACTTCCAAAGACGATTGCATTATTTTGGTTCAAGAAATTTCCGTTGAATTTTCACTTGCTTTCAATAGATGATTATGTCAAAGTCGATAAATTATATGGCCTTAAATATATCTTTCAAAATTATATATTATTTTCTGTTTGTATTTCTTTAACATTTTTAAACATTATCAAATTCAGCAACACAACGGCCGGGTGAAATGAATATTTATACACGTTAGAGAAATAAAATCCGTTTACTATTGCTTGGATTATACCATTTTTGCCTAATGCATCTAATAGGTAGACGTACTTACTTACTTATTTATTTATTTATTTATTTATTCATTTATTCTCATGTTCCAACCCAGACGGAAACAGTGCTATTCAAATAAATAAATAAATATATATTTTTCTCTATTTTCTCTCAGGCTCTGGCAAACATTTAATAAAATTGCTACATATTAATTTCATCTCCTTTTCATATTTATTCTTTAACGGTTTAAATCAAAGTTTGTTTGTGATTTTAATTAAAATTTTGGCAATCTTTTGAAAGTATTAATTTTAAATAAAAATTTGTTTAGCTTTCCACCCAACGACTCCAAATCTCCGATTGAAAATATATAACAAATCAGGATATGTGGAATATATTCGTGATACTTCCAAGGATTTTTACAATGTAGATAAAAAAAATTAATGCCTTTTTTATCGAACTGAGCGCGTACGTAGATACCATACTGATAAATAGCGCACACAATTCGCTCTCATTATAGACATACATACATACATACATACATGCATATATATATATATATATATATATATATTGTCATCCACAGACCGACTGTTTCGCTGTATCACAGCTCATCAGTGTGACTAGACGTCCGGTTGCCACTGGCTAGAATCGAAAACCTGAAATTTTACCCTGAGGCCGTTGGCACACGGCAGAGAAGAAGGTAAATTTAAGCGTATTTATTTTTAGATAAACACACAATGACTGAGAGAACTCGATTCGATTTACCGAAGAGTCTTGCATTATTAGCCGTAATAGTCACTGTTTACAAACGCACACATCCTCCCCAGAGAGCTCAACCGAAATAAATTTTTCAGGAGCATATATATTGTCATCCAAAGACAGACTGTTTCGCTGTATCACAGTTCAACAGTGTGGCTAGACGTCCGGTTGCCTCTGGCTAGAATCGAAAACCGGCTGAATTCGCGTCAGTCGGAAATTTTACCCTGAAGCCGTTGGCGCACGGTAGAACAGAAGGTGAATTTAAGCGTATTTATTTTTAGATAAACACACAGTGACTGAGAGAACTCGATTCGATTTACCGAAGAGTCTTGCATTATTAGCCGTAATAGTCACTGTTTACAAAACCACACATCCTCCCCAGAAATTTAGACACACTCAGGCACATACAAATTCATATATATATATATATATATATATATATATATATATATATATATATATATATATATATATATATATATGAATGTATGTGCCTGAGTGTGTCAAAATTTGAATTTAAAGATACTCTATGCGATATATTTTATGAGGGAAGATATATCATATAATGATGGACGACCTGGGTATGGCAATAAATTAATTCTGGCAACAAGGCTTCTGTTCGGGCGATTTAGCGGAACGTAGGACCATCTCGCAATTGTCAGCTGTCACCAACTCCAGCCTGACCGTGCGTGGTACTACCTAACAGGCTTCCAGCTATGGGTAAATACTTTACCCACAAACTGGAACCAAAACACGATGAATGAAAAAATACCTACAAACAAACCATCAGAGGTCTTGAAGATTGAGAGCTGCTGTTTTTTTGTTTTTTTTTATCACTCATCAAAGAAACATTATTAAATTTGAGATTTTAAGTGTTTGATATTATTTAATTAATAATAATTTTGCTCTATTTTTTGACATCGAGCTCTCCCTGTATCTATATCCTACCATATTGTATTGTTATATTTATCTATCTAACTATCTATCTATCTATCTATTTCTCTCTCTCTCTCTCTCTCTCTCTCTCTCTCTCTCTCTCTCTCTCTCTCTCTCTCTCTCTCTCTCTATCTATCTATCTATCTATCTATCTCACTCACTCTCTTGCAACATACATATGGAGAGGACATTTTGTAAAACCAATATCAAATTCGCTGTGGTGCAACAGGGGGTAGGAGAGTATCTGTCACTGATTGCAGCTGGTAGCAAGTAACTCATCGC
>OZ038491.1:101913518-101926018 GCA_964036315.1 Acanthosepion esculentum
GAATAAAGAGGTTAGTGGGACTGAAAGAAAATAGGAAACATTTAGAAGGAATCGGAGACCCAATATTGAAGAGGAAATGAATGAAAAAAAAGTCTAATCCTGATTGATTCATTTGTGGGTAATTTAGAGTCGAAACGTAGTTTGTTGTTACAAAACTTATTTTTTGTGAAGGAATTCCATTTAGAAAATTAGAAATTCTTTTTCTTTTCTGACACAGACAATAACTTTTCCAGATACAAGTCCTACAATTAAAACCATCAATGAGGGGAGGAACGTTTCAGAGACTTCTCAAAAGTATTTGCTCAGAGTCGAATGTAACGAACCCAATTAGAATTTAAACTAATCTTTCCGAGTTCCCATTCGGAGAAAGTACATATTACGTACATCCACCAAGGGTTGACCCGAGGCTTGTGAGTGAAACTCTGCAGACGTATCTCCAATAATGGAAAATACTACTATATTTATATTAAATCAACAATTATTATAAGATTTCCGATTATATTATCAGTAAACGTGGATGAAAATAACAATATTTTTACCAAAAAATACGTAACTTATTGAAGCCTTTAATTCGCTTATCTGTTTGCCAAAATACATGTTCCCAATAGTATAACGGTACTGAGCACATATCACCTCAGTGTTTAAAAATAACTGGATACAATTTAAATTACTAATAAAGCCCAGGTAGAGTAATTGATGGCTGCTCGGATTGAGGAATCGGAGAACAGAGTTCGAATTCCAGTCGGATCCATTACATTCACTTACACTCTAATAAACTTGGGAAAGGTATGAATAATCTTCTTATTCACAAAGCTATGGAAAATAACCGGAAAATCCGGGTTATATAGCCTCGTCAGTCATGTATCGAAAGATACATGATCGCCTATTCGTGTATCACACACGGCACATAACAGACTGAATAAGACCAATTAATCAAATTTGTATTAATTTAATCTTTAAATTTTATCTGATGTAAAATATATATATATATATATATATATATATATATATATATATATATATATATATATATATATATATATATATATATATATATATATATATATATATATATATATATATATATATATGGAAGATGGAAATTAATAAGAAAAGCTAGAATATGTAGGTCGTTACATGATCCATGTTCTTTGTGCATACATGAGAAACTATATATTACTAAGTTTATAAAAAATAAAAAATAACTAAATCAAAGAAATGAAATGGCTATTCTTTGGAGTCATTGTCAAAAATTTTCCTTAAATAATATTTAGAAAAAAAAAAAAATAAACAAAAAAATAGGAGCTAGTAATATACATACTTATATTTGACATGAAAAATAATTTTTTAATAATTTAAGTAATTCTATTACATATACTTGATTTAAAAAGAAATATAGTCTATTAGTAAGTAAGAGTAAAAATTATATTTTAAAATTGTAGTTAAATATAACGTATTGTAACCCCTAACACTGCTTTTAGAAAGAATCTTTAAGTATACAAGTACGAATTTAACGAAAAAAATGCCGAAAAACTTGTTGCTAATAATAATAAAAATTAGACGACATGCGTTTAACGGATGTCAGAATTCATTGAAAAATGCACCTCTACCCTCCCTAAAATTAACCTCTATTTCGAACATAACTCAAAATTGATACAACAATAGATAATAAAAATGAACACGCTACCGCCCCTGTCTAAACGTTTGGATTTCTCTGTATCCTTGGAAAAAGCAAATTATAAATTTATATGTGCGTTTAAATCTCAGTAAATTTTAAAATAAGTTATTCCAAAATTCGCTTGAATGTGAAACAGAACTAATGCTTTTAATTTAATTATATAATTAAATTTGAAGTTTTTAGATTCGGGTTTTGAAACATGGTTATTAATGTGTTTCGAAGAAACCACATTTTAAATGAGTTAATATATATATATATATATATATATATATATATATATATATATATATATATATATATATATATATATATATTATAATTTGCATGCGAGGTACATAGTGGAAAGCGCATAATATTAGAGATAGAACTAACATAAAAAGTTGTATGGATATGAGTTTGTGGCACTGAGTTTCACGCTTTTGCGATCATCAGGCAGACTGGTTAGTTTTTTTTTTAAATTGGATCTGTTTATGCTTGTTTAACTATGTTTGTTTGTGAGAGGGGAATCTGCTTCTGTGTTCATTTTGGTTGGTACTATCATACGCACAGACATATATATATATACAACACATCCATATAAGCAATTCTAGGCTAGGCGCAGATACATATCCGTGCGTTCGGGGATACATACATACGCAGTTGTAATTCTACAAGGTAACCAAAAAAGTTCTGTCCGTTTTTTGATTAGTCATTGAATGAAGTTGAAATATATAAGAAATGCGTGTAGCAATTGTTTTCAAATTCGGACATCCGGAAGTAGGAACATCAGACGTTATAAAAAAACACGCGCACCGTGCCCGGCCATCAGTTATAAACCGGACAGATGTGTGACGGATGGAAGTGTCTAGATATCTTGTTCGGGGCTGTTTGATTTACGACTTCAAAGTGGGCTTATCAGCGGCTGCATCAAGTCGCCGCATATGTCAAGCGTTTGGGAATAGTGCTGTGGATGAACTTACTGCAAGGCGTTGGTTTCGAAAATTCAAGTCGCGAGATTTGTCTATCCATGATGAGCCTCGTAGTGGACGACCACATGTCTTGAATGACGGAGTCCAGAAGGCGGCCACTGAAGAGGACTGTAGTCTAACGTGTGGTGAATTTGTAAGACAGTTCAACGTTTCCAATGAAACAGGTAGACTTCACCTGCACCGCCTAGGTAAGACGTACAAACTGAGCAAGTGGGTTCAGCAAACGCTGTTGGAGGTCCACAAGGGACAACGCGTGGCAGCCTGCATATCGCTGCTTTCTCGCCACCGTACCGCATCCTTATTCAATCGAGTGCTTAGCAATGATGAAAAGCGGGTTCTGTACGGAACTCCGAAGCGTTCCAGACATTGGTTGTCTCCTCGGGATGCTGTCCCTCACACCGCAAGACCGCCTATGCACCCACGCAAGATTATGCTTTGTGTCTGTTGGACAGGTCGTCAAGTGGTTCATTATGAACTGCTACCAACGCTCACCGGAGAACTATAGTCGCAGCAACTGAAACGTGTGCAACAGACATTGCGCCAGAAGGAGCCAGCACTGGTGAATCTCAAAGACGTGCTTTTCCTCCATGACAACGCCAGGCCGCATGTCGCGCGAGTGGTCAGGGTTACCATACAGTAACTTGGGTGGGAGACTTTGTGCCATCTACCTTATTCACCTGACCTTGCGACATCCGATTATCACCTCTTCCACTCCCTGGATAATCATCTACGTGGGAAATCTTTCACCAATGAAGCAGTCTTTCGTAAAGCCCCCACGGACTACTTTGCGTCCCCCTCACGAGTTCTACCGCAAGGGCATTGAACAGCTGGAGACACGTTGGCAGAAGGTGCTGGATGCCGAAGGCGATTACTTCGATGACTATATTTAAGTTACACATAGCGTGAAGCGTTTTTTTTTTTCCTTTAAAAACGGACAGAACGTTTTTGATTACCTTACATTTCGGTGTAGGGACCTTTGCTTTTTATGTGTATCTATGTTCGTTTCAACAAGGAGCGGATTAGGGCTGTTCTTGATGATTTTCAGATCTACCGCATGGGCCGTCAGAGAAACTTACACTTCCTCACACACACATGCACACATGTGTAGACGCGCACATACACTAGTATTTGTCTGGGCCTTTTCACCACCACTTTGGTTAAGCTAGGTTGTCTTTCTGGTTATGGTGATGATGATGTTTGTATTTTCAACGCTAACTGTTTGTGTGTTGTTGATCGTTGTGATTATGACAGTATTGATTATAATCGTGATATTAGTTTTTTTTTTATAATGATGTTAATTATAGATATTGATATGTTAACTGTAAATTTAGCCTTAATGATGGATATATATATATATATATATATATATATATATATATATATATATATATATATATATATATATATATATATATAACTCAATAAACCTAATGACGGATATATATATATATATATATATATATATATATATATATATATATATATATATATATATATATATATAAACTCATGTTAAAAAGATAAAAATAAACAAATAAAAAACAAATGAAAACTACAGACAAAAGTTCATTTTCTCCATCAAGACATTCATTTCTGTAGTTTACTGCAACCAGCAAGCAGAAACATTTTTTTTTCCTGATGATGGCCATGTTGGCCGAAACTAGTCGGGGAATCTAAATGAAATAATAATAATAATAAAACGAAAGAATATTAATCTACAACCCAGTATGTCTGAAGATTTTAATTAATTTTTTTAATAATTTTTATCGTTCAAAATATATATATATATATATATATATATATATATATATATATATATATGTGTGTGTGTGTGTGTGTGTATATATATATATATATATATATATATATATATATATATATATATATATATATATATATATATATATATATATATACGCGTAAACACATACACACATGAGTGAGTTAATGTGCCATGACGAACTGTGATCAGGGAATCAATCCATCCTAATAAAACTGATGTCTGAACCAGAAGAAATAGTAGCCACTCAAATCCGTAGAGCGTAGTGAGAACTATCACATGTTAGTGCGCGTTATGCCGTGGTATAAAAGAATAAAATTAATATAACAATTTTATATGTTATTCAATAAAAACCAACGTAATATTCATTAAATAAATAAAATAGATGGTTTCCAGCACGATACTTATTTTGAAAGTTTCAGTTTGTCGAAGCTTTGAATGGCACAAAACACGTTGCTATCATAGCTGCAAGAACGTAATTCAAAATCCTCAGTCGATTACTGGCAATAGTTTAAAGTTATGTAGCCCATCACAGATTTAATGTTGAATTCCAACAAATCACGAGCCAGAAGAATACATATATGTTTAGGATAATGCCGCGAACAAAACTATACATTGTTTCAATTTTTCCATAAAGAATATTAAAAAATATATCTGTATACTGCTTTAAAACAAGGAATTTATTAATGGTAACAGTTCCGAAGGACCTTTCGTTCAACATCTCATCAGGATAAAATCGTTGGAAAAAATTGATAAATTAAACGAAAAGAACAGCAACGAAATTGAAGAGCCAAAAAAGGCGGGAAACGCTAGAATCAATAACATATAAGTATATACACTTATAACAATAGGGAGGGGAAATTGCGTGTAAATAATTAGCGAGGGCCAGTTAAAATAAAATATCCCCCAACAAATTAATATATATCTCTATAGACAAATGCATCTGCTTTTATATTTACATAAGATAATCAGCAATATAAAAAATAATATTATTATTAATATATGCAGGAATCCCACTCTTAACTCCACGTGTGATATACATATGGCATCATTGTATAGGCTACAGTAAATAGATATTTTTGTTTCATCGATCCTGATGAAAATATCAACCTTCCAAGGGAAAGCTATACTTGTGTAAATTTATGAGGTTTCTACTTAAATTTGAGAAGTGTTAGTCATTAGTTCCAATGAAAAATACAAAAATACACCCCGCCGTAATGATGTATAAATTCATAATCTTACTTTTGACAGGAATAATTGGCTGACAATCAAGGGTCACTTGAGATCCATGTGACAGCCAGTTGGCAAACACCTTCAGTTGCTGATTAGACTACGATGGCAAGAGATGTGATAGCCAGCTGCAGTTCGTTTGATCATCGCCTCGTCAGAGTTTCTATATATTCGAAATAGGAACAATTGATATAATCCTAGGCTTTTATCGTCTTGCTCTTAGGGATATTACAAGAAATATCTTCTCTTTCTTTATCCATTTTCGCGTAATACTTGACGTTTATTTGATACATTTTTAGAATTCTCAGCGTGGTAGAATTTGTGTCACAATCCTTTCGCAGATTCAACCCACTGCTATAGCCTAACTCTATACCAGCGTTTCCCATTCGGATATTGAAATACACGCCCGCACGCCTCTCCAATTCCCCTAGCATCCGGCAAAACTTTCTTGTTTTAATAATGATATTATGTGCCACTGTGACAACTTCCGTGTATATTAAATCAAGGGAAATAATGGCGTTAGATGAGTAGGCGTTTTAATGACGTTGTTTCCACTCAGAGAATAGGAATCTGATTTTGCTGTATCTTCCTGTAATTTACAATTATCTAAGAAGCTCTATAATATAAAGTTTACTGCAAATGTTACTTGATATTTTTTCAGTCGATTTCATTGAAAATTTAGTTAACCGAAATTCAAATTGAAAGGTTTAAGAATCGTTAAATTTGAACGTATTTTTAAAGTTTGGCTTCAAATGTAACGCTAGAAATTAAAAACCTCCTAAAAATATGTTCACTTCATTTCATCGGTCGACATTCTCTTCGACCCAAATTTTGTTTGGCAATGGGTACATTTTTCTGGGTCATTTGTTCACGCTGAACCTGAAAATCAATGCATTTTTCCCATCACGTCAAGTTTTCTGAGTAGTTTTTTTTTAAATAGCACAAAATATCAATTTAACAGTGACATACCAGTGTCAAGTAGAACTAACCTTAAACGTTTTCAGGTTAGAATAACTTATCGTAAATAAAAAATATCCCAATGAATTAAAGTATATATTTTCAGCATTTTCATTTCAGAAAAAAAGTTTTTAGAAATATCACACATAATATTAAATTTATGAAAATATACGTCATCAGTTTTTTTTTATCAAAACAAAGAAGATACAAATAAATGAAAAATACATTCATGTTTGCCCTTCCAAAGTTAATATCTTCTCTTCTTGGAAACTCTTCTGTGCTTTTGAAAAGGTTTACCTTTTTTGATGCCCCTGCAGAAATCAGCCATCATGTTAACATCCTATCTGCAAAGTGCCTAGTTAGCAATGCCTATGCGGGGCGTGGCGGCTATTTTAAGCACTGATAAAGAAAATTCTTAACTTACTAATCTCAAAGACACTTGCCCAGCACCTTAACAACTATCATTTGTTGATGTTCGTATGCATGTTATATTGAGGTTGCATGACAAAACTCCGTAAATTCAATTGATATGATAAAATCTAATGACGGACTCAGGCTTAAAGTGAAAACTATTAATACAATCACTGTTCTTGAATGACTCTTAAAAAGCTTCTATGAAAAGTAGAAAAGAAATTAAACGCAAAGTTTTAACAAGCTAAGAACATTGTGGGCGCAAGAACATTTTCCAGTGTGATATCTCTCACAAAATCAAGCATTTTCAGGTCAGCTTATCTGAACTGAAATAGCTTAAAATCCGTTTTGAAAGTTATTTGGATAGTTTTTCTTGAATGATAAATCATTTTAACATGAAACGAAATGTTTTAACTATGTCACTCGCATATTTAAGCCGTGATATATCCCTGCGAATTAGGAATTTTGGCCTATTATATGCAAATAAGGAATCATCTGTACTGAGAAAACGTGTTCTAATTGGGCGAAATGAACCTGATGTCTAACTTCAGCATGAAAATATAGCCTATACCATGTGCCCATTGCCCAAAACATTTGGGTCGAACAATAATGTCAACTGGTGTTATATTTACTATCGACAGAGACGTGGTTAGAAAATATAATGATGTATGATTTGGCAAAAGTGCTAACCAGATATTCTATAACTGGCCAAAGTAATCTGGCAAGTAATAATTCGAAAATTAATCATTTGAATAATATACACTTCCAAGTCCCGTGTCACTACCTCGAAACTCTGAACTCCTCGAGGCTATGAAAAACAACAAATTAGGAACAATCTTCTGACCGACACCCTGTGTGGATTTTGCTCTAGATTTATTGCTGATGTCCGAAATTTGATTACTCACAGAAACAGTGAGGCAATAGGAAATCTATTCTTGATTAATTTCGTATACGAGGTCTTATGGTGTGTTTTAATTTTCAGTAAGCACATGTGTAGGGAAAATCTCCGTTATGGCCGCTTAATAAGTGTATAAATATGTGTGTGGTAAGGAAACAAAAAGGAAGCATACTTAACATCAGGAAAAGGCAGTTGAGGTTTCTCTTGCCTGTAATGAGGAAGAAGAACTTGGAACTACCCTCAGCACGGATACTGATACTCACAGCACGGACAGAAGGAAAGACGAACAGAGGAAAGAAACACGTAATATACTTGTTGAGCACGGGCAAATGCATCAAATGGATGGCAGAACAAGTTTGGGGAGAAATAATATAAAGGTACAATTTTTAAGAGTTACAACGACAGGAAGATGAGTGGACGTGCATGAAAAGCATACACACAGATACAGAGTTCTGTCATAAGTTTCTTGATGTTAAGATGAAATTCATCAAGGAACGTACGGTAGTTTATTTTTTCCTAGCCAAGTACTTTCGATGTACTGAACGATCACCCTGTGTTGATTAGAAGGCTGCAAAGGACCAATATATAAGTAAATAGACATAATATGCCTATTATTTATTAAAACTGTTTTTTCTAGTCACAAATTTTGTAAAAAATGACAAAAATCTTTCATATCCGAGCGCCTTCAGATATATATTAGCCATTATCAAGGACGATGTTTATTTTTGTTTTATATATTTATGTGTTTTTTGATGCATGTGTCTGAAGGAATGCATAATCTTTTTGAATACGGTCGACACATTGATCAGTGTTCGAAAAATAGGATGCAGTGTCAGGGGTTGCGCCATTCTGGGCTACACTTACGACTCTGAAATTAAAACCTAAATTAACTATGAGATTCTTCCACTTTCGATATTCCATTATATATTGCTTCATAAAAATGTGGTGAGTGTATCATAAATGATAAGTAAATTTCTTATGGTGATTTTTTCCCACCTACGTTATATATATATATATATATATATATATATATATATATATATATATATATATATATATATATATATATATATATATATATATATATAACGTTTGTAGGTTTTTAATATATATATATATATATTAAAAACGTACAAACGTTATATATATATATATATATATAACGTTTGTAGGTTTTTAATATATATATATATATATATATATATATATATATATATATATATATATATATATATATATATGAGAGGGATTGAGAGATGTGCATATTACAATGGGAAGTTGAATATATATATATATATATATATATATAAATATATATATATATATATATATATATATGTATGTATGTATATATAAATATATATATAATGTTTATACGTTCTTTACATATATGTATATATATATGTATATGGAGGTAGATTGAGAGATGTGCATACTGCAAAGGAAAACTGAATATATATATATATATATATGTATATATATATGTATATACATATATCTTGATTAATTCAAATATATATGTGTGTGTGTATGTGTGTGTATGTCAGTGTTTAAGTAAAGCGCTGATAGATAGATAGATAGATAGATAGATAGATAGATAGATAGATAGATAGATAGATAGGCAAACGTATATACACTGGGCCCTGTAGGGAAATTATCTACCGATGTTGAATTTTCTTCACGGATTATTATCTTTGGTAAGACACAATAGAAAACGAATTGGAGGCGACTTGATATAGAGAAAACCATGTGGAATATATCTGTCACTAATGCAACAGGATGAATTGATTCGAAATTTGTGAAGTAAATTCCCGTCACAAGACTATGAAGAAATATCAATCACCTATGTGGATATATTTTTACCTGCATTTCTCATAATATTCATTCTTTGTGTAGGCGTCTATTAATGAGAAATAAAATCGTAAATATTTCTAAAAATGGAAGGATAATAAACCCTAAAACGGTATTTTGAATAATAATGTTGAAAGCAAGAAATGGTGAGCATTTCCCTTCCTGTGGTTTCAATGGAATATTCGCAACATAGTGTTTGTTTTCTTCTTGTAAGAAGTAAAATGATTATATGTGATTGAAGGAAATTTTGAAGTATTAAGTAGAAATGATGGAGCCAATGTTTTCCGTCTCAGCCTTTTTTATGGTTCTGTTCACATTCATCCATAGATTTAACTCCGCGAGCCGAGTAGCCGAACTGTTAATTTCTTCATGTCATTATTGGAATAATTACATCGACTTTAGATATTTAGATTTTGTAAAATACATTTTGCGCTGTGTCACTCGTTTTCTATGTATGTATGTATTTATGTATGTATGTATGCATGTATGTATATATGTATGTATGTGTGTATGTATGTATGTAGCTATCTATCTCTATATATATTTTCCATATATATTTATTTATTTCTATTTCTATGTCTATCTCTATATATTCATATTTATTCATATATATATATATATATATATATATATATATATATATATATATATATATATATATATATATATATATATATATATATTTATATATATGTATATATATTTATTTATTTATATATATATTTATATTTATTTATATTTATCTATCTTTTTCTTCTTTTTTTAAGCTTTTCACCCCAAGCTAGGCGGGTTACAGAATGTTTGGAGGAAGAGCAGATAGGATGGTAAAGGAGAGGATGTGGAGAAAGATAGTGGATGCCAGCCTCGTAGGACGCTTAAATTCATGAAGCCTGAGAACCAGCGAAAGCAGCTCATAGAAGGAATTACCGTGAAAGTATTTGTAAAAAAGACAGAGCGAGGCAACGGCGCGTCTGTGAGGGAGCGACTGCAGACGAGATGACAGATCAAGGCCAATCACATTGCATGTCCGTCTCTGGATCTTATCAAGAACCCTGAGGCAAACAGCAGGGGCTCCAGACCATATATGGCAGCAATACGCCATGCAAGGGCGAATGGTTGATTTATAGATTTGGAGAATCGATTCCGGGGAGAAAAATTTCCTGACAGCACAGGGAGCCAACTTTCCTTTCGGTGGATGAAGCAATTGACTCGATGTATTTGTTCCATCTCAGATCAGCGGACAGCGTGAGACCGAGCAGCCGCAGAGAGGAGCTCTCGAGAAGTTGGTCTTCTGACATTCTAATGGGATGCAGGGATGGATCCCCGTGGTGGTTAATAGAGATCAGTTTTGTTTTAGAGGCGTTAAAGTTAACCAACCAATTCTTGCCCCAGTTCACAACTGATTATAGGTCCTTTTCGAGAAGAACTGCCAGGTTAACTTTGTCAGCATCACTAGATTTGTTTTTGAGGCAGGAGTAAATTGTGGTGTCATCCGCGTAGATGCCGATTTGGGAATCTATGGCATCAGGAAGATCATTTATGAATATGAGGAACAGAGTAGGGCCTAGGATGGAGCCTTGAGGAACACTTGCGTTAGTGGGATAGGAGCTGGAGATGAATCCATTGAGGACGACATTCAATTCAGGGTTTGACAGGAATGATTTTATTAGGTCAAACAATCGACCTGTAATACCATAACCCTGAAACTTGCGAAGAAGGCCGGCATGCCAAACCCTATCAAACGCTTTGGAGATGTCTAAGGCCACGGCACGAGCTTCACCGTTATTATGAATAGCTTCGTAGACAAATTCAGTGATGGCCGTAAGCACATCGGCTGTAGATCGGACAAAGCGGAAACCATACTGCTTGTCTGAGAGCAGATCATGGGATATAAGGTGATTAATCACTTCGATGTTGATAAGGACTTCGAAGACATTGCCGAAGATGGGTAGGAGACTGATAGGACGGTAATTAGAAGGGTCGGAGAGGTCACCAGAATTCTTAAAGACAAGAACAATGGATGAGGACTTCCAACAGTCCTATCTCTATATATATTTATCTCTCTCTCTCCCTCTCTCCCTCTCTCTCTCTCTCTCTCTCTATATATATATATATATATATATATATATATATATATATATATATAGCATAATGAGAGGCCACGTATACTTTCTTGATATGTATGAATTAAACACGTTAAAGAATCAAACACAATCGCGTTCCACAACACGTGTCGTCCGAGACTAAAAACAAACACACAAAGACAGTACTTTAAGTACAACACACATACGAAGAAAAAAAGAAAAATACTGAATTCTAAAATTAGACACATATAAACTAGGGGTGAACAAACACGTGGATATTTTAAATCTACAAAAATATTTCAACAGTTAAAAATATTTCTTAAAATATTTCTTGAGTTATGGTCAAAAAACATTTTAAACAACATTTAAGACACTATCATCAGTCTTCCGCCAAAAATTCAAACAAAGTCGCATTGCACATCACGTGACATGCACGCTTCACGACAAACGGTGTAAACAAACGCTGTAAACAAACACCCAAACAGTGTATCTCATTTGATTTCTGAGGAAAGACCTAGGTGGTCTGAAATATTAAATAAATAAATATATACAAAAACACAGAAATAAATACTTTCATAAAAAACACCCAATTTTGTTTCATTTATTTTATCCAGATATTATATATATATATATATATATATAT
>OZ038491.1:101928518-101956018 GCA_964036315.1 Acanthosepion esculentum
ATACTTTTCTGAAACTTTATCTGTGGAATTATAGCTGAGTATAGTTTAGTTAATCTGAATTTTAGACATATTAAGTTCTTTATGTGAAAATATCTGAGAAAAGCATTTTAACACAGGGGTTTATATGATTTCTGAGATGTTGAAAAATCTCGCGATAAACAGTGATTTTTTCTAAGGGGAACATTTTTCTAAGTGTAACAATTACGAAATAAATATACCGTTCAAAACTTAAAAATTTACACTTCTGAGAGGCATCATTAAGCTTATATAAGTTGACATAGAAGGTGGTGAGAAATAGTGTGAGAGACATGGTCGAGTTTAGAGGACGAAGGGAGGGTTTTAAAATTTATTTTTATTTTCATTACAACTCAGTTAATCGGCAAACTCAAGGGAAATTACCACTTCCGTTGAGTTGACCGATTAAATAGGTCAATATCTGATCGTTACCCCGTACTTCCTCAATATTAAGTATTGTAATACTTATATAAGCTTAATACTGCCCCTCAAAAGTGTAAATTGCACGTATCAAAGTGAAAGCTGAAGATCCAGAGAAAATAAAATTCCGTGGTCAAATAAATTATAACAAATGGAATCTTAATGATAGTCTGTTTTTGCTTAAATGGAAGATTTCCAAGTAGCGACAAATCGTGCATACGAGACGCTGGAAGCGAGAATCCCACCACAGTTCTTGACGTCACACATGACCACGCGATGGTGATAACGAGAAGTATTAAGTTTTCCGTTGCTTGGAAATCTTCCATGTAAACAAAAACAGAATATGAATATTGGTTTGTCAGTGTATTGGTTAATATATTGTAATGTAATTGTCATCGTTGATAATGGCTTATTTAAGACGAAAGCTTTGATAGGATTAAAAGTATGTATCAATATGGTGATTTTCTTTAGTCTTTTAATGATAATGTTATTAAGCTTATAAGACGATATGAAAAGAATTTACATAAAAATAAACGAAACTTGTCTATATTATTTAAAGAAACATGCGTCAATGAAAGAAATGCTGCCTTAATACACACACACAATATATATATATATATATATATATATATATATATATATATATATATATATATATATATATATATATATATATGATGAAACTCGTTTTGGGCATTGAAATGCAAAATATGAACATACAATATTTAATTTCTTATATATAGACATTGTTTGCATGTAATCTGGCGTCTTAGTTTTTCCTTTATTCAGTCGCGTATTATATATCTCTACATCGGCTACTTCTCAACGAAAAGCACGCGAGAGATATAAGCGCGTGTATAATATCTTAGAGAATGTCGTGTATTTATTTCGTAATTTCTAACAGCAGACGCATGCCTGTATTTTATTTAATCGGATTATTTTATTTGCCAATGGTTAGTTTTGTTATCAAACGACATGAACAAATGCAATCATTCAGCAAATTTGAGTGTTTAATATGTTGCTTTAGACAGGTATCTAAAAATCATTGCATAACCAACTGAAGGTTCAATAAAAGCAACCACTTCGATTACGAATATGACAAAAATATGAATAATAACATAAAATAAATATTAATTTTAACAGCCAAAATATATAGAGAAAGAACATCAGGTCTTAATTAAAGTAAAATTAAATAGTTGTTGCGGTTTTCCATGATATTCGTGTAAACGCACTTCTGTGTGTGAATCAACACCTTTAATATGAGCGTGCGGGCGTTGTATAATAAATATTTATGGACTTCTGGAATATTTGTCTCGCTAACAATACTGGGTACTCATGGGAGGCCGGGTAAAATAAGTAACACAAAAGAATGAATTTTAAACAAACGGCAATTGTATGCATGTATTAACATTATGTATGGAAAATTGTAATTAATTGAACAAATTTTGAAACTTGATATAATAATGTGCTTGTATTTTTCGCGTGCACGTATGTATGAGTGTGTGTTTGAAACAACTGTGCGTGTTTGTGTGAAAAAACATTCCGTGAGTGTCATTGTGAGTGTGCTAATTAGCTATGCGTGAGATATACGTCTATGTATGTTCCTGTGAAGTAGAATTAGAGGTCAAAAGTCAGCAGACTAAGTAAAACGAAAGCGCGCCGACTGGCTTTCATTATTTACGTTCAGCTATCTCTGGAAGCAAGAGTTAAAAAGAGAAGATGGGAGAGAATATGGTTGCTTTTTTTATAGACAAAGACAGGTCAGCTTATCGAACGTTTTTCTTTTCTTTTTTTTAGCAAAGCTAAGTGAGATATTCCACTTAATTTATGAATACTGTAAATTATAACATTTCACCAAACCGAGGCCTAGAATCCATCTGTAAACACACACACACGCGCGCGCGCGCACACACGGTTTCCCATACTTAATATTTCTGGTTTTCACTCTCGCGTGGTCATGTGTGACGTCACGAGCTGCGGCGCGATTTACGCTTCTGCGTCTCGTATACACGAGTTTGTCGTTGCTTTGAAATTTTTCATGCATCAAAAACAGACTATCAACTTTGTTTCGTCCGTGTATTGTTTGATATATACAAATGTAATTGTCATCTTTGATAATGGCTTATGTAAGCCAAAAGCTTAGATTGGATTAAACATGTATCAATATGGTGATTTCCTTTCCTCTTTCTATGATAATGTTATTAAGCTTATGAGACAAGATGAAAGAAACTTACTTAAAATAAATAGACAAAACTTGTCTATATTATTTAATGAAACATGCATCAATATATATATATATATATATATATATATATATATATATATATATATATATATATATATATATATATATGATGGACTCTCCCGTCGGTTTAGACGTATGAGTATCTGACAACTTAATTGATTCAGCAAATTTTTTGCGATAATCTTAAGTGGCATTTAAGACCCGCTAGTGATTTACAAAGGAGGCTGCATATGAAAAAGAGTAAGGATTGTGGTCTGAGAACACTGTTAGATTGGCTAACCTTTTAGCTCTCGCTTCTTGAAAACCTTTCACCCAAGTTGATTGAAAACTGCTGAGCCCACTCGCATGTCGAGGAGAACCCAATGTTTGTCACTGTAGGGAAGTACATGAAAAAACATACCCCCTGTTGACTCAAGATTTGTGAGTGAACTTCTGTAGCGGGAACTGTTCTGAATCATTTGATCTTTGTGCTAGTCAAATATCAAATATAAAAGCGTATTGGTGCTGTTGAAACATTTTTTCATACATCTTCCCTGGAAACTGTACCTACTGTTTGTTCAGCATTGTTGCAGAGTAGATGTCTGCGACTGGAATTGAATCTTGCTCGGACAAACAAAAGTAGCGGGCCATTATTTATGTCTCGGCTTTTCACATTCATTCAATCTTCCATTCCCCTTCTGTCAAAACAATGGCCTATGCACTAGCTATGAAATCGAAAAACTTGTGAGTGAGTTTAGATTATACTTTCCATTTCTATGTGGGGGTGTCAACTTAATATCACATGAAGAAAATGCTGTAATTTATTTCATTTAAAAATACAGCAATCTAATTGCTATTGTAATGATTTTCAGTACCTTCGAATTCAAGCACCCAGCTGTAATTCCTGCTTGTTTAACGTCATTACTTCTAATATAAAACTGTAATTTTTTTATCAATTCATCCCACACATGGCGGGAATGTCACTAGATAGCAGATGCTTACAGAAAGTGAAGGAGAGAGAAAAGACTGGGTATGGTTTGGGAGACCGAAGAAAGGATAAAACTGAACGGGGTTCAAGAAAATAGAAGATAACGATTGACATTGCATTTAAATTTTTGAAGATTGTAGTTATCAGGAATTCAAGGAAATGGAAGATAATTCTACAGGTGTTAAGAGCGAAAAAGAAGCTGTTGGATTATAAGTGGCGGTTACATTTACCTAATTCAAAAGTAAAGGGGTGGGAACTAGATGCCAATAAAGTAAAATGCATAATCACATGTAGTCCGGGTACTAGAGAGAAAAACTCCGTCAGATAAGTTGCCATGAACATATTTGTAGAAAGGGCTACATCAGGTCAGTGAGAAAACGACTGATGTCGAGATGCCAAGTCAGGATCTATTACATTGCACATCCTACTCAAGAAGCTCGTGCTGAATAGCAGCAGCACCAAAACTTATATGACAACAGTTTTCAAAGCATAACGAATAGTAACAATTGTACTGTGCAAGATGAACTCTGACGAGAAAAAACTTTTGGCACGACAGAGTGTTCCAACTTTGCTTGCAGTACATGCAGCTATTGATTCTATTTTTAAATCTACCTTTCTACTCGTGGTTACAGGTCACTTAAACCAATATGGCTGTTGCTAAAAAATACATGCAACACTGAGTTGTTATTTTCTGATAAAATAAGTTGCTACTGTTTTTGCTCTTTCTGTTATGTATGTATCTATCTATCTATCTATCTATCTATCTATATATATATATATATATATATATATATATATATATATATATATATGTGTGTGTGTGTGTGTGTGTGTGTGTGTGTGTGTGTGTGTGCGTGTGTGTGTGTGTGTGCGTGTGTGTGTGTGTGTGTGTGTGTGTGTGTATAATAAAACAAGGAAAAATGGGTGCTGTGGTTGAATAAATATACAGTTTATGTGAAATCTGAATGCATCGATTTCCGCAAAAGGAACAGCCCAACATTTAAATTTCAAAATTAAGTTACCAAAATCAAATAGATAGAATGTATTCGACCACCCAGCAGTCAGCATTGAAGCCCAGCTCACCGGACCGGTCACTACTAGTACTGTGACATTCAGATTTTATTACAATCTACCTGTAGTGATGTAGACAGAAGGCCCAGTGGATAAAAACGTTGGTTGGATCCAGTGTCTTGACCCAGATACTTGCTAGTTCAATAACTCGTTACTGCAGTCGTATAAAAACAGTGGTGAGTTGAGTTAAAAAACAGATAACCGATATCAAAATGAAACAGGTACACACTATTAACTATATGGTTAGTGTTATAACAGAAAGTTCAGATTTGAATACATTATCTGAATATGCATTTCAATATTAGAAGATGCCTTCCAAAACCCAAGCAAAATATTAAGAAACAGAAGTAAGAAACAAAGAAAAAGCTATGAACTGCTATGTAATTTCAGTCCATTTATATTATAGTTAATGGTGGACAAATTTATCACAGCTGAAGAGAAGCTTTCAGTAAACAGAAATGCTGAAAATAACATGGACACACATGAGTATGTGAACAATGTGGAAGCTTTTTAGATGATTGGAACAAAATGGTAGTTATACTTAGAATCCGAAAGAGATCGGTGAAATTACTTTTATATATTAATTTCGATGCTGTGATACTTGGACATTTAACTTTTAAAAAAAAGTTTAATTTCAAATGCCGATATTTCACCTGGATTTGTATTGAATTTCGGCAGTCTGATCACAAAGAATAAAATCACAGATGTATAAATTTGAAGCAGTATTCTACATTAGTGCTGCAAAATATAATATCAGTTTGTCGTAAACCGTCCTTATTACACTGACTATTAAACCGGTTTCTGTTTTTACGAACATATTTATCTTCGTAATAATGCTGTGGTCATTCCTTCAGCAATTGCTTTTGTTGTCTCTTGAAATGACCGTTTTTCAGTTTTTCTTCTTTTTTTTTGTATTCCCGATTTAGTGTTTTCCAATATTTTATTTCGTTTTTCGTCTTTTCTCTCAAGATTTTCTGTAGCATGATTAATCTTTCATTTTGCTGTTGTATGTGGTACTCAATTTCTCCGATAGCAAATTTGTACCAGTGTTTATGGCTGGCGGCTTTTCTTCTCATCTCATCTGTCTCATGCAAGTAATCAGAATCCTCTCTCAAGTGAAATGATTTTGCATCATTCTTGCTGTGTTATTTGACTAAAAGTAATAACATATTAAATATACAGATAAAGCAAAACTCATATATATACATATACATGCGGAATGGACAGCTCGACGCGACGTAGAGTGATTTTCTAAGCGTAGCTTAGATGTGGCACAAGTCTAAAACTATGTTTATCCAAGTGAAGATTGAACTTAATATTCAGTCGTGATTATTCTAGCGAGACAAGCTTACTAATCATCACACAATACTGAAGTGGTCCTGTTTAGCAAGATATACTTGTTTTGTTGTTTCATGGTGGCATTTATTTATTTTGCTCAGCCTAGTTAGGATTTGGGGAACACTTTTTGAGTAGTGGCTCCGATCCTAACTTGTTGTCACTTACATTCGGCAAATCACTATTGCATTTCCGGGCATTGTAGTCGGCTGTAGTTGGTAAGAAAGATGCCCATGTAGTTAGAAAATTAATATTTATAAATTAATATTTTTTTAAATAGTGTTCCAAATAAGATTATTCATGTCTTTTCAGATGATAAATTATTAGGGCTCTGTGAATCAAAATTCCTTTAACTTCGGTAGTTCTCTGTGGCACAACGAAGTTTAAGTAAACCTACTCTAGATCGTTGATATTCAAGACTAAATAGATTATTTTTCTCCATTTTGGGTGTTCGTTTTTCCTTCTACTAATTTGGTTTCTAGTATATATTGACCAGCCCAGGCTTCCCTGAAAATCAGGAATAATATATTATATTTAAGAACTGGACAATATATAATTTTTCCTCTCATTTGCAGAAGGCTGGAAGTTTGAATTTATTTCATCTTCAATTATTTATTTAGACATTAGTCATCATCTTATTAGGGATTGTGAGTAATCACCAAACAATGTTCATTCGTTGCACTTATCAATAACGCTTGGCTCTCGTGTTTTTTGTATTTACCTTTAATATATATATATATATATATATATATATATATATATATATATATATATATATATATATATATATATATATATATATCAGGGCATAACAAACCAATTTTTTATTAATGGCCATGTTAGATTTAAAATAAATACCAGTTATGAGTGACATGAATGAAGGACAGGGAAGAGAAAATATAAAATACAAGTGTATAAAATTACACTGTTTGCTTGGGCTTGCTGTGCTGTGTCTCTAGCATCTTGAGTGGTATTACTTTAATTTTATACACGTGTAATTTTATACACTTGTATTTTATATTTTCTCTTCCCTGTCCTTCATTCATGTCACCCATATCAAATAGTTTTTCTCATAATTAACAGTTCTGATGAGAGGCGACGAAGCCGGTTAAAAAGTATTTATTTTAAATCTAACATGGCCATTAATAAAAAAATGTTTTTTTATGCCCTGATACGCTTTTGTACCGTCTCAAATATATTTAAATATATATATATATATATATATATATATATATATATATATATATATATATATATATATATATATATATGTGTGTGTGTGTGTGTGGGTGTGGGTGTGTGTGTGTGTGTGTGTGTGTTTAATAGACGTTTGTTTGTGAAAAGGGAAGGGATAACGTGGATTGGTTTAATTGTTTAATATATAAAGTGTATTACAGAACAAATTGCATCCTGATCCTTGGAATGTCGATTAGATGCAAGGGTAGCGCCGGGAGATGACCGATTTCTTGTTTGGTTTGACCGAGTTCACCGGATATAAAAGTTGTTTGCGTCTAACACACGTCTTTTTCGATTGAGGCCACGATGGAGTGTCGATTGACGAGAAATTAGTGTAGCTGGTAGGCTTGTATTTATACGAAACGTGGTAGCATTCTTGCAGAGTCGGAGTTGCTTGCTTGCCTTGCATAGTTGGAGTCAATACCTTACAGTGTCAGAGCCTCTTGCTTGTGTAGTCGCTTGCTTGCAAATTCATTATGCCAAGGTGACGGCGGAGGAGATGGGGAATGTTTTAGTTGGGTAGTGTCGACCTTGAGATGCTATCCATCGAGACGGTTACCGTCTGGAGCCTGGCGGTGTCGAAGCTGCATAGTCGGGTTTACGGAGGTGACGGCATAGGAAACGACGAAGGCTTGTAGATGGGTGGTGTCGGTGTTGAGGTGTTATCAATTGCAACGGGTGGCATCTGGATCTTGGCGTTGTCATGGCTGGATAGACAGCTGCTGTAGTGAGTCGGGTTTTCCGAGATGATGATATCGGCCACGACAAAGGCCGGTAAATATGTGGTGACGACGTTGAGTTGATATACTGATGGATTCCGTATGTGAAGTTTCGAGTGAATAGTCAAGTCTGGAAGTGGTAACGGTCGTTAAGAAGAGCGGTCATTTCAGTGGCACTGGCAGCACCCTGCGTGTGGGCAGCTGAACCGCCGACCGGCAAATGCTTTTGGTCGTTATGGACGGCCTGCTTTTAAGATCTGGAAATCCCCCAATAGCATCTCTTTTTTCCGCCGGGAACGTTCGCGATTGGCCAGTGTAAGGTTAATTGCTTCGTGTACGGAATATGATGCTCGGAGCTTATGCGTCGAAAACGACTGTTTTTTTTTTCTATTTTTCTTAATTCAAGAAAACATCTAATTGCAACGGAGTATTACATTATATATATATATATATATATATATATATATATATATATATATATATATATATATATATATATATACATATATATATATATATATATATATATATATATATATATATATATACACACACACACACACACACACACACACACACACACATATATATATATATATATATATATATATATATATATATATATATATATATATGTGTGTGTGTTTTCCCATTTTACATGGGATGATGGAGTATAGGAATTGTCCATTTTGTTCATTATCCGAAGGGCTTTCGGCCACTTGCTTAGCCATTTACAAGAGGGTTATGTTTTTGCTTGTTTCTTTTTCATGTTTTGACTGTATTATGTATGTGGTTTTAAATTCTATTAGAAGGGTTAATTCTGGGTCATCGCCTATGTAGAAACTAATATAGAAGACCAGCTGCCAAACACGATCAAATGCCTAAGGATATCTGGAGCTACACTTGAAGCTTCACAGTTATAATCAAGATTTTGATATACATATTCGTTGATGGTCGTAATCACATCAGCGCTAGACCTGGCATAACGAAATCCATATTGTTTATTAGAGAGTATGTCGTGGGAGGTAAGATCCTTTACCACTTCAGCATTTATTATAGCCTCGATTACTTTCATGAGAGTCTAATAGGGTGATAGACAGATCAGAAGTTTCTCCAGAATCCTTAAAAACAGAGATTACAGACGAGGTATTCCATCAAGCTGGAAAGCAGATAGCATCGATAAAATATTTGTTGGGTTTGCAGGAAGCGGGAGCCATTTCGGAAGAACTTTTCTTTAGGTCTATCGTTGACATCCGGTCACTTCCATTTTCCTTACGGGAGTTTTATTTAGAAATGCTGTTCACAATCAGTGACGGAGTTATGAGTATATCACTCAGTATAGCCTTGGTTCTAGCGGAAAATCAGGTGTGAGTACTCCAGTTGAGTCGAGTATGCTTTTTTAAGAGAATTTACTAGCAAATCAGTGCACCTTATCAGATGTACACGTTAGGACGTCGAATTGATTGAATAGGGAAGGGATTATTTTCTTTTGCTCAGCACACACTTGCAGTGCTGCCACTGGAATTTAACATGCCAGATGCTTACGTTGTTCATTTTATCATGTGTCAAATAGTAAGTCTTGTATTACCAAATCACTAGTAGCTAAAGAAAAAAAATACTTACAATCTAAAATAAATATTATCTGGCTTTAAATAAACTGCAACGGCTTGATAAGCCGTTGAAAACGAATCAATGAATCAATCTTGATCGTAATTATAACACAGCTGATTCTTTCATCTTTTTTTCAAAAAGCAATCATATATATGTTTTCGTAAGTGTTGCCTATATGAAATATGTATAGAATTCTCCCTATATTGACCCCGTCAGTTTTAGCGTAAATTTCGTCTGGCTGTCCACTCTCACTTCTGTTGCTAATTAAGGCTATTTACATTATTGGTTTTTATTCACATTTGTCAAGCGCACATATTCTTTGATAGCAGCATCGACACAATTATCCCTAATATTAATAATATCCACTTCAACGTTGTTTTGGTGGGTAGGAGAACACGATAACAAAATCAAACCGAGGAATAAATATACAAGCCCAGCATAATTATGTACATAGATCACAAACAAATGTCCTCTATATGGTGATAGGTTTTGATAAAAGTTCGTGGTTGCCTTGCTTGACATTCATTCCACGCGAAAGCCAGCCCAGATACTCACCCACTACTTCCGCTTATGAACGGAGATACAGAATGTGTCAAACGGCTCGTGTGATGGCGAATTGATATGGTCACTGATAGGCAAATTACTTTTAATAAACGTCACGTTTCCTCTACCGCATATTAATTCACAAATTGTAATAAGTGGATATCAATACCATTCAAGCAAAATATTGAACAAAAATCTACTGGTTACGTAGGCTTCAGCAGACGATAATTAATTGTGTATTTAGAGAAATTCTTAGCGATTCTGCCAGAAGGTTATTTTAAAATTGTCACCAGAGATATTCTTTCAATTTGCTAAAAATTAGGATTTCCTTGACATTTTGCTATCCATGCAAAAGCTCTTAATATTGCACGAATTCCATAAAATTCACCTTTCATATTTAGTTAGTTCTTATTATGGAATTCCTCACAAATTGTATGACTACCATGACAGTTTCTAAAAATAACTCTCCTCTAAAAATAATGATTATATTTGTTTTGAATAATCAAGAGTAGTTTCCCCTTGTTTTGTTACTATCCTCTTTGAGGGAGCTATTTCTGTTTGCTGGGGTTATAAATGGACACTATACGTGAACCTTGTATTATCAGTTAAATATAGCTTTCGTAAATCCTACACTAGCATACTTTTGTCATTACAATATTTATCCTGAGTAACTTACTGAATATCTTTATTTTTTTTTTCTTCTGAATAGTTTTCTTTCATTCTAAATACAAGGCTACATTAAATATGGTTCCGGACATTCATATCAAATATTGATTCTTTTATTGGAGGCTAAAAATATAAATCGTTCTACGAATATTACGATTTTTGACGGTATTTCTTTCCCTTCGAAAAGGAAAAATTAACTCTCGTATGCAATCTGAAGGCCTCTTGGGTGGTATATTTTTCATATAGCTTTAGGCCATACGTTTTAACTCAGGATATCATATTTACAGTATAATTTGCGCAAATGAAAATTTAATAATTACCATTCTACCTCAACCTAATCTTATAAATGTCGATGCTTAAAAGATTGATTTCCTTTTTAAGGTTTATCTACGCTTTTTGATTTATTTAAAGCAGAAAAATAGTTCGTATAGAAGGAGATTGCTAAAAATTGTCCGGTGTTAATAAGATACCTCACAACTACATAAGGAGAGGGCAGGAAACTATCGCAATTCCTCATAATCATGTATAACACGCACACCTAAAATAGTGCTGAAAATATAGGAAAATGATTCTACTCATACATAATACGCAACCATTTTTGGTAATCCAACCCTATAAGTTGTACCACTACAATTTCATTACGGCCAGCTTTTCATACTCTTATCTTAATAAAATGGTTTTAGTCCGAGAAAAATATTATTCTAATTTAGTTTTATGATAATCTTTAATTTATTTTACGGCAATATTTTAAATATTTTTGTAGCTATGCCTAAATCGCACTCTGATTTTGCTTATTATTTTTTAGAAAAATGTGCGTATTATACATGGTGAATTACGGTAGCTAAGTTCAGTGATCATACATGAAACAGTTTTCAAGGTGATTTGTCCATCAAACTATAAATTTCAAATTTATTATATTAATATCTTGATGAGACCAATTATACTATTTCATATATTTTTATAATTATTTTAAATATTACGGTTTTATTTCGGCAAGAACTACAACAACAGATCTGCAAACGTTAAATTGATGACTTTTTGTTCTGACAGTAGAAATAAGATATATTTGGCGATTATAGAAGTGAATTACTTTTTTTTTCACTTAGGCGTGATGAAAGATATTGTAACATAATCGTGTGTTCTTAAGATCGATTATTGTAATAGAGTTCAAGAAACACTTTCCGTGTTGAGGAGGTCGCAATCCTAAAGTAAATATTAAATGGTGACATTAATATCTGTATCGTTTATGTCGTGTTAGATGTGCCGTTTAGAATTCAACTGAATGACATACCGAATCTCATAACAATCGTTATCAGTTTCTTTTTGGGATTCCTCGGGCCAAGAAAAATAAATCTCATCTCAATAAATCGAATTAGAGTCTTTGATTGCTCCTTTTAAATATTGTTTATTACTTTTATGCCAGTTTCCGCTTAAAGCGCAAAGACATTTCTTGATTGAGTGTTACTACGAACTGCGCTAAAGGTCAATGCTAAGAAAACTGTACATACATACATACATACATACATACATATATATATATATATATATATGTGTGTGTGTGTGTGTGTGTGTGTGTGTGTGTGTGTGTGTGTGTGTGTGAATATGGAAGGATGAGTGTATACAGGCATCTAATACGTAATCTATGGCAAGAATAGAAGAAATAGCAAGGGTATGTTGATATTTGGCCACATATATTATTTCTATGAACCAATCAACCAACCTAAATATATATATTTACATATACATACATACATACATACATACATATATATATATATATGTACACACATATATATGCATATGTATGTGTATATACAAACAGATATGTGTGTGTGTGTGTGTGTGTGTGTGTGTGTGTGTGTGTGTGTGTGTGTGTGTGTGTGTGTGTGTGTGTGTGGAACATGTGCGCACATCAAGTGCACCAGATTACCTGCAATCTTGAGCATCGGCGTGCTTCAACAAAGTTTCGGTCCATTAAACTCAGTACCTCCCCACACGGTGGTTTGGCAACAGCTGGATGATGTTATGTTTCCATGGTCTATGTTGTTAGTCGGACGTTACTCGATACGGATATACTGATAATCCAATCACTGCCTTCCATTGCTTTATCGCCACAGATCTGTTTTACACTATTCGGCTTTTGGATACCATCACACATGAGAAATCTCTTGAGTGCAGCCGTAAACCTCCTCTCGGGCTTAAGCTACCAGTTCATCATAACGAAACAGCTTTCTTTCATGAACCGCTTCAATTCCTTATTCCCATGCCACCGTCAAGCAACAGATGTTGCTTCTCTATGTCAACCAACCCTAGACATGGCCTCAGTCCAGACACAATAACCTTCCCTGGCAGTGTAGCATCAACCACTACTGTTAGTCAAACCTTACTTCAGGAAGGCAATCCTTCACGGGTACGACGGATGTATATTGACTCTTTTCGAAATTGGTTTGTAAAATTTAACGCTATGTAGATTTTGTAAATCTCGACAATTTTTTTTAGTGAATACTAAAAACTCTGTAGATTTCCAGCTTTGTCAGTGTGTTCCAAAATAATTCTAGTTTTCGAAATTAGAATCAAACTATCGAATTGACCTACGAGATGCACAAGTAATTATTCCACTGTTAGTTATTCTTACGGGTTTTCTCGCTAATCAACATTCACAGTCTAAGCCTATGCCAACTGTTATGCTATACAATCGAGTTACATTTCACATAACTATTACCTCCGCTACGTTACAATGTTGTGCCGAACAGTGTATTTTATAGAATTTAAGTTTGATAGTTTCATAATTATTATGTTGCGATCATACAGCTTTTTTGATAAAGAAAATTGTTTTTGTTTTTTGTGATGAATAAAAAAATAAAATTCCATTCCAAAAATTCTCATAGAATCCAGTAAAAATGCATCTCTCGCTTAACCTTTCAAAAAATTCAACTATATTATTATAACGAATGTCAACTTAGATAGAAACAAAACAACTTATTAATTCTAATATATTACATTTCACTAATATACATAAATATATATATATATATATATATATATATATATATATATATATATATATAGATACATATATATATATATATATATATATATATATATATATATATATATATATATATATATATATATATATATATATATAAAATATTAAAATACGTTAATTGTTCTAGTTTCGAAAGAAACGTCATTTCATTTCCGAATGCAAAAAGGAACACGTAATTGAGTTATAAAGATTGATTCAAAAACAAACTCCAGAATGTCAACAGTATTCAGAATGTCAGCGAAACCTAACTAGATATGATGGTGGAAGCAATTTACAGAGTTAATTCGAATGTGATTATTTATAAAATCCTCAAGATTCGTAAGAGTTTCCTCTTGATGTTAATTTCCGTGAAAATTTTGCCACTGGATTTATCTAATGTGTAATGAATGTAGTTGCGTCTATCTTGGTAGGACAGACTACAAAATTCACCAGAGACTACTTAACGAGGAAGAAGTCTCCATGTTGCGATGGATAAATCGTCGTCTAAGTAACGCAAAAATTAAAATAACACTGACATCTCATTTTAACAGATATAAATACCCAAAATATCTTGAAATACAAAAGAGCGCATTTTATTCAATATAATTGACATTGGCGTCAACCACACCCTGCAGAAGACTACAGAATTTCGGTCATCTTTTCTTAACTGTCTCATGTTTGAGTTGGTGAATTCTGCCATAATCTTTGCCTTCATTTCATTTCATAAAAGTTACTGGTGTTACAAGGACTTTTTGTCTGTCATTCTTTCAACTGCACCCCGCACAATAATCAAGAGGGGTTGCAGTCTGAGAAGTTAGGTGGCTGCATGTAAGGGGTGATGTGATCGCAGAAGTAGTTTGACTGCTATGACTGTTTTTTCTTGCTTGTGTGCCACGTTGAAGAGTCATGTTGCGTTTTCCAGCAGCCGCCATCATGCCCATAGAAAGCGCTACATCCTCAATGCACTTTGTGTAGTTCTCCCCGTATTGAGTCTAGGGAGATCTCTACTTATCAGAACAGTCAGAGTGGGTTTTCCGAGCTGCAATAATTCCGTAATCACCATTACACTCAACCTGCTCTTTAAGAATCCTCTGCACCGTTCTCAGATTGAGACTCAAACACTCTGTAATTTTCGTATTGGAGCTTCGAATGCCAAAGCATACAACATG
This sequence comes from Acanthosepion esculentum, assembly GCA_964036315.1. NCBI lineage: Eukaryota > Metazoa > Mollusca > Cephalopoda > Sepiida > Sepiidae > Acanthosepion > Acanthosepion esculentum. The sequence goes on from OZ038491.1 coordinate 101,943,544, forward strand.
CTGTTTCCAAATTTCTGATGGTGCGAATTGTGTCATTTTCTTTTCTCACAGACGGTTCCCAACTGACCCTACTCTACTGTGAAATCGACAGAAAAAATAAAAAAGCAAACAATGCGCAAGCGCAAAATTAAAAATACAAAATGGCGACAATGTACACGTCGCACCGCATATGTGCTATTTATTGCAAAAGTCGCCTCAATTTTCCATATCCGCCATAGAGAATATCTGAACCTAGTAGAATGAAACGAAAATTCCACATCCGCGCCATCCACATTTAAGGGAGTATCCAAGGAGAACATTGCATGTGATCGGGTCGTATTCATCTTGTATGTATGTATGTAAAAATATCTTCACAACGTAAACAATCTATCATTATGAAATTAGACCTGATTTCACATGCAATCTAAGCAACGTATGTTGTAGGGGAGTGAGTGTACTTAACGGTTTTTATGAGTCACAGCTGATTAATATCAATAGTAATATCAATGCTGCAAATGGTAAAATTGATTGTAAAATCCGAGGCTTAACTTGTTGGTCAATCAAAGTAATTGATGAGTCACAAGAGGCATTTTCATTTCCCGCGATCCTCAAGGTTGTCTTTCTTCTTCGTATTAAGGAGCTGCGTAATGACATTGTCAGATGTTTGTGAATACATGCAGATCATCCCACAGAGTACGGGTGGGCATCTACATATCTGAATGACGAGAGCTTGTTAGCTAATCTATATAAACTAACTTTTACAACTCAATGGGGATAGATTGCGTAAATTTATTTCATATGTGAAAGCATTCTACAGATGTCATTGCTTACTTTTCTATCTGTCTATATATCTATCTTTCTATAGATCGATAAACATATATATATATATATATATATATATATATATATATATATATATATATATATATATATATATATATGTTTGTGTGTGTGTGTTTGTGTGTGTGTGTGTGCGTGTGTGTGTGCGTGTGTGTGTGTGTGTGTGTGTATGTATGTATATACATATATATATCAGCTTAGCACATAACGAAACTAGGGTAGTGACATTATGATTTATTTCGATCCGTAATTCACATCGGACCGAAGAGTAACTCTCATCAGATCTACTTAAGATTAAGCCTCATCAGCCCAAATTTGCAGATACATGATATGAAGATTTGGACAATTTTACACCCGGTATTCAAATATATATATATATATATATATATATATATATATATATATATATATATATATATATATATATATATATATGTAGTATCAACAAATACGTTTACAAAATTCCGCAGCGGCCTCCTCACACCAAAACAAGATCAAATAATCCATATAATCATATTTACAAAAAAGCCATCGTTATACCTCAACACAGCAAATCCAACAAATGTTCAAGATGTCCTCTAATTGCTTCTACACAAGCATGCCCTCTTCGGATCATTGATTGGCGCACACTTTCAAATATTCTCACACGATGTCGAATGGTTTCGCCTGTCGCCATGAAGGCATTGATTAAGCGTTTCTGTATTATTAATGTCTATTAATGTCTACTGCCGAAACCAATTGATTGAGTTCGGGGTATGTGCAGGCCATAAAACCAGTCCTCCCCTAACTATGCATCTGAGTACATGTCAGCCAGTGCATCGCGATTAATTTGATTAAAATGTGCTGGATTGCCATCATGCATGAACGACATGCGTCTTAGCATCATCAGGGGTACTCGCATGTTTGTAAATGTGGTCGAAATAAATTCTCTGTAGATAGCTCCTTTAAGACGTCCTGGGAGAATAGATGGAACTAGCACAGAGTTATATACAGTCCCATTCCACATATTAATCTTAAACCGATGCTGGTGTTTAACCTGTTTGTACCATAGGAATTCCGTTATCCCCACAGATGTTGGTTGTGTAAATTGGTTATTCCATATCTGGAATGTTGCCTCAGACACAAACAAGACTGAAGACACAAACAACAATCGGCAAAGTTCTTCTTGGTGGGTGTTATGAGGGCGGAAGTCCCTGCACATAGTAAAAATAACAGGGAAACAGGAGCTGTACTTGAATTACCCTCCATGCTGTACTATGAGATGTACGACATACTAGGACCACTTGATGTATGTTGATACCAGGATCGTCTGTAGAATGTGTTCCTCGTGGTCAGTCGTACGAATCGATCTCCCTCTTCCTCGATACATAGATTGGGGTGCCATGGATCCTGTCTAAGCAACGCAACGATGAACAACAGCAACCTTTGGATGACACGACTGATGGGTTACCTGAATGAAATGTTTTATTGGATACCCATATTTAATAGCCGCTCCGTTTATTTATGAAACACTATATTTATTTTCCTCTACTGAGGAAATTGGAGAATTATTAGAGAATTGTCATTAAAGAAAATATAAGCCGAAGAACGGATATTATCATAAATAAGATTCATCGAATATTCAGCACTGTAAAAGAAAAAAATAAATAAATAAAAAGTTTACTCAAATATGTGAATCCACTAATAATAATAATTTTTATGTAATATATATATATATATATATATATATATATATATAATAAATTTACTAATGTAAAAATATGGTTCCGTCGCTACACGGGAATAATCATGTTTCAAAAACAGAAAGTCAAATTTCAAATTCAGATTATAGAATTAAATTAAAATCCCTAGTCCTGTTCAATTTTTAAGTGAATTTTGGAATGACTGATTTTGAAATTTACTGAATTTTATAAGAACATACATTCAAAATATTAGTTTATAATGATACGAAGAAATCCATTCATTTTGACAAGGGGTCGTAGGGTATTGATTTTCATCGACAACTATTGTATCAAAATGTGAGTTACTTTCGAAAAGAAATTTATTTAAAGTAGGGTGAGGGTGCCTTTTTAAACGAATGATGATATCCGTTCAACGCATGTCATCTGGTCTTTATCAACGTCAAAATGTTTTTCGGCACTTTTGTTTCGCCGTTTAATTTGTAATTGTATACATATAGACTTTTTTCTAAAACGATTTTTTGTATATGAGTACGTCGTATTGAACTACAATTTTAAAATATTATTCCTATTTGTAATAATTAATAGATTATACGTCTTTTAAATCAAATAAATATAATAGAATTACTTATATTATTTAAAAACTATTATTAAATATCAAATATAAATATGTATATTTCATTTTTACGCTTTTTTAACATTATTTAAGGAACATCTTTGACAGTGTCAGCAAAGAATAGCTATTTCATTTCTTTGATTAAGTAAATTTATTATTTTTTAAAACCAATTAATGTATAGTTTCACATGACATGGGTCATTATCATGTATGAACAAATGACATGGTTCATTTAATGACCTACATATTCTAGCGTTTCTTTCTATTTATTATAATATATATATATATATATATATATATATACATACATACATATGAATATGTATATACATATATATATATATATATGAATATATATATATATATATATATATATATATATATATATATATATATATATATGTATATGTATAAATAAATAAAAGGAACGAACTGACATGTGAATATATATATAATGTATATGTGTGTGTGTATAAGATTATCTATATTAATATGTGTATGCGTTTTTTGTGTGTGCCTGTTTAAATGGACACAACGGTTATCATTTTTTATGAACAATGCATCATATCTCGTTCGCCTTTCCATTACTTTAGTCCCGATCTTTTCCGAGAGAAACCTTATATTCATTTAATTATTATTCATCCATCTCTTTGTCCATATCGATATTGCTGAGTGCATCCATTTTTCTTTCTCACCTATCTCTTCATTAATTCTATTTAAATACATATGTACGTATTTACAATTTCTACATTTGTAGCCATTAACATATTCTATCAATTCTTTTGTTTTATCGCTCGTACTAAAGCATATTTCACTCTTCTCTAATGGACTCTATTCCGTTAAGTTAACTACCTACTAAAATTTCATTAGATATTCGCTTCATCGATTATCAATCTTAACACATAATATACATGGCTATGACAGATAAATTGAAGCAAAAATGTAATAAGAAGAAGCACGTTTCTGTGCGTATGTAAACTTATTGGATATCTATAGTCGTATACGTTTGCTATGAGATGCAACCAATAAGAAATCAATGGGTGAAAATGACACCAAACAAATAGCTAAACATAATTATTGATTTATCTATTTGTCTATAAATTGAAGTATGTTAAAAGAACAAAGGAAAAATTGGTAGATCCAATTCACTTTTGACTCGTTAACAAATAACGTTTGACACTGTTTGAATAAACCAGACAATGTACGATATTTTACTGCTTAGAAGAAATATTTGTGTCCTATAAAATATGTCTAAGTACCACACAGTGAAGAACACTGAGTGTAGTAGTGAGTTTAAGGTTTGAGGCATGATTCAGCTCCATAGATTCATCTTAATTTGAGTCCTTGAAATAAAAGATCTTCGATGTTTCCAAATTAAATTAACAACGATTTGGGATCATTTAGCCAGCTTAATTAAGACCATCCTTCCTTCCTTCCTTCCTTCCTTCCTTCCTTCATTCCTTCCTTCATTCCTTCCTTCCTTCCTTCATTCCTTCCTTCCTTCCTTCCTTCCTTCATTCCTTCCTTAATTCCTTCCTTCCTTCCTTCCTTCCTTCATTCCTTCCTTCCTTCCTTCCTTCCTTCCTTCCTTCATTCCTTCCTTCCTTCCTTCCTTCCTTCCTTCATTCCTTCCTTCCTTCCTTCCTTCCTTCATTCCTTCCTTCCTTCCTTCATTCCTTCCTTCCTTCCTTCCTTCATTCCTTCCTTCCTTCCTTCCTTCATTCCTTCCTTCATTCCTTCCTTCCTTCCTTCATTCCTTCCTTCCTTCCTTCATTCCTTCCTTCATTCCTTCCTTCCTTCCTTCCTTCCTTCATTCCTTCCTTCCTTCCTTCCTTCCTTCCTTCCTTCATTCCTTCCTTCCTTCCTTCCTTCCTTCCTTCATTCCTTCCTTCCTTCCTTCCTTCCTTCCTTCATTCCTTCCTTCCTTCCTTCCTTCCTTCCTTCCTTCATTCCTTCCTTCCTTCCTTCATTCCTTCCTTCCTTCCTTCATTCCTTCCTTCCTTCCTTCCTTCCTTCATTCCTTCCTTCCTTCCTTCATTCCTTCCTTCCTTCCTTCCTTCCTTCCTTCATTCCTTCCTTCATTCCTTCCTTCCTTCCTTCCTTCCTGTTTTGACCTACACATAAATCAAATTTAATTTATTTATATATCTAAATTTAAGTATAAATTCTTGATCCATCTTGTTTTTAGATGAATTTCCGTCTCTATTAAGGTTAGGTTTCAATGGTACTACGCACTCTGAATTATCTTCTAATTATAACATTAAATATTTACCATAACTGTGGTACTTCATTTGGGTCTGTGATGAATTTGACATGATTTTTCAGGCTTACATGTTGATATATATGCTATAAGTGGATCAAATTAGGGATAGTTGTGGGAGCTATTAGTACAAGGAAAAGTTGTATTTTACAGAATTGTTGGTGGGATTTAATGCATCGCTGCGCTTTATAAGAAGCAACATACGACGAGTGAATAATAACAAAAGCAACAATAACATAATATCTAGCAAACAACACCATGTCCATTGTAACTGAATCTTTCCGCAAGTACTCAATTTTTCAACATATGTAAAATACAATGTGTGATATTGCAAAGTCAATATCTTACTGAAATTCTTCTTCTTCCTCTCCCCCTCTTCTTCTTCTTCTTCCTCCTCCTCCTCCTCCTCCTCCTCTTCTTCTTCTTCTTCTTCTTCTTCTTCTTCTTCTTCTTCTTCTTCTTCTTCTTCTTCTTCTTCTTCTTCAATGGGCCTTGAAACTTGAGGATGTGTGAGGTCATTATACCCCAGAATTTCTTTTCATTATTAACGCTTATTATGTTTTGGCGTTTCACTGAAAATGTTACTCCCCGTTCTACCAAAAATTTTCACAAGACTGTTAGAGAGGTTATGTTCCGATTTTTCTGTCAATATGAGCTGTGAGCATTATATTTTCTAAGCGCACTTTCCTTATTATGTGGCTTAGAGTTTCATACTGACTTTTTCAAATTTTAAATAAAAGTGGCATTTTCCTTTCCATATTCATTAAGACGTCATGGTTGTTCAGTTCCTAGTATCTTCAGCATCTCTCTTTTTACTCACATATCTGTGGCATAATTCTCACCTTCCACTGAGTGACCATTGACCAGTATTAACTGTCATGTAAGACGACTGATATTACCTTTCGTCTACAACCAAGAAAATAGAACTTTAAGAAAACTATCAACATTATCTGGGAAAAGGAAAGGTTCAAGATTAAACTGGTACCCGGAGGACATTTGATAAATTATATTCTGTAAAATGAAACTTCTTTATATCTCACTTTCTCTCGCTTTATATATGTAAATATATCTTTTTTGTTGGCTTTTTATTCCACAAATTTTAATTAACCGCATTATTAAATATCTTTGTCTGTCTGTCTGCCTCGCTCTCTCTGTCTGTCTGTCTGTCTCTCTCTCTCTCTCTGTCTCTCTCTCTCTCTCTCTGTCTCTCTCTCTCTCTCTCTCTCTCTCTATATATATATATATATATATATATATATATATATATATATATATATATATATATATATATATATATACACACAAAGGAACCACCACCTCAACACATATCAAACACACTGGAGATTTAATCCGGAGAATACGAGACGTAAGTATGGAAAACAAGGCTAACGAGCAACATATGCATCACGAAATGCCTCAATACATACATATATATATATATATATATATATATATATATATATATATATATATATATATATATATATATATATATATATATATACCTGACATTCGGCCATTGAACACGCCGGCTTTATTCAGGTGACATACGTTAGAAATCCGAACTGAACCCTGTATTTTGTCCATGAGGGAGGAATTATCTAATTCCACGTGTCACGCTTTTTTGGGGGGGATAAAATTTAAAACAAAACAAAAACTGCTTTCTTGGGACGTGTCGACAATCTCTCGACACGAAGTGGAAATACTCCCACAAAATAAACTCAGGTGTTAACTAATTTGGTTAGAATTTAGGAAGTCGTTCGAGTGAAGAACATTTCAGAAGACTTTCTAAGAACGAACAGATATATGGTGAACGTAACAGCGATTTAAGTGTGACGTCACCCTTCGAAGGAGATTGGTCATGCCTACTAGAAAAAATTATCCCCATCTTTTTATTCTTCTACAATTGAACAATAACAAGTATGACATACATAATAGCTCCAATAGCTCCAATCACGAATCTTATAAAAGCTATGTGATACCTCGTTGCAATATCAACCAGAATAATATTTTGGAAATAGAAAATGAATGATCAATGATTTTTTAAAAATCTTTTCATTCCAAGTTAGTAATTAAATCCACTAAGTCACAGGGGGTTACTGTGTGTATAATAATTTAAAAAAAAGACAAACTAGAAATGAAAAAGAAAGAAGAGTAATCAGGAGGATTTTAGACATCGACTGATATTGCATTTAAATTTTGAAGATTAATGTTGACTACAAAGCATGGGCCTTTAGTTCTACAAGCGGGAGCTGCGAGAAAGTAAACAGTTAAAACTTATGGGTATATCTATCCAACTTGTATGTATATTGATGAGAACGTCTAGTCCAGTACTGCGCTTAAATTCATAAAGTCTAGATACCATAGCGATGATCACATCCAAACAATTGCCATGAAAGTCTTTATAGAAAAGGCGCAGAGAGGTAACATTACTGTGGCGTGATAGAGACTGAAGCCAAGCTGCCTTTTGAAATTATTTTTTTTTAGGAAAAACTTCGTGTGGGTTGAGGTGAAAACCCAAATTGTTCGTTTCTTGGACAAAAATAGGGATTATTCGATCTGACGGATACACATACTGACAGATAGAAAACATAGATAGTCCTAAAGAAATTGCTATTTTTCTTCAAACGACAATTGATATCTGAATGGCACTTTACCGTTCCCAGCAGCGATATCTTCACAATTAACACCAGCCCGACTGCCACCGGCACCGACATTACGTCTACCAGCAAAAACAGAGCTTCCAGCAGTAATCGCTTGATAGGCACAACCCAACAGCAAAAGAGAGCCGGTAGCCGCCTCCGGTGCCTTTGTCAATTAACTATGATGGATCATTGTGCCTTCATCTCTCGACAGTTTTAAGTTTTTGCCACCTTTACCCGATTGCGGCTACTGTGATTGATGGTAGGAATAATTGAATTATTAAACACATCCGTTTGCATGGTGGTAGGTTACAGACGTTAGGTAGGTTGATACAGTCGAGTGATAGCGAAGAAGCAATATAACATATAGCGATGGAAAGATGAAGAAAGAAAACGGGAGGCTTGATTAATAAAACGAAAAGGAATGTATTTGCTAGAAATGAAGACAAAATGATGAAAAGCGCAGTTGAAAGAGATTCGAAGCATAAGAATAAATGCCAAAAAAAAATAATAAAGAATCTAAATGAGAAAAATATTCGCCATGACATTTTCGAATCACTTTTAAAATAATGAATCAGCAGGTGCGAATTAGAGCGGTATTTCTCATGCAAGAAAACTGTATTGTGGAAACGCTTTAAAATATCTGTGGATACTTGTCATCTACTGAAAAGACAAAATCTACCTGGCTGTACACCATATCTAACATCCAGTATTATAGCAAAGCTATCATTATTGTTATACAAGGGTCATTTAATAAATAAAGTGAATTATTCGGTATAAGGACTTCTAATACAGATAGAAGCTTACTTTTTTTTCAACGTAGTCTCCCAGCACTATCACACACTTTTCCCATTTGTGCACAAGCTTCCGTATTCCCTCAGCCTAAAATTTTTTGGACTGATGTCTCAGCCAGTCGCTCACAACACTTTTGACTTCATCGTCACTTTTAAAATTTGTGCCTCTGGTGAACGCTTTTAAGGGACCAGACAGGTGAAAGTCTAAAGTGGACAGGTCTGGGCTCTAAGGGGGATGAGGCAGCAGTTCCCAACCCAGCTCGTTTATGGTCTCCACCGTTTGGGCTGCTGTGCTGTTTGTGCTCTGCAGTAAGCATCTTTGGCACCCACCGGCAGCTGACCTTGTGTGCTGTCCCAAAAGATAAGCACAAAGTCCTTGCAATGTCATCCACTGTCACCCTTCTGAATGAGGTCATTGACTGATTCGATCACCTCAGGAGACCTCACTTCTGTGGGTCTCCCAGGCCTGTCTTCATCCTCAACACTGCTCCGTCCTTCTTTAAACAATTTAGCCCACTTGTAGAGATTTTTTGACTGGAACATGTGGCACCATACACAGTTGACATTCTCATATGAATTTCAACTGATTTGCCCCCTTCAGAAACCAAAAACTTGATAACTGACTGCTGTTGAATCCTGGAGCATGCTTCTTGGTCGGACATCTTTGTTAATCGCCAAAACTCTCAAAGTTTTTTTAGTCTTTAAAAGAAATTAAATCCATGTCAAAAAGAAGTAAAACAAAAACAAATTAAAAAGAGTAAGCTCCTATCTGTGTTAGAAGTCCTTATACCGAAAAATTCAACTTATTTATTGAATAACCCTCACATAAATATGCACGACGGAAAAATATTCCAAAAATATAATACTTCGTATTTTAGTCGAATTTACCTGATATTATTCCGTATTATTGATTTTATGAAGTTCGACGGAAAAGTTCCGCGACTGACCAAGATGACCTTATGGAATATATCCAAAAGTATCTTTATTTCTCAGCATCGTTCCTTTTGCGATCCAAACACTTCTTTCGTAGGTGTAGCAGTACTTGGATACTGTGGTGGATTCGGGGATGAAATCAATATCAAATAATAACAAACGCCAAGAATGAATATAGGAAATAAATGTATTAACATAATAATACAAACTGGTAATACAGGTTAGTAGTTCCAAGAATGCGGGGTTAGTAGACAAATATATATATAATCTTTGGTATCGACGTATCGCTCTATGATTTCTTAGTGAGTCGACGTGCTCGTTACTGTGACTCTTGCCGCTACGTTATTCTACCGACCGACTCAACTCCTACAATTCCTTGACTTGACTGCTTGACTGTTCGGGTATTCACTGGTAGTAGTATATGTATACCTTGGGTGAGTCCATTTGTGTGAAAAGGGGAGACCCCTCAATAGATACCATTATTGAAGAAGCTTTCATCCTTTCGGTAAAAATAAAATAAATCAGCAGCAGATATGACGTCATAATCCCTGCGATACTGGTTCCAAGCGATTTTCATGCTGGGGAGCAGATTATAGTCAGAGAGGATCAAATCCGCGAAGCAGAGACCGTGATGAACCAGTTAAAAAACCATAGTCGCGCACAGCAGTCAATGAAACCAATGACTTCGAAGCTGGAGTTTTGTCCTAATGAGACGGGACCACTTTCGTCAATTTGTCTGGTCGTTTGGCCATGATAAACTTTCATAACTGCCTTAGCAATCTAACAGATTATTCTCCATTTAAGGCGTAACCATTATGAAGATAATCAATATTGTAGCATCCCGAAAACCTCAGGTCATCACCTTCCCCGCAGAAGAAACAAGGTTGCCCTGTTTTGGAATAGGTTAGGAAGGCTGCTTCAAATGTATGGGTTGTCGCAGTGATCCGAATCTGCTGGGAACATGCTAACTTATCGTTCATACCTCGCCGGTTTGCCACTATGATCTCTTGAGCTTGCTGAATTTTCTCGTCAATGGCGGACGTTGACGGGCGTTCGGATCATTCTTAGTGCGTCACACTTATCCGCTCACTTTTAATGTTCTCGACCCACTCAGACACGCATCTACAGTATAGTGTACTGTCGCCGTATTATTTTAAGCACATCTTCCGACCAGCGAAATCTGATTACTGTTCTCTGTTCTACCTTGATGTACACTGCTCGCGGAATAGCCATGTTTACAGCAGCTAAATAACCGGCGATATCGAGATGAAACTTCGGCTGTAAGCAAACATGATCAGAAGGCAGTGCCAAACCTGAGGATAAGTTCTGGTGAAAGTGCGGATAATATTTTATTTACCCTCGTATATGTGTCGTGGGTAATAAATTATATTTGAGAGAGAAAATAAAAGTCGCTTAATAAATATAGGAAACATCGCCATAAAATGCCCAGTTAAATTATCGTCAATAGCACCAAATGAAATATTCAATTTTGTTTATATAATAGCAGCAATAAAACTCTTAAATAAAAAACATTGAACACACATCAATCACTGTTGTGGATTCCGGGATGAAATCCGGTATCAAATAATAACAAACGCCAAGAATGAATATAGGAAATAAATGTATTAACGTAATAATACAACTGGTAATACAGGTTAGTAGTTCCAGGAATGCGGGGTTAGTAGAAAAATATATATAAAAAGTCTTTGATATCGACGTATCGCTGTATGACTTCTTACTGAGTCTATGTGCTTGTTACTGTGACTCTTGTGCTACCCTCCTGTGTGTGTCTCTGCCTATCTACTACTACTTGACTGTCCGACTTGACTGTTCGGGTATTCACTGGCAGTAGTATATGTATACCATGGGTGAGTCCATTAGTGTAAAAAGGGGAGATCCCTCAATCACCATCACAAAATATCTTAAATACAGAGAGAAAAGGTATGTGTGAACAAAAATCTATCAAATGATTTAATAAATAAAGAATGACATGAACACAAGATATCATTTTCAGATTTATAAACAATAGCATATGATAAAAACTCTTTAGCAATGAATTATTTTTTATAATTTAAATTGCGTACGACCTCCGGTTTATCATCTAATCACCGGGCACATTCTTAAATATGAAGGAAATTGTAAAGAAAATTGCCTGAAACAAATTTATTGTTATGATCTCTTAAAAAAGAAAAATCATCCCGTTACTTACAACTTCTGCTCGTATTAATTTCTGTATTATTTAATATTTTGCTATTATATTTACAAGTAACTTGCGCGTTTTCTCTGAAAACCGAGTAAAATCATGTCATGTAAAAGTCTACTTCTCTTCATATAATTATTTTGAATTATCATTTTGGGCGGATATATGTTTAAGGCTGGTCTCACCTGAAATAACTTTGAATAACTCGAATAATTTGGAGACACGTGTAGTATTGCAGCTCAGAGCAGACACCAGATTCGTTGGCAGTTTACAGCTTGTTCTAATTTTACCAAATTAATAAAACCATAGGAGGAAGATATTACAGTGGACACATTTTATTCAGTTGTATCCTTATCGTAAGTGCCGGCAGTAATCGAGTGATGAAAAGGCAGGTGAGGAGGCGAACGGTCTGACACTTGTGCACCGTTCATTCACACTGACGGGTGAGCGTTCCTCTGTGTGTTAGACTTCAAGGGACCACTATCTTATAGACAACCAGCCTTTTTTTTCTTATCAGGTCTCGTCTAAAAAT
>OZ038491.1:101966018-102018518 GCA_964036315.1 Acanthosepion esculentum
TTTTACGTGGGTTTTCCGAGCCCGTAGGCTCGGCCAAATAATGCCCGTAGAAAATGTAAAAGCAGAATCGGGTTGGACAACCTCCCCGAACGAGACTCTAAACTTCGGCGGAGCCTCGTCCGGGTTCCTCTCTGCCCGAAGGCAGAGAGTTCGACCGTCTTGCTGGAACAGGTCGCATCTATAATAGAGTTCGATGTTTCAAGGTTGAGAACCTAAACTTAACGTTCTCGATCACTGTTGTTAGCCAGTTGCACCTATCCTTCATCAGTTAATGGTTCTTTTGTTTCGAGTTTGTGATTCCGGGTTTAGTTTGTCATTAAACGATAGCAAGTCTTAGCAAGATGAAGGAATTTCTGCCGGTAGTAACATTCAAACATATCTTTTTCTACGAGGTTTTTATTAGATATCTAAGTATAGGGATTATATTTCACAATCATGATTTCTGGCAATATTCTTGATATAAAAAGTCATAGAATTGCTAGCAGGTTTCTCGTTCTTATCGGTAGGTACCATTGCGCAACATAATATACACAAGAGACAATGTGTTGAGGGTATATACTGAAAAGAAACCACAAAGCTCTTTGACACGATTGTAACGGAAACGTATAATGGACCATCACCTTTAAACAAAAATACCGCAAGCAGCAGACTAAGAAGTGGAGTATTAAAATAAAATATGTGCCAAAGTTTAAATATCTGGCAAGGGTTTTAAAACATAACATAAAATTTGACAGGGGTGCATGAAGGCGTATTTGAATAAAAAAATATACCTTCCAAAAACGAAGAAAAGTATTAAGAAACAGAAATAAGATCATTAGAAACAAACAAAATAAGTACTCTGATAGCAGTGAAAGATGGAAAACTTCATCACATAGAAATCGAAGAGTTGTGGCAACAGAGATATCACTCTACAGAAGGATGCTGAGAATATCATGCATATAGTGTGTAAGCAACGTGATGTTTTACGGTAAATTTATTCAAAAGATCGTACAATCAGAAACATCATGGACTTAGGAGGAAAGAAAGATAAAGATGATATTCACAGGAAATATTGAACTCAAGAGAGACAGAATGAAACAGCGACATATCCACATAGAGTACTTGAGGAAATGGATGAAAGAACAGAGAACAGAAAATACGATAAAAAGATAAACATTGGTAATAGCTGAAAAAAAAAAACGGAGTGAAGGAAACACGGTATTGTGAAGATGATTAGTTTACGCTTGTTTGAAATACTCCTGTTTTTGTTTCTGTTACCATCGGATTTATATCTCATGAGCTCTCAAGCAAAATCCTGTCTGTTTTTTTTTTGTTGTTTTTTGTCGCCTTTCTAATTTATGCTGTTTGAAAGCCGGACTTATTCGCACACTGTTGCACCCAGGTGTTCTAATATAAAAATTAATCGTCGTAACGTCGAAATTTGAAATAGATCTTGAGTATAACATTAGAATGTTATGAATTCTGATTAAATTTTGTAAACCTCAAGAAACAGAACGTATGTTAAATATCAGATGTGTCCATTTCGATAGATATCAAGTTGAAATTGAAAAGTTCATATAAATTGTATTATAGATTTCTAGAAATTTAATAAGGTGAAAATAGTATTATCTAAATCGAAAGTGCTTACCTATTATGATATACAGAAGAGAAAGGATATTATAAATATAAAAAAGTTTCTTCGTATGATCACCGAAGTTTAGCAGCGTCGGGGCTGGTCAATATTTAGATCGATAACCGGTTGTGAATAACAAGTGTTGTAAGCTTGGATGTGTAGGTGCTGTAATGAATAAGAGCTTGGAATTGAAAATCGGACAATCGAATTCCAGTCGGGATCATTACATTCAGGAAAGATATAAATCCAACTCTTCCAAAAGCAGCTTATGGTTAATTAATGAGAAATGTATTAATGAATCTTTATTATCTCGAAAAAAAAATTCTTCTAATTTAAAAATATGTTCTGGTTTAAATAAACTACTAAAGGAAAATAACCGGTAAAAAAAAACACAAATCAAATCACTTCGTCATTGTCAGCACAAATAAAAAGCAAATATTTCCTAGATTCTCCAATTTTCATAGCTGCTCCGTTTTGCCTCTGAACATAAACAAAGCAGTTTCTAAAGAAAAAAAAATATTTATTTATTAATCCGACATATTTTATCACTTTTATTTGAGTAGTCGCTCAGTTTATTTATTAAACAGCATATATATTCATATCCAATACATGCATATATATATATATATATATATATATATATATATATATATATATATATATATATATATATACATATATATATATACACATATATATATATATATAAGCTCATATAAATATATATATATATAAGCTATATATATAAGATATAATATATAAGATATATATATATATATATATATATATATATATATATATATATATATATATATATATATATATATATATATATATAGCTCATATATATATATATATAGTGCAAATCGACAATCGTTCAACCCTTAAAAATGCTTTTCCTTTTGTGTATTTCCTAAATGCAGATTAATTTAAGGTCACGCTATGCGCGGGAAGAAACAGGTTAGTGCGTGGAGTGGAGTGGAAGAAAACATTTGACCTCAAATTCTGGAATGGGTGCACGGCCATTGAAATTTGGTTCTTTATCCTTGCTATCAGGTCTGACTTTCAGCCACAAATGACATATTCGACTTTGTCAACACTTTTGCTTTAATCGTCGCATCTTACGAAAATAAGCACTTCCTTTATTTGCGTCTTTACTGAAAAAATAAAAAAAGGGCATACGTGCTGAGTGAAAATAGTTCCAATTCTTTAAACCTTCTCCAAAGCCCAAGCCGCATCACAGTCCTGACGTGGATTTTTGCGCTTAAACAGCAGGGCTTCCTCCCAATCCATTTCAAAGCTAATGCTGGCAAACGGTTAGCGGCTTTTCGTTGTCGCACAAAACGCTTCATTGCAGCTCCTTGCATTCTCATCGCCGGCATCACGTGCGTTAGAGCCAAGCTGCATATGCAACAGGCAGCTTGACACCGTTTACGGCCAAGCCATGCGCTTTCCAAATCATGCGCGCAAGCGTGAATGCGCGCTAGCATCTTCCATTTTGCCTGAGCTCATTCATTTGTCTAAGTCATGGCCATTGTCTCGGCTACACGAATCAATGACAAGTCAGGCTCAGTTTAAATACCTTCAGCGCGGCTGCATCCGCACTCACGTCGTGATTTGATCGCCATTAACGCATCTGTCCTTGGATTAATTGACAGCTTCTTGCTACCGCAAGTTACCTATTTGCTTAAACGTTTGCATTACCCATTTTATCTCCACGTGCTGCCTCTACTGCGCAGACCAGACCATCTTAGCGTTCCATACCTATTTCTACCTTTTCGTACTTCAGTTTTGCTATTAGACAGTTAATTGCTATCGCAAGTTACTTATTTAATCAATCGTTTTCCCAACCTAATTTACCTCCACGTTACAATTTTCACTGTAAGTTGAAGTGTACTGCCTTTACTAAACGGCGTAGTACACCTCAGTACTTCACTGCCTATTTGCTTAAACGTTTGCATTACCCATTTTATGTCCGCGTGCTGCCTATACTGCGCAGCCCAGTCAATCTTAGCGTTCTATACCTATTTCATCTTTTCGTAATTCAGTTTTGCTATTAGACAGTTAATGGCTGTCGCAAGTGACATCTCTTCTGCCTTTATTACGCGGCCAAGTACACCTCAGTGTTTCACTACTTTTTGACCTTCAACGCGTCAACGTTTTGGTTGCGTAACCTCTTCCTACAGCGACGTTTGCGTGCTGCCAGAAATCACAGCCGATAACAAGGGGAAGCTTTTTCCATACCGGCCCACTGCATTTTTTGTATACAACGAAGTTACACCGCTTCAGTATTGTCATCAACTTCTATTCGCATTCTTACACAGCATTTCTACCACCCTTCAAATGGCTCCTACACGACAAACATCCGCACGTCAGCAACTGAAGACCCCTAACACCTTTAACCTTACACATGCAGAACAGGTGACTGCGAAGGAGCACATAATAACTCCGGTTACAAATGATCATATAGCGTCTACTTCAACCTCTGCTTTGCACTCTTCTGTGTGCCGTGGCGATGAACCAACACGGCAGCTCTGCAAAGGCTGCGAAAACACCCAGGCGAGGCAACCTTAGCAAGCGTTCTGAAAAAGCCTCACTGGCTAAGGAGAAACGGGAGCAGGATTCCATTGAATGCCCCTCCTTCAACCTCTGCTTTGCACTCTTCTGGGTGCCGTGGCGATGACCGACCGGCAGCTTTGCTAAGCTTGCCAAAATGCCAACATTAGCAGGCGTTCTAAAAGAGCCTCTGCCTCAAAGAGAAAATGGGAGGAGGAAACCGAGGTAGAGGCCTCTTTGAGGCTTTCCACTCAATCTCAACGGAGGCGGTATGTTTAGTCACATGAAACGCTTGGTGAGCGTAACTACCGTTTGTACTGCAAATCAGTTTACACATATTCGTTGAAAAGTAAGAGGAAACTACCTAAACGTATGATTTTTTAATCAAGCATGGGCAACGCCGGGCCATGCTGCTATTATATATATATATATATATATATATATATATATATATATATATATATATATATATATATATATATATAATACATTTCAATTGTAAATCAGAAATACAATAAATAACAATGTTCCAAAAGAGTATAAAATAGAAAAAATAAACTCACAGTCCCTCGATCACTCATAAGGAGAGCATAATATATATATATATATATATATATATATATATATATATATATATATATATATATATATATATATATATATATATTCTGCTTCCGGGCAGAAAGGAAACCCAGACCTGGCTATGTCGAAGGGTAGAGTCTCGTAAGCAAACAACAAGTCGGCCTGGACACCCCACATTAAATTTGGCCTTGTGTCACACACACACACACACGCACGCGCGCGCGCACACACACACACACATACACACACACACATACACATATATATATAAATATATGTGTGTGTGTGTGTGTATTTTTACCAACCACCCCACGCGGTCAGATGTGGCGCAAGGCCGAATTTAATGTGGGGTATCCGAGCCCGACTTGCTGTTTGATGAGACGAGACTCTGCCCTTCGACATAGCCAGGCCTGGGTTTCCTTTCTGCCCGGAGGCAGACAGTTTCAGCTGCAGAGCTGGAAATGAATCTCCAACGTATACCTGTAAACATATATATATATATATATATATATATATATATATATATATATATATATATATATATATATATATATATATATATATATAGTATGTGTGTGTGTGTGTGTGTGTGTGTGTGTGTGTGTGTGTGTG
Source organism: Acanthosepion esculentum (assembly GCA_964036315.1). Taxonomy (NCBI): domain Eukaryota; kingdom Metazoa; phylum Mollusca; class Cephalopoda; order Sepiida; family Sepiidae; genus Acanthosepion; species Acanthosepion esculentum. The sequence goes on from OZ038491.1 coordinate 101,971,381, forward strand.
TGTGTATGTGTGTGTGTGTGTGTGTGCATTATGCTCTCCTTATGAGTGATTGAGGAACTGTGAGTTTATTTTTTTCTATTTTATACTCTTTTGGAACATTGTTATTCATTGTATTAATGATTTACAATTGAAATGTATTTTATTTTAGTCGCGTTCCAACAATCCCTGCCTCTTTCGCTATTATTGCCGTGTCTTGATTGTTTTTGTATTTCGCCAATGGTTGCCTCTGAAAAAGTGTTGATTGAAAGGATCCTATCGTATAAAATGACGTCTATGTGTGTCAGCCATCATTAAATATTAATACCCGCCAACCCCAAGCGAGGATTGAGGGCATTTAGGCTTTACAGCTAGAAACTTGTAATTAATAACATAAAAGAGTGTTTGTTATTAAACCTATGGCACATACATTATTTCTTGATAAAAATATTACATTCATACACACACACACACACACACACACACACACACACACACACACACACACCTATATATATATATATATATATATATATATATATATATATATATATATATATATATATATATATATATATATATATATATATGTGTGTGTTGGTGGGTATTAATAGATAATGATGGATGACAAACTTTCGCTGATAAGAATCGAATGAACTAGGAAAACCTGATGATTTATAATGTCATTAATTCATGCGAATAAACATTCTGAGTAAAAAGAACAAGGCAGTTTCAATATAAAATACGCTATTATTAGAGTTATGAAATCGCAGAATTTAATGATCAGGGCGTTACTTTTCCATTTATCATTATCGATATTAGATCCGACTTTTGGTGAACAGTCTTTTGCGCAAAATATATGGCGTCGCATTATACACAGGTACTTTTTTGAAGAGTTTAAAATTCATACATTTTCGGTGACCGTTTGCAATATACACATCTAAAGCTTTTTCAGGAGGGACTAAATTCAATTAATTTTCGGTGACCATTACCTACTTGGTAGTCCTAAATATTCCCAGTACCTTCCGTTGACCTTAATGACACAGGTAGCCTCCTTTAGATTTATATGCCGGTACTGAATTATGTACAGGTAATCATTACAAAATGGTTGCCATCGTAATGTCAACATCACTGGCATGTAAACATTTGCAGAATGAAAATGAATTCAAATTTGAGAATGCAGAACATGCATTATTTATATAAGATATTTGTTGACTTTAATTTACATATTTTTTTCGATTCAGGTAGCAAGGAAATGGAAGAAACTTAGGCTATGTAGAAAGCAAACCCAGGAGCTAACTTAGTCAGGTATGAACGAAAACAGAAGTACGGTATCTAAATCTTCGTATGAGATAATTTACGGTAAGTGGGTTTCCTCGCCATTTTAGGGTAGCTTTGTACAAAAATAAATGAAGACCATTCATTTGCTATAAAACAAGTCCAGGATGATGTCCAATTCTTCAATTTTCGACTACGGTTGCCCTACTAGTATTAATCAAAGCTGGGTCAGATTATACACGAGCTATAGAAAAAAATCATGTTTTTCGGGAAAATATCAGTGATCACACTGTACATGAATATGCTTTTAAACTAAGCATTAAAATCGTCCTGGCTAATCATGCGCTCCTTCGTAGTTAAACTGGTAAACACTTCAGGTTATATGCCGGTTCTGTGTCATATACAAGTTCGGTTCCTGTCGGACGACACAGTATTTTATAAAATTTCTCGGGCATTCAGGCCGGTCAATGTTGTTAATACTGTTTATTATAAACAGAGCATTTACTTAAATATTTGTGTATATATAAATAACGTATAACAATAAAATATATTAAAAAATGAATATGCACATACACGAGTATATGTATACGGTACATTTTTAAGATCTTGCAAGAAATCATTCACTTTTCCTCATGTATGTTTCTAAACAGACTGACATGCATTAAACTGGAATTAAATACTCTGTCGTTGAATAAATTAGTGCTGTAGCATATGTGCTGTTTTGATTTTGACCTTAGAAATTAATCCTGTTGTTCGTCTTTTATTCTGTAAAAAAAATTAAAAAAACAATTAAAGGCGTGAATGATTGATTAATGGCAGGTCAAGTGTTTAGGATAAAAAATGATGTAAATTAATTCATGTAATAAAAGGTTCGTTCCGTTGACATTAAAAGTGGATCGGGAATGGAAAAAAACTGTCACGAAAAGAAGGATACATTAAAGATAAAAGGCGCCAAAAGGGAAGACAGATGATGAGAAGAAATTTAAAATAAAATGGGAAGTAGACGGATGTAATTTCTTATACAAATCAATTGGGAAAAGAAACCAACAACGAGAGAAACATCCTAAATACACAATGCATAAAAGTGAAAACAATTTTTGGAGAAAAATAAATAATAGAGAGAATGAATAATTGATTTAAACGGAGGGCATGAGTGAAACAATAAAAAATGTTTATTATTAATGATGAATACCGAAATTAATTGTAAAATGATCTGCATCAACAATTCGATTTAAGAACTTATGCAATTATACACTTCAATGAGCAGAGTTCAACAATTAGGAATTCTTGAATGAATTAGTGTATAGAAACGTTTGTAAAATATACCTGATAAGCTGAATTATATATAATTTAGATTTTGTTTATGGACTTTATTCTTCAAAAATAAACTACAATACATTTACTTAATGATATATACACAATTATTTAAAATGTTTATTGTCACGTATCAGACAACATGAAAGATTTCAAATTTGCTTGATTCTATTATTTTCTAGTAGAATCAAATGCCGTTCTTACCTCTTTCGCTGACGACCATCTGGGATGATTATTCGTGAAATAATTGTTATGTTTTATCTACACTGAATCGATCAGGAATATTCAGTAGGTGGAATTATTAAATAGTAAACACTTAATATACTTCGGCGTATGGATAAGCTTTACAAAATTTAGTATAGTAAACAATGGAATTGCACTAAGAATAGTCTGTCCCGCAAGTAGCTTCGTCCAACCCTGACATTGTAAAAATATACGACCCCCCCCCCCCGACAAAAATGAAAGAAAAAATACGTCTAAATCTAAGTCCTATTCATAAATAGCCACGTCAAATCAAGACATTCATATGGATGTAATGCGCGGCTCAAAATCAGTACAGGTATATCAAAACTGTCATCTGTCTACTACAGCTTTCTAAGATAAATTGTTATAAATCGACGCTGAGCGAGTGAATCTTGCGTGTCTTCAGAAAGATAATATTTTTTTTTCAAAATTTGGAAATGGTGTTACGGATTCACGAAAAAAAATCAAGAAGACTACCAACAGTAGTAACAAATGAAATGCATAGCACATATAAATCGGCAGGAAGAGAATTACATAACCAATTTGCTGACATTCATATTAATACTGTAATGTGCGATAACTGCTACTGGATAAAAAAAATAAACGATTTTCACAAAAAATATTTTAAGGGGAAGACTTTATAAATTTCAACCAAACATAGTACTGGCTACTCTATCAAGGAATTCCATTTTTTTTTCTTTGTAGGTAAACATGAAATATTACCATCGTCATTAACATTACATGTACTTGATTTTCAAAAGCTTACCTGACACATTACCCAAGGTACATGCTGCACTCATTTCGATAATTTATTTGATATACCATGCATAAACTAAGCATATAACAACGACGTTTTGCATTTAATAAATTAAAGCATTTATGCTCGGTGTTGTATTTTTCCTAGGCAATGTAAACTTATCAACGGGTCAAGAGAAAAATGAATTTCTTGCCAAGTTTAACATATACTATTAATAATAAATATATATATATATATATATATATATATATATATATATATAGCCAAACTAAATATAACATGAAGGGAGAAAAGCGAAAAAAAGATGAAAGAAAGTCGTTCAATCAATCTCTACGTGTGGCAAATAACAGAAAAATAGACGAGCGATATGGAACGATCAAAGTCATATTATAATGTCCATTGAAAACATAGGAAACGAAAAATTGAATTCAATGAGACGCATAGAAAATCAACGGCGATTTAAAACACGTATAAATAATTCGTATAAAAATAGATTAAAAAAATAAACGAGATATTCGTTCTCAAGTTGAACGTAAAGAGAATGTTGAAAATGTATCATCTTCCCTCTTGATCTATCAAAGCAGCTTTGTTTTAATTGTTTTCGTTTTCCCCAAATAGAAAATGCAAAAATATATAGAAATTTGAACCTTTCTGACAAACACAAAGAATCAAAATATGTTGTTCTAACAACCAGCCTTTACACAGATACAGTTGAAAATAATTTCTCTAAGTATAACATAAAATGTGTTGCAACTACTTCGAAAACAATAATATATTTAATTAACAAAAATGAAAACAATGCGCTAAAACTAAAAGGAAATAGTGTACTCTATCACTTATAATAATTTACATAAAGAACATGGAAGAAAGTTCAAGGAATTTAATTAAATTTCATATGAACGGAAAAGGGATATTTTACAAAAGAACACATTCAATTCATTAGTTGCTCACTGTAATGAGTCTGACCATAGTCATGAATATAAAAAATCCTACTCTAATTAAACGAGGAAATAATTTACTTGGAGGAAAATGTATACAACATGCATTAATAGCTAGATCGTCTAGAGCAGACATGCGCAACATTTGTGGAGCAGTGGGTCGCATGAATCTATGTTTGGTTACAAGGCGGGCTGCGTTACTAAAAAGATACAATATAATTTTTCGTACTACCTACATCTACTATTTACACTAGAGAAGACCATAAGCGTAATAAAATGCATTAGAAATGGGGAAATGGTTAATTTGCTTTTCTTTGGAGAAATGATTTTTTCTAGAATTAAAAAATTGAAATCTTGGCATGATAGTATCACCGACGACAGTGTGATTAACACATGTCGTTCTGTGTGATTTATTTTTATTTTATTCATTTGAAAATAAAAACAAACAAATACGTCTTCTTTAAAGAAAAATTCTTATGAAGGTTTCCTGTTTCAAGAGCAGATGTTTACACGACTCAGTTATTTTCCTCGAAAGTTTACAAAATTCAAGATACAGTGTACTTTATGAATATTTATGTATCTAGTTATGTATGAAAGAGTGTGTGAGTGAACAAGTGAGAAGGAAGCAAATAAAAATTTTACGAATCTTTATGTTTCTTATGAAATTAGGCGTGCCGTTTAGAAAGAACAAAAGGACCGCATGGGGCCCAGGGGCCGCAGTTTGCCCATGACTGGTCTAGGGTAAATTTACTAGCAGGTGCTTGCAACATTTCCCTTTCTTGGAAGTTATTCTATTATTACAATATCGGATTAGGGCACCCCGAGGCGGTCTCATGTTTAGCGAGCTTGTCTCGCTAGAACAATCATGACTTAGTAGTGTTCGATTGTCATTGTGATACATACTTTCGGCCTTGTGCCACATCTAAGCTACGTTTGGAAAATCATTATTACAATGTTGGATTTCAATTACATAAGTGATGGAATCATAAACAGAATGACAAATATATAAAATTTAATCTGATAAGCGATATATCCAAAACGTATATTTAAAAAACAATAATTTAAATTTAAAATTCTCAGTGTCCTCTCTCCTTTGTGCGCATGTGCAGTCACGTCATCGTAAACATCATTTTAGTCCGATGACGCGATAATCGCGAACACGAAATCTGTTTAACCCTAAAATTGTTCCTGATATATAAAAATGCATATATATTTTACCATAATATATACACGCTGTATCAAAAATACGTTTCCAAAATTTATGGCTGGGTTCCTCACACGAAACAAGGACAAATGTCCATATAAAAATATGTTCGCAAATGATTCTTTTCTAAGTTATAGATGGTATTGTGTTGGCATACAGACTAGGTTACGTTTATCAGTCCTGTAAATATATGGATAGTCTGTCTTCAACGCTGAACCTTTTTAGTAGTGATTTACCTGAGGAGTGTACGGGGTAACAAGATATTCATTCCGTGAATAGGAAGATATGATTTTTACATACGGCCGCACGTTTGGTAATGAATGCGATGCTGCACTGCTGTATTAGATTTCGTTTCCAGATGGAAGGCAGCCGAGTCATCCAACCTTTGCTACTGATTATCGCCACGTGACAGAGACACGATCCGTGGCAACACAAACAACTTCAAGTGTTTGGATTATTATTAATTTCTGCTTAATAAGGCAAGTGTCAGTAACTCAGAAAACATTGGAGACATATCACTAGTCATTGCTTCAGAGAAGAGTTCGTCAGGTATTTTCTCACGGAGATATTTTCTAGAAATGTCAACATCGTGTCGTAACTTGCTCGGACTCAATAACAAATAATTCCGTAGCAAACCCGATTATGGTTACCAATGCTGTAGATTTAACAGCCACTTAGATAACTAGATGAACTTAGAAAATTTAGCGATTCCAGCATCCTGTGGAATCCACCGTTGGTCGGAAATTATGAATGGATTTAGCCCAACCGTTCAATCTGTAAAATCACAATGCATTTTCCTGATTCTCAATTTAGCATCCTATCACTCCGTATTACTGATTCCCATATTGTATTCATTTCTATGTTTGATGGAGTTCTAGAGAAACGCAATAATAACAATAAAAAATTCAATACGTTCTCTGGTAAAAAGTTTATGAGAGATTAAGTTTACAAATCCCCTAAATTGAAACGCTGATGACATGATGTTCGCAAGACCACATGGCCTAGTGGATAAAATCTTTGGTTAGATCCAGAGATTTGACGAAAAGTGTGTGAGTTCAATACGTGGCTTCATTCGTGATTCAGTTTTAGCCCTATATCACTCCAGATTACAGAGGTGGACAAAAACTTGGAGAATTGAGTTATGGTGATGAGTTACCTGGAGGAATCATGAGGAGGTAGATTTACCCCTGTGGCCGAAATAAAGCGTTCAGTTTGAAATCCCAATCACCTGAAGAAGGGCAGACCGTTCAAAGGCCGAAACGCCGTGAACATGGCAACAAAGATGATGACAACACTCTGAACAATGTAAATAGTGTAAACAATTCTAATACCTCATCTCTGAAATATAGATAGATATATACAGGTTTATTAAAAAAGAAAGAGCAGATTTCGGAAATTTAATAACAAAAACAGATTCTAAAAGACAGAAAAAACATTTAGCATTGTTCCAAGTTATAAATTAAATTAAAGTTATTAAAATAAATTAATATTTTTCAATGTTGTTTAAATGCTACTTTTTGTTTTCTTTTTCGCATTTTGCATGAAGTTAAATTGTTATAATTTGTGTCATCTCTTAAAATGGCAACAACTCAAGAAATGTCCTTTCGTGTTCTGCAGTTAGCAAAGAGTAATGTTAAAATAATTAACTTTGAATCTTACCTATCCAGTAATATGTTGAATGTGTTCCTGTCTTTTAGCTTTTTATCTAATTAAATTTCCGCTCATATTTTTGAGTGACCCTGTATATAACGAAACCTTATAAAATAAAAAAAGGAGTACCCATTAAAAGTTCATAATATTTTAAACATATTTCGATTAAAAAAAAACGAAGATTGGAGGAATATTACTTTTGATTTTCCAGGCAGTTTGATATACAAGTTGCGACAGAAATAACTCCTACATATTCTTCCCAGAAATACCTCAGACATAATGCTAATATAGTAGAAAACGTTGTTCCTTCATCTAGTTAATGTCTTATTCTGTTGGGGGTATTTACTTCTGCACTTTATTTATTAAGAGAAGTTACTGAAATGTTTTCAGCCCAAGACGTTGGATTTTGAGAAATCGACTGAGTCATTGCTTTTTCAGCATATCTTTCTTTTATTTCACCCAATGCAAGCCCCTTGAATTATGTTTACTCACATATGCTTAAAAACTGCGCCAATAATCTCTTTCATTTTCAGCTCATGTAAAAAATCTCTCCTTCAGTGAAATGTTTCGTATTTACTAATTCAACCTCCACAATATTTATGATGGATTCAATGCAGCTGCCATAATTGCTTTCATTCGGTTTCTAGGTGATAGTTTATATTTTGGAAAGGTTTATACTTGAATTCTGCTTCTTACAAAACTTGTTAGAGATGTGATGCTTTTTTTTCCATTTTTCATTGCAGGATCCCTTTAGTCATAGAATCCTGTAAAACTACGCCTTCATAAACAAATGGACAAAGGAGTGGATACTCACAGTTTGTTTGTTTTTCACAACACGGGTACGTGCATTTTTCCAAACTGCACATTCATGCATACTGTACACACATAATTTGTTTAGATAGCCAGGCTTGAACGAATTAATAGTCAATTAATCCTCGCCGATATGAGGGAAAATAAGCAGGTTAAATGAGAATTATCGCTTGTTCTTATGGAGCGATAAATGTTTGGCAGTCGTGCGGAGAATGATGACACGTTAAAATGTAAATCATGGACACAAGACAAGCGACGCGTAGCGGTCGGCACAGTAAGTAGACGATGCGTGCTTTTTTTTCAAGCAGTACAATGTTGCACACCCTTTTATTTCTTTCTGTGGGAAAAGTTGATTTGGACCAGGTCTGTATAGTGAATATAAATGACAGATTTTATTTGACCCACACGAACACCCTAAGACTCATGTTAAAAAGACTTACTGTATATCATAACAAATATGTAAATTTAAGCAATTTAATTTCTACTAGCTGGCACACCAATTGGGATTATTTTGTCCCAAATCCGGTAAGATTTATTTAATTTCTACCTTGGTCCACATTGCTTTCATTATATGTTCGCCTTGTATGTTAGGGAAGAATTAGCGAACATGGGCAATATTTTCCGGGTTAACTCTTGTTCGAAGAATGTTGTGAAGCGTACGGTGGAACGTACGTTTATGCGTTTTAAGGCACCTGAGGTTTTACGACCTATCTTTGTCCAGCCTTTTTAAAACCAACATGATTGAGTAGGGGGGGTCAGACATTTTCTGATGGAGTATCGGCGTATATGATTTTACTTCACTTCTGTCAATCTGCACGTTGTATTTAATACTATTCATATGTTCTCATTTTTCGTTAAGAATAGTTTGCCTTACCTGCAAATTAGTTGCGCGATTTATCAATTTAAAATCTCGTTGTGCGGTCAAATATGTGGGGCCAAACAACATGCATGTGGAAACCTGGATGGAACAAAACGTGCCTGCCTATGTAAGACAATGTGGAGCTAATAACAGTAATCGTTTAACTCGGACAGTCTGTGAGTCAGTGATTGGGCTTCATTTAATCAGTAACCCGGGTGGCGCTTCCGAATAGGTTGACATAAAGGTGAGGGTGATGTACAAGACTCGGTCGGTTAAACAATTACAGATTTTACAGGCAGTTTAAACAAAGCTTCATCGGTCGAATTTGTGCAGACACAAAGAGGAAATTCTCTGTTCCATCCTTCTCATGGGTTGGCCGGGAGTAATTATTTTATGTTTTATTCTTAGTAATAGCTTATTTGTCCTGATTTGTTGTGTTTTAGCAATAAATTTATTTTAGTCATGGCTTCTTTATTAACCCCATTATCTACCTTTTCCCGTTTCTCCGTTCCAATTAATATTTCTGAAATTTTAGAAGAGAATGATCCATGGGATCAATGTGTTCCCTCATTTTCAAAGTCATATATATATATATATATATATATATATATATATATATATATATATATATATATATATATATAAATAAAATTAGTAAACAATAAAATCCCAAATCATCTCATATGAGGATTAGCCTATTTCGGCAAACGAATATATGGGTCGTCTGTCTTATCAACTCCTGTCTGGACTGAATTCGTGTCAGAAATATAAATTTTATTGTGAAGGTTGAAAAAATACAGTCAAAAACTAATACAAAATTTATCCATTTCAATGTTTCAGTCAGACGAAAGGCACCAGATAGGGGTCGGGGGAGGTTGGAAGATATTTGTTTTAAAGGGAAGAAGATATATAAAATTAAACCCCAATATTAACCTCATGACATTAATTTGGGGTTATATGAAGAATGAAATATTAATTTTAAATTAAAAGAGGAATACATAGAGGTTTTAAAATAACTTAAAATATTGTTGTGGTAGGATCCACCTAATCTGCATAGGTGACTACCAACTATATAAATAATGGTTGGTACCGGAAGACGAGGGAGGAATCACGAGATCCAACAAGAGACTCTGATCGACTGCGACTAGTCAACACATTCTCCAGGAACGTCTTCCCAGAAATATACAGAAATACTATATGTACTTATTGTGTACACTTTCTTGTTATAATACATTCTTGTTCTATGTACATTTTGTGTTGCATTATTATTCCATGCATTAGGCGAGATTCAACATTGAGTCAAGACTCAACAATGGCGACGAAGTAGAACGAACCATACGTCAAGTTTCAACAATGGCGACGAAATTGGACGAACCATACGCCAAGTTTCAACAATGGCAAAGAAGTAGAACGAACCATACGGAAAGAAGAAAGAATTAATAGTGAGAGTTTCAACAATTGGGACAAGTCATTGAAGAACCCAGGCTGAAAAAAAAAACTATTAATTCAAAGTCCAACGTTAAAATAACAACGAAGGATTCTGAACTTCTGGATATGTAAAACTCGTTAAAAGACGACTAAGCATACAGGAACGTTCATTCAGAAAAATTGAAAGGTGTCGTAAACAAATAACGGTAATTTTAAATTAAAAAATTATCTACAACGAGACACCCTCTAAAAAGAAAAATTGGCCGACTACAAAAACATGTATGGATTAAAAGGAGCACAAATACACCGTGTCGACTTTGAAAGGTAACAAAACTTTAAAAAATTATTTTTTTAAAATTATTTGTTCAACAATATAGTGACGAATTACCTCTGATAAGAAAATCAGACGTTGTCATTGAAATACGCGAACAGAAGTCGAAAACGAAAAAAAAAAGTCCGACGCTCTCTGTTCACGAAAAAAAAATACCAAAGTTGATTAGCACGGGCGTGAATGTAAAAGCAAGACATAAAATATAAAAGTCGTACGTTGTTTCGATTTTTTGGTCAGCTTATATGATATTCGTGGATACACAAATTAAAAGTATATTCCTTGTTGCATGAACACTATCAGCTAAAGATGGATGAACTATCCAAAGTCATATCTGAATTATTCAAATCCCAACAGATAGCACAGCAAAAATATCAAGAACAACAGATAGCACAGCAAAAATATCAAGAAAAAATACAGCAAGAACAACTGATAGCGATGCAGAAATATCAAGAACGTCAAGAGGAAAGACTTTTGGAAATTCAAAAGTTAACACTGGAGAAATTAAACAACTATCAGGCAAATGAGGGAAATTCTTCATATTCTAATAACACCATATTTAATTCGCTGGAAACTTTCAACTATGTGCCAGACGAAGAAAAAACGTTTGAAGCGTACTTTAAACGATATGAAGATATTTTCTACACAGACTGTGAAAACTGGTCGAATTCAAGAAAAGTCAGTCTATTACTAAGAAAGCTAGGTACAGCAGAACATAGCAAATTTGTAGATTTTATTCTACCGAGAAAAACAACTGAATTGGAATTCACGGAAACAGTGAAATTGCTAAAAAAAGCTGTTTGGAGCAAATATGTCGCTTTGGCATAAGCGATGGTTATGCATGAATGTCTCTAAATCCGACGATCAGGATTACTTAACATATGCATCTATAGTGAATAGACATTGTGACAATTTCAGATTGGCAGAGATTACGGTTGAAGAATTCAACTGTTTAATTTTTGCTCAAGGACTGGTATCCAGTAAGAGTGCCGAAATAAGACGTAGAGTTTTGTCTAAACTCGAATCTGAACAAGGCCTTACCCTGAAAAAGTTAGCAGAGGAGTGTCAACGGGCCGTAAGTTTAAAAAAAGAGTCGCAAAAAATCGAAGAAGCTGGTATTGCTTATATTAAAAAAATAAAAAAGCAGTCAAAGTACCCATTAGAGAAAAATTGGAGAAAAAATTCAGCGTATTGTAATAATAGACAAGAAAATAAAAAGAACGGAAATAAAAAAGTCCCACCATATAATTGCAGACGTTGTAACGAAAGACATTGGGAGGTAAATTGCCCATATAGAAATAAGAAATGTTCCGTGTGCCAAAAGAATGGACACAAAGGATCGTGTTGTAAAACGAAAAAATTCAAGAGCCGAATTAGACAAACAAATTCGAATATCAAATCAGATAGAGATTTGAGGAAATATGTGACGACGGAAATATTCAAAAAGAATATCAAATTTCAACTCGATTCGGGGTCAGATTTAACAATAATGAACGATAAAACATGGAAAAATTAAAAAAGGCCTACAATAATGAAGTCAACGAAACTCGCTCGAACGGTAACTGGAAAGCAAATTAACTTCGAAAGCGAGGTTGTACTTCCAATGAAGTTGAATGGGATCGTTAAAAAAATAAAAGTTTTCATTCTGAGAAATGGAGAAAACTTGTTGGGTACAGATTTTATTGAAACATTCGAATTGTGGGATAAACCGTTAAACTCATTCTGCAGAAAAGTAGAAAGTAATACGCAAATAAGACAGGACATTAAAGATGAATTGAAGAAAAAGTTTCCGGAATCCTTTACACCTGGTCTTGGAAGATGTAACAAGTTTGAAGCTAAATTTGAATTAAAAGAAAATACTATGCCTATATTTAAAAAGAAACGTAACGTGCCTTTCGCAAGTGTAGAGAAAGTTAACGAAGAACTTGATAGGTTGGAAAAAATGAGAATTATTTCAAAAGTAGAATCTAATTCATGGGCTGCGCCGATTGTGTGCATAAAAAAGAAATCAAACCAAATCAGAGTCTGCGTTGATTTTTCGACAGGGTTGAACTCTGTAATTAAGGACTACCATTACCCGTTACCGAGTCCTGAGGAGATTTTTAACAAGCTAAATGGCGGAGTGATTTTTTCAAAAATCGAATATCAGATGCCTATCTCCAAATTCCCGTCGAAGAAGAATGTTCGAAGTTACTAGGGATAAACACGCATAGGGGTTTATTCAAGTACAACAGACTTCCTTTTGGTATTAAAGTGGCACCAGCCATTTTTCAACAAGCCATGGACGTCATGTTGAATGACTTAGACTTTGCGTGTGCCTACTTAGATGATATTATAGTAAGGATTGCAAATGTCGACGAACATCGAGAGCACCTCAATCAAGTATTTAAAAATATTCAGGATTTTGGATTTAAAGTCAAAGAATCAAAGTGCGAATTTGGTTTGGAGGAAATTAAATATTTAGGTCACATAATCAACAAAAATGGCAGATTTCCAGATCCGGAAAGGTCCATTGCGATTAGAAACATGCCGACGCCCACTAACGTGGCGACACTACAGAGTTTTCTGGGGCTCGCAAACTATTATCAAGCATTCATTAAAGGAATGTACAATCTAAGAGCTCCGTTGAAGGAACTACTGAAAAAAGACAAGGCATGGGAATGGACGGTAGAATGTCAAAAAGCCTTTGATGAAATTAAGAAAATGCTTACGTCCGACCTCTTTTTAACCCATTACAATCCTAAACTGGATATTGTAGTGGCAAGTGATGCTAGTTCATACGGGGTAGGAGCATGTATTCAACACATAATGCCAGATGGTTCTAGAAAACCGATTGCGCATGCTTCGTGGGCATTACTCCCAGGAGAGCGAAGTTATTCACAGATAGAAAAGGAGGCGCTGAGTATCATTTTTGCCATAACAAAATTTCATAGATACATCTACGGCAGACATTTCAGGTTAGAAACGGACCATAAACCTCTGATCACTATTTTTGGGTCAAAGAAAGGGTTACCCGTTTACACGGCAAATCGACTGTTAAGATGTGGATATCGAAAACATGGTTCATCGATGTAAAGGGTGTGCATTAGCAGCTAAGGCACCACCTATAGTACACAAACCATGGCCAAAGACGGATCATCCGTGGGAAAGATTACACATTGATTTCGCTGGTCCAGTAGAAGATTATTACTACTTAATAGTGGTAGATAGCTTTACAAAATGGCCGGAAGTACTACGCTGCAAAAAGCCTACGTCCAATACCACAACAACTTTTTTGCATGAACTATTTGCACGGTTCGGTGTTCCAGAGTGTATTGTGAGTGACAATGGTACACAATTCACTTCTGACGAATTTAAGGAATTTTGTGAGTTATATCAAATTAACCACATAACGACGCCGCCGTATCATCCGAGATCCAATGGACTCGCAGAAAGATTTGTAGATACGTTAAAGCGCGCTCTGAAGAAAGCCTCAGGAGTTCCAACGGAAAAGGCGCTTCCTACAAGTATACAGAATCACGCCTAACCAGAGAACAGCATCAAACATGGCACCAGCTGAACTAATGTTCGCTAGGAAAGTTAAGTCAGTATTGACAAGCTTTTGCCAGGAAGAAATAGAATAAAGAACACTATGTATACAGCTAGAAAAAGATACACCCCCGGAGAGAAGGTCTTTTTCAAGTGCTATAGAAACAACATTGAGTTCTGGGAGAGAGGCATAGTGGACAAGAGAATCGGTGACCTGATTTACATAATAAAAGAGGCGAAGAATACTCATAAAAGGCACCAGAACCAACTCAAAAAATGCTACGTGCTAGAGCATGAAGAGAGTATACCGGATGAGGAGGAAGATCCCATTGATGTAATGTATAATACTTTTCAAGTAGAACCTCCGCAGAGTGCTCATGAACCGAGAAGATCCGGTAGGAAACGGAAGTTCACCGACCCATTGGACGTGAATCCAAAACGAAAAAGATATTGAAAAAAAAAACAGATATACATATGAACTATGCAAAGGGATCTACAAAGAAATAACCATAATCATCATCCCATATAGAAGCCAGTTTGAAATCCAAAAGGATTCCAAGGCTTGGGAGGGGGTGTTGTGGTAGGATCCACCTAATCTGCATAGGTGACTACCAACTATATAAATAATGGTTGGTACCGGAAGACGAGGGAGGAATCACGAGATCCAACAAGAGACTCTGATCGACTGCGACTAGTCAACACATTCTCCAGGAACGTCTTCCCAGAAATATACAGAAATACTATATGTACTTATTGTGTACACTTTCTTGTTATAATACATTCTTGTTCTAAGTACATTTTGTGTTGCATTATTATTCCATGCATTAGGCGAGATTCAACATTGAGTCAAGACTCAACAAATATATAGATAAAGGGATGTAACGGATTAATGGAAAGAGAGTTGCGGAGATCTTAGAGTAGGAGAAATCTTATAAATTATGATAAATATAGTGTAAAGAGGTTATAGAATGGGGGGATATAGAAATCAGAATTACTTATTCATTCGACATTTGCAGAGTTAAAGGGCAGTGAATATTATAGGGAATATAGTAGCTAATTAATTAAACCTATATTATGGAAATTAGAATTTGTTTTTATGGGCATATGCTAACACTAACTCATTCCTCTGATTCCATAGTTGGCTCTGATTATTGTATTTAATTATTCTAAATGTTTTCTTAATCTCACTCTCTCTCTCTCTCTCTCTCTCTCTCTCTCTCTCTATATATATATATATATATATATATATATATATATATATATATATATGCGTGTTTGAGTGAGTGTGTGTGTATGTGTGTGTGTGAATAAACCCCAGAGTAAAACCTATGTAATTGTATGCGCTTCGTCCAAGAACGCCAGTTTAAGAAAGCCTTGTTTCAGAAGAAGTTTGTACTGCTAGAATTTCGCAAGTACCTATTTCCTGCTTCTGTCTCACAGTCTCACATGTTCGTAGCAATAAAATATATTAATGAAATTATAATACAGGCCAAATAATTTAGAGTTTCTTCGTTATATACCATTTCTCCTCAGGGGGTAAGCGATGAGGGCAAAATGAAATGAATTGTCGTCTTGAATCAGTTTCTTCTTTGCTAAGTTAACGTTCGTTCCCGTGTGGTAGATTACGTGGAATTAGTAGCATAAATGATGATTAACACTGGAATTCAAGCAGCGTGACTAGCCTGAACATTCAGCCAACATTATCAAGCAGATAACTTGAAAGCCGTGAATGTAAGCCGTGTGTTCTTTGATGCAATTTGAAATTTTAATTTATATATATTACATATTTATTTATTATCATTTATTATACATGGTTGTCAAAAAAAGACATAACGCAAGAGGCGAACTACGGACTGGAGTCATTTTTTTCAAGTGCAAACATTTAAATATCTTGGACTATTTTACAAGAGAACAGAAAATGCGACGGCGAAATGCGTGTATGTGCGTCTGTTTGAGTCTCGGGTGTCTGATTTGTTGTAATATAATATATCTAATATATATATCAAATATATCAAATTTTAAATTCAGTTTGTAAGCAAAAACTTTTGGAAATTACGTATTTCTGAAAAGCTTTTCAGAGAGTATTTAAAACTAAAGGCGCAAAGTTTGGTAAACGCTATGAGTTTAATTTCCGGTGACAGTACTGCTGACCTCAAACCACAATTTTCATATCGAGTGAAATATTGAATATCTAAAAGAAAGTGAAAAACCAACTTGTCCTAATGTCTGAATCTGTCAGTTTTAAGTGAGAAATCAACTTTTCATTTTTGTAAACTGCAAAAAAAATCGTCTTAAATCAATTTCTTCATTGCCATGTTAATGGTCTTGTCCCCGTGTTTTTTGCGGCGTTTTTTAGTAACATAAATTTTGTTTATTACTTGAATTCAGGCCGCATTTCTTACCTGAACATTTGACTCAAATAATCAAGCAGAAAACATGCCTGGCTTGAATACAGACCAGAATATAATGTAAAACCTCAAAGTTTATAAAAGATTATAATTTAAAATATTTACACATCATCAAATCCATTCTCGTCGCGGACTATCAGGATACAGCCTCGGAAGTGATTAAAATATCTGCTCGTGTTAAGCTAATAACATATTGACCATCATCTTGAAGATTGAGAACTTGTTGCTTTATTGGTGTTGCTTATTGATTTCCAATATTTTTAAATAAAGACTACCGTTGGGCTGAAATCGGGAATAATTCTCAGCCAGCTACTTTAGATCTAACATCATCGATGGTACAGATTCCGCATATAAAGCAGGAAACCACGCCCTCCAGATCTTGAACCAAATTTCGAAATTCTATGTAATTCATTCAGAATCACATGGCCATCGTGACACAAAATGACGTGAAAGTGTTGTTATCTCCGCGATGGCCGCGTAAAACATTCTGCCTTCTTACCTCATCATATTCAAGAACTTGGCCATATAAGTAGTGTGATCTGCTACAAAAAGTGGTCTCCTGAGATGTGTAACACATCTAAATGTAAATACCAAGAAATAAAGGATGAAATTATGAACAGTTGTCCTGTATTCATCTTTTGACATTAAACCCAAATTCAATCACTAAACAACAAAAACAACTGAATTCTCCTTACGTTCCAATACATTTGGATGCGACTGTATATGTTGGGAAAATATCGGTTGATCGAAGATTTGATGAGATGAGGATTTAATGAATTTCACAAAGGAGCGGTTCTTTGTAAAATGCCGTTCCAGTGAACTTACATTTCCACATATTGAATCCGAAGTGAATGAGGAAGATTTACTACAATGAACGAGGCGTGGTGAGCTTTAGCCGTGAATTTTAGAACTACGGAATTTAGTTCGTCTGAATACTTTCCATGGGAAGAGCGACAAAGCGACGACAGCCTTGCAACGTTTCGTATGGGAGAGCTATAAAAGGTTCTACATTATTAAATTACGTCGTGAATTACGCTTGGGAAAAAAAAAAAAAATAATAATAATAATAATAATAATAATAATAATAATAATAATAATAATAATAATAATAAAACTGAAGGTTTCATCCTTGCTGCACAAGACCAATGCTTGTTAACTAGGAATTATCAAGCACATATACTAAAATACTGTGTTAGTCCAAAATGCAGATTCTGTGATAAATATCCAGAAACCATTGATCATCTTGCCTCGGGTTGCACGTTATTGGCACCCACTGAATATAAAATCCGGCATGACAGAGTGAGCCAATATCTGCACTGGAAAATTTGCAACTCCTACGGAAAGGAAACTGAAAGAAACTGGGACGAACACCACCCAGACCCGGTTACGGAGATAGGACCTGTTACAATTCTATGGGACTACACAATACACATTGACAGAACAATCAAAGCCAACCGCCCAGACATTGTTATTAAAGATCGCAAACAAAAAAAATGCCTCCTTATTGATATGGCAGTCCCTGCAGACTGCAATGTATCTTTGAAGATATTCGAAACGCTGTCAAAATACAAGGACCTTGAAATGGAAATCTCAAAACTGTGGCACATGGGAACATCAACAATCCCTGTTGTAGTTGGAGCCTTAGGATTGGTTGGAAAATATTCCAGTAGACTAATTGGAGGGATCCCTGGAAGTCCATGCCTCAAAGAAATACAAAAAATTATTCTGACAGCCTAACTTTAGAATGGCTTTATCTATGTAATTTATTTATTTTTATTTTGCAGTGGAAAGTGTCATGATACCATTTCTAACCTTAGGTCCCTGGGCGGGACCCGGAAAGAAATGTGTAAACGCCAGATATCAAAGAAAATAAAAACAATAATAATAATAATAATAATAATAATAATAATGAGAAGAAGAAGAAGAAGAAGAAGAAGAAGAAGAAGAAGAAGAAACAAAATGATTGACGTAAATCTTTCAATAATTTTCAACAGTCAAAAGAAAAGCGCAGTTTAAGAGAAGATAAAGAAAAAAAACTGTTTGACAATGTTAAACAATATTTTACCAGAAAGTCTCTCTTCTTCAAGTTATATTTAAACATTTTTTCAAGCATAAAACTTATATTAATTTTCAAAAGTTAGAACTCTTTGTACACACGTTTTCATACCTATGTAATCTGATTCACGGCCCATTCATTCGTTATAATTTACTCATTCTTTATAAGAATATTTCCGTCACAATACGCTCCTACATGCACCCAAATACCTTACACACACGGGGACCCTACGAAAAAAACAATCCCATGACCTGAAATTAAAATGTTGCGTGTTATGTAATATGAAGACGGCTGTACTGATAATGAACGTCTCAATGAAAAGCCGCCAGCGTGAAGGCATGCAACTGAAACGTCTTAATATATTTTCTTTAATCGTGTTTTTCTCTTAACTGATCATAATAATAATAATAATAATAATAATAATAATAATAATAATAATAATAATCAGTCATAATAGATTCGCGGTTCAGTGTGACCATAATATCAAATTCAAAGAAATCGATAATCTCTAGATTAATAACAATCTCCGGATTGAAGAAGTCAGTATGTGTCACGTTCAGACCAAAATTGTCCCAGATATCTATGGATCGTTTGAGTCTATACCATCGAACGTAAACTCCTACATTGAGAAAATCGGAATAGAACTGTACATCTCATCTCTTCACTTGAATGTGTTTCGGTGAATTGCAAATATTCCGCGAAAGTTGATCTCTGGCGGAGGTCGTATGATATGACAGAGAGAGCACCGTTAATGCTTTGTGCCCAGATTAAAACCGAAAACCACCCGAAAGATAATAATAATAATAATAATAATAATAATAATAATAATAATAATAATAATCAAATCATACAATAATTATCATTGTGTATTATTTTTTTTATATTTTCTGGCTGACATGTTGTGAGAAATGGCGTAAATCAACTTAAGTTTATAAATTCATGAGTGATTACCTCCCTTTGACGTTTTAATTATCTATACAAATAATATATTCATCTGCATTTCGACAAAATTAAATCACCTAAAAATGAACCTTTTACATAGGCAGTTCCTACGTTTCTTAGATTCTAAGCTTATTTGTTCAACATTTTCTTATGAGCCTCTTTGTTATCTGTGTCTATTAATTGGTCGTCTTACTTCAACTTGGATTTATAATAGGCTATTTTTCTCCCGAGAGATATTTCCACTTCACTGTTATATTAAACATAACATTTTTAACATTGAGCAAAAAGCGATTTGTATAATACTAGGAAATATCAATGTATGATATATACTATTGAATGTTTAGTATAAAGGAAGAGAATTAATTACGCAGCTCATTGGCCTCTATTTCAGCTAAGGATTCTTTATGTTCGTTTAATAGATTATCATGGTTTATGACATTTGTTTCATTAAATTTCAATATTAAATATTTGTAACAGCTGCCGCCGTTTTTTACAGCACGGGTGCACTAATAATAATATTACTACAGCTACAAACAATAATGACAATAATAATATTATAACATATAATATTATTATTATCATCGTTATTAACCCATACTCACATAGTAAGTGCTGAATAATAAGAAAGTTAAAATCCTGTGAGATATTCTGAAACAGATAATATAAATCAGATTTTTACATTTTCGTCAAACAGGAAATCAATTGCTACCTGTTAATAGTCTCTTGTTCAATTGCCATGGGAACAGGACGCAAAGGAAAAAGGGACGATCGCAAGTTCCGATGATTTAAACTTGGAATTTTCGGAAAGACTAGCGAAGAAAATACAGTATCAGTTATTATTCGAGCATTGGGGTTTTGCAAAAAGAGAACATTTCGAAAAATCTTGCAGATATTGGATTGTGATTTGGGAATAGTGCCATTTCCAAAATGTTTTCTTTCTCAGATCAGATTTTAGCTGCACAGAACCAATGCTTGCTAAGTAGAAATTGCCAAGCACACAACTGAGAAATTGTGTTAACCTGAAATGCAGATTCTGTGATAAGTATTCAGAAACAATTGACCATTTTGCATCAGGTTACACAGTGTTAGCACCAACTGAATATAAAACTCGGCAATGTAGCGCAGGTGAATATCTGCATTGGAAAATATGCAACTTTTACAAGAGGTATACTGTAAAAAAGAAAAACTGGTATGGACATCACCAAGAACCGGTACAAATTATAGGCATTTACAATACACACAAACAAAACAATGTAAATATGCCAGATAACGCGATAAAGGGCAAAAGAAACAGTATGACCTTTTTTATTGACATGTCAGTCCCTGCAGATTGTAATGTATCTGTGAATATCTTCAAACAATTATCAAAATACAAGGAAGTGGAAATTAAAAGAAAAGTAGCATATTAGGACATCAGCAATTTGAATTGTATTTGAAGCTCTCGGATAGACTGGGAAATTTTCAGAGAAAGACTTTCAAGGGATATTTCTTTGGCCATGTTTTAAAGAATTACAAAAAATGTTCTCACAAGTACAACTCACACATTACGAATGGCTCTATTTATTTAAAATTTGTGTGATCTTACATTTTTTGTTTTTTTTTAATTTTTATAAAAGAGGATCAGTGAAAAATACCATGAAGCCGTTCCTGAATTAAGATCTTTGTTTGGGAACTGGATTTAATCGTGTATACAACAGAAATCAATGGAAATAATAATAATTATTATTATTATTATTAAAACTTAATTATTGAATAATATTATTAATAATGCGAAATTAATAATTTTACTTATTTTTACCATTGTTTTTATATCACAATAATCATAAACAATGAACTAGGAAAAACAAAAACAAGGACTATTTTGTTGTTTCCACATAATTTACAGAACGATTTTTTTTAGATTTCTGGAACTATGTTGATACTTTCTTGAGTAACTTCCCCTATCAAACCCAAGGCTCCTGCCAAATTATTATTATTATTATTATTATTATTTCGATTTCTAATATGCTCACACTTGCGGGAAGATTTCAGGCAGGTATTGGTATGTTGGTGTTGTTCTAACTCACATAACATCACTAGCGTTACATGGGCAAAATTCTTTATGTACTTTATTCGGACTATTGTCCTCAATGGCCATATTTATTACGCTCCGTCTGGAATGTCGAACTGAAGCCTCTATTTTGCTCACTTGGGTAGAATGTTCTGGTTCCGTGTTTAATGGATGTCAGTTATCAGTAAATTCTCCACTGCCTTAACCGTGTATTGAACTCACACTCTTTGATTCCTGTCACTGGATATAAGTAACGCCTTTATACACTGTGCCTTGTTTCCTTAAGGACATCTGTGTATGAATTTCTGGGTATTATAAGCCTAAAGGTTTCACAACCATTTTTTAACAGTGCTCATATTGCAATTTTTGCTGTTATCAGTTCAACTTTTTACCAGAGCTAATATTGTAATTTTTTTGTTGTTATCGCTTTTCTCTGGCATTCCATATTACTGGTTCCCATATAGTATTCATTACTATGCTTGGTCGGCTAGGGAGATTTTAAGTTTACGAATTTTCCAATGGTATTATTTGACTTTAATCTCAGCCTGATCTCATAGAGGGCGTTTATCTCCCTTCTCTCACCATATGTGGTCAGCCACGCCTGATTTTTCCTCTTCCACTCATGTTACAGGTTTCTGGTGTTCTTGAAGCCTTACCTTAAGGGGGCGGCCTGTCTTCCCTTCATATTTCTTTCCGCAGCTGCACGGGATAGCGTACACACAGTCTTCTTAGTGTGTGGGTTGTACAAGAACGATTTTTGTATTTCTCTTAAACAGGGATTTCCATGGATATTTTTCATGTGATGTTGTGTTCCTTTTTTATCATTCCAAGCGCACCTACTATGAATGGCACTGTCCTTGTTTTCCGTATCCACATTTTTTCTGTTTCGATTTGCAAGTCTTTATACTTCATAGTTTTCTCAATTTCCTCGTTTGCTACGTTACAGTCCGCTGGGCAAGGCATATCAATTAATAGGCAAGTTTTCCTTTAGGTTTTTGACAGTTATATCCAGCCTATTTTCTTCATTCTTCCTGTCTGTAAACATGGTGTAAACCAATAGAATTCTAATGTCTTCTATTTCTGTAACTGGTGCTGGGTGATGTTCATACCAGTGTTTATTAACATCTTTCTAAATGGTTTGTCTATTGTCCAATTTTTGATATTGGCCATGCAGGCGTTCATCTTGCCAGCGCTGTTTCATCTGTTCAGAGGCTTTATCCTTGGCTTTCTATTTCATAATGTTGCTTACAACATTTGATTCTTGGATTCTGTTATTGTTTTATACAGAATCTACTAAAGGTAAATCTCGTTTGTATTTAAAGCCTCCTTTCCTGATTGATATTTTTCTCTCTGTTTTCGTGGTGTTTGACTAATTATATCATCCCGTACTTTGTTGTTTCATGTCTTAGAATCCATTTGTCTGCTATTATTTAGATTCCAGTTCGATATATTGAAACTATATTGAACCGCAGGAATGAGAAGGCTATTAATGCTCCTAATTCTTTTCTGAGAATTCAGTTGCTTTGTTAATATCAATCACACCCTTCTATAGTACTTTTTTCGCACTAGTTCTTTAATTTTTTAA
The DNA here is from genome assembly GCA_964036315.1 of Acanthosepion esculentum. NCBI lineage: Eukaryota > Metazoa > Mollusca > Cephalopoda > Sepiida > Sepiidae > Acanthosepion > Acanthosepion esculentum. Next base: position 101,994,735 of record OZ038491.1, read on the forward strand.
GGTTAATTCCTTCACTCTAATTTGCACCGTGGTACATATAAGCTTCTTGTTGTTCTAAATCGTTGATTGTTACCTCAGCGTTTAACCTCATTGTTGTGAATATGGATTATCTCCCCTTTGATAATCCAAGCTATAAAAGCTGTACATTTCCGCTTGTCAAGTAGACGAGTAGTAAGATTCTTAATTGAATAAACTGTAATGAAAACAGGACAAGAGATTCTGTCTAGTAATCTTTTATTCAATTAAGAATCTTACTACTCGTCTACTTGACAAGCGGAAATGTACAGCTTTTATAGCTTGGATTATCAAAGGGGGAGATAATCCATATTCACAACACTGATAGAGGACCTTTGTTGTAGTGATCATTGTAAAATGGTGGCTTTAGCACATTTATCCAAACCGAATTACATTTAATTGCCATCACTGAAATATTTTACTGTTTTCAAGAGACCTACCAGCCTACTGCCATTCCAAGCATACATCTAAGACATTTATGTAAAATAGATGGCTTATTTACTTTTGAGATATCTTATATCCATATCCCGTCCTGTTAGGTTTGCTTGTTAATGCTTTAGGGATATAAAAATAGTACTGGAGACAAAGAGTCACTTTGAAAATATTCTTCTGTTGATGTTTTTTTCACCAGTATAGACTCCAGTAATATGACTGAGTTGAAGTTTTAATTTCGATATCAACATACTTTGATAAAATTGATGACGACGGGTGTTACTTTTCATATAGTTAAAGATTTAAGATCCAGGAATGCTGTACACTATCGAATGTCTTACGGTCATCTATCCAGGTATTACTGAGGTTTTCCTTTGTTTTGAAGCAGTTTTCCAAGATCATCCTATTAATAATTAATTGGTCTTTACATCCGTAAGAGCGAGGTTTGCGACCATTTTTTTCAAGAGGAGGTATTCATGTGTTTATAAGAAGGAATATATTCTTTTCGTCAGATTAGATGACAACAGATTGCAGGTAGTGGGAAGACATGGAATTTGTCTGTAGTTATTTGGGACATATGTGTCCCCATTCTAAGAGAGAAGGAAGGTATTTCCTTTGGTTATCCAAGACGGAATTTAAGTAAGATCATTGACTATTTCTTGAAGTTCTTTGGCTAGTTTTCTGTGTGCTGTATTTGGATGATAGAGCCAAAAGTTAGGGATCTTTTCGATTCTTGGACATTTACAGTTGTCTGCTGCTTATCTGTGCAAATTCAACATCCTCATCTGTGATTCCAGCCAATGTTCTGGCGTATTTTTCATCCGTTCTACTTCACGCGTAATCCAATCTGATTGATTGTTATGTTATTTAGAGCAATCTACATAAACTCTTGTAGATACCTGAGTACATTTAATATATATACGTATATAGTATTACAGTTTTGGTTTGTAGATATGGACATTGGAACAGCTTTGGTACCAACAAAGATATGGCGTGAGTTATTTCTCAATCTCAGACGGTTTTCAAACTATCTGTAGCGTCTGATTTTGTCGGTTCTATATATAAGTCACAGTAGGGATTACATAAATCGTGGGAAGGATAAACCCAGTCTTTCCCCCTTTTATATTTCAAGTCAATCATTTAGGTTATTTAAGCGTATGACGTATTAAAAGCTATTTTTGTTTATTATATACTATTTTAAATTTATATGTTTAATTTATTTGTTGATTTTTTCTTCTTAATTGGTTGGTTTACAATAAAGTTTAATAGATTTACTTTATGGAATTTAATTCATTCATTTTTATTTAAAAATATAGTTGTAGGTATCATAATATGAATTTCGTTTCTTATCTGCCCACTGAAACGAGCTCTGATCTATTCTTTATGAATGTATCTTGTAGCCCGTCGATTATTCTCTTATAGGGCATAATATAACCACGATATCTAATATGCTTGGTGATGTAATAAAATAAGCTGTCATCCCCATGAGTAACTACACTATAGATAGTAAATACCTATAAGTAACTGTAAGTCAGCAGACTACGGAGACTTGCTGGAATCTGTTTCAGCAAGACGGTCGAACTATCTGCCTTCGGGCAGAGAGTAACCCGGACGAGGCTCCGCCAAAGGACAGAGTCTCGTTCGGGGAGGTTGACCAACCTGATTCTGTTTTTACAGTTTCTACGGGTATTTTTTGGCTGAGCCTACGGGCTCGGAAAACCCACGTAAAACTCGGCCTTGTGCCGCATCTTTCCCTCGTGCGGGCAAGTAAATAACGACTTGCTGGAATCTGTTCAAGCAAGACGGTCGATCTCTCTGCCTTCGGGTAGAGAGGAACACGGACGAGGCTCCGCTGATGGTCAGAGTCTCGTTCGGGGAGGTTGACCAAACCGATTCTGTTTTTACATTTTATACGGGCATTTTTGGGCCGCGTAAAAATACCCACGTATTTGGGCCGCGTAAAAAATACCCACGTATTTGGGCCGCGTAAAAATACCCACGTAAAACTCCGCCTTGTGCCACATCTTTCCCTCGTGGGGGGCAAGTAAATAAAGACTTACTGCAATCTTTTCCAGCAAGACTGTCGAACTCTCTGCCTCTGAGCAAAGAGGAACCCTGACGAGGCTCCTCCGAAGGGCAGAGTCTCGTTCGGGGAGGTTTACCAACCCGATTCTTTTGTTACATTTTCAACGGGCATTTTAAAACTCGGCCTTGTGTCACATCTTTCCCTCGTGGGAGGGGGCAAGTAAGTAACGACTTGCTGGGATCAGTTATTCAGATCTTGGCTGCTGTCGAACTCTCTGCCTTCGGGCAGAGAGGAACCCGGACGAGGCTATACCGAAGGGCTGGGTCTTGTCCGGGCAAGGCAGACTGACCCCACCCTGTTTATGGGGGTTATGGTGAAATTCTGGCCGAGCCTACGGGCTCGGATTGACCCACATTTAACTCGACCTTTTGCCACATCCTTCTTTGTGGGTAGGCAGGTAAATATAGATTTGCTGGGGTCGGTTGAGTACGACTCAGACTTACGCGAGAAGTACTGACCTTCCAATAGTAACACTCACTACTGAATTGACTTGCGACAATCGTACGCATAACTGTACTTTATTTCTTATTGTACGGGTTATTGCAATAAACCTTTACTTATTTATCCACTGTGTTTGTCATGAATATATTCCTACTAGCACGGAATATAAATGTAGAGAATATGGTCGTAGAAATCTAGTTTTTCTGCCAAATTACCTGTACGATTATTGTTCGTCGTAGTAACTTGAAAAGTGTTTTTTGACGTGGGCTGTTGTTCGTATTTGTATCGACTTAAATGCGTTGTCATTTTCGATGCAACTGTTCTCATATGACCAATATACATATATTGCCCCTCCTCGAACACATGCTAAAAATCAAATTATATATCTTTCCACTGGGAAACCGGGTTCATTTCGTGCTGTTACTGCAATTCATATACGGCTTCCTGCCACGTAAATTTACAGCACGGATCCCAGAAATCTCAACAAAGTTCAGCAACGTCGGGTCTGGTCAGTACTTTAAATCATTTCCAGGCCAAGTAAGGCGGTAATGTCACTAGTACGCAGGGAGATACAATGAGTGAACGTGAAAGGGATGCCTAAGAAAAAGTAGGAATGGGGAAAGGACAAAGATGAACGCGATTCATGAAGACAGTGATGAACGCTTGGGAATACCATGTGCGGTAAGCATGGATGCGAGGTTGGTGTAATTGATAATAACTCGGAATATTAATCGAAGAGTCGAGTTCCAGTTCCCTTATGCGCAAATACCCTTTGGAAAGGTATAAATTCATCTTTTCTTCCACACCCCAGCTTTGGGTTTTAAATAGTAAAATTTGTAGCGATAAAAGTATTATTATCCCATTCTTTTCATAATATAAATAACCCTGTACAAGGCGCAGGTGCCACTCGAGGTAGAGAGATTAAGAGACATATTTTGCGGATAGGAGGCTGTTAATGCTAGACATAAATAGGTTATATGGTACTGATCGGGTAAAAATCTTCTTGGTAGTCGCTTCCACACAGCAGTGCTTCGCGGAAAGGATTTGTTCGGGTGGGACTTATTTCTAACCGATGGAATATGGAGGGAATGTTGGTCATTTGCTTCAATGTGGGTGCCATGGCGTATTCTTAAAATCTAAAAATATTGTCTGGTATTATATAACATGCAAAGGATTGGTAAGTCGTAGAAAACGAATCATTTAATAAAAACAAAAAAATATAAACGGAATTGAGTTGTTTAATTGCCCTTAGTAAGTAAATTCTATGTCAGTGTATAATATAGAGGATATACGCATGTTAGGTTAGAGTGACTTTCAGTTTTTACTTGCTTTCTCATTCCTAGAAGCTTCAGGCCAGTCTGACCGTTGAGGTAAGAAAACCATATCTGTTAAATCTGAGCTAGTAACACTTTTTTTTAAATACAAACACTCAACTTCTTCGTAATCAATAGTTCCGGAATTATATTCATTAATTCATGTTTTAGCAACATTACTCACGTCTATGTCGGTAAACGAACCCGTTTTCCTGATTTTTTATCCATATTTCCAAAGTTGCAACTTATCAACTAGGACCTTTCAATGTTATCGCAATATGATACATAAGGCGGTCTGTCTGCTAAAAAGTGTTTCATTGTAATTTCCGCGATAATCTTTTTTTTCTAAATTTCTACCAAATATTTGTTTACTTTTATACTGCTCGTTGGTGAATCTTGTAAAAACCAGCGTATTTACATTTCAGAAATATGATATATTTCCAACAATACCTGGCGTATTTGTTGGGAGATTGATTTTATGACTAATTACAAAATATGTTTTTCATTTATGACTGTAAACTTGCATCATACACATAATATTGCACAGGAAAACTTCGTAGCCTCATTTTCATTGATCTTTCCAAGTATTGTATAAATCTTATTTTCTGATATGAGAAATTATATTTATTTGCACTGTTATCTTAATCTAAGATCTTATACTCACAAATATTTGATTTAATCGAGTAACGATCTTCGAATTATTTCAGGCAACATCTACACACGCTCGTCTTTGTCAATTTGTCATTATGAAAAGATCTTATATTATAAAACGTCATACCAAGAGATTGGTATTTTTGTTAGCAGGAAAACAGTAAGACTAAAGTATACCCTTTACATCTAGGTACAAAAAGTTTTCTAGGAATATTCGGTCATTACGCCTAATGTATATTCTGTACTGGTCAAAATCTGCTATAAGGTTTTCTTTCATATTCGGATTCTATTAATATATAAAGATTAACTGAACATCGGTCAGCATATTAAGAATTTCCATGGCGTGTGTTTTAGAAGATAAGCTCTTTCCGCCGATCGATACTATATATCCCGTGACCAAATCGAAGACTGTCAGAATAAGCTCAACCTAACCTGAAGAGGTCAACTTTTCCTGTCTCTGTTTTTGGTGACATTCTGGTATTTATTTATTCGCATACCACAAGCTTGGATATCTAAATTAATTTTTTCTTATTTCTGTATAAGAAAAGTAGGACAACAATATATCTGCGAAGAGAAGTCAACTGCTGTTTTGCTAAGGTTCAAGGACCGGACATGTTTTGCAAATTCAATACAGTAAATAAGGTTGGAATTTTGATGGAAAGATTTGTATGTAGTGACATTTGACCTGCAAAATCATTCACTCTGTATCATAGCAAAAACAGGATTTTTTTCATTTATGATAGAACAGCCATGAACAGTGACGGTAAATACATGCAAATCAATCAAAACATTTTGTTATATTAATATAGATATCTTGCACATAAACATGGCGACAAAGATGAGGATAATAGTCCGCATAATGTGTGTGTATATATATATATATATATATATATATATATATATATTTCTGAGATGAGGTATTATGTACATTATTTACATTATTCAGACTATTGTCCTCATTGTCGCCATGTTTTTTATTACAACGTTTCGGCCGTTGTACGCTCCGGCCTTCGTCAGGTGGTTGGAATGTCGAACTGAACCGTTTATTTCGCTCACTGGGGTAGACTGTTCTAGTTCTACGTACCATGTTTAATAGATGTCAGTTATCAGTTATCTCCTGTTAAATTCCCTCTGAAAGTTCTCCACTGCCTTAACCGGGTATTGTTCCCATTTGAATACACACACACACACACACACACACACACACACACACACACATATATATATATATATATATATATATATATATATATATATATATATATATATGAAAGCTGCCTTTAACAGCAAAATTCTGTAAATCGTGTAACAGCGTCACAAATTGTTTAACATCTAAACAGCAGGAAACTAATTGTGTTTATTTTTTTCCAGGTTTTCAGATAAAACGGTTAGCCATTTTAATACCATTTGTCTTAAGAATCACTGAACAAACATTTGATTTATTCAGCTAGAAAGATAACAGGTTAAAATCGTTTTGTTTCATCCAAATATATCTTTCCAACTGAGCAATGCTAAGCGAAAAATGATCATTGAGGCGTTCAGTTTTGGTACCAATATTCATTTGAGTTATTCAGCTAGAAAAAGAACAGGTTTAACACGCTTTGTGTTAGATCCATTGCCTTTCCAAATGAGCAAGGGTGAGAAGAATAAAACTATTCACTCGTTCAGTAATGGTAAAAAAAATTTACATACCTCTTCTGGATTCCATATTCAATGTCCATTCAAGAACAATCAAGTGAGCGGTGAACTGGATGAGGGAGCCACATCATAATTGCGACCGTCATTTCAACTCAAATCAATTAGAAATGATCCAACTCAATCCATATAAGTCTTGGCATGTGAGAGAGGAGTTTCATCTATGACACAAACAAAAGAATCGTACGTGAAACCTGAGAGGCAACTTGTTACACCAGGACAGAAATTTAGAAGGTTAGAGGGGGGGGGGTCAGGCGTCAATAATTTTGAAAATGATTCTGGAATAATATATATATATATATATATATATATATATATATATATATATATATATATATATATATATATATATATATATATATAACTTTATTTCAATCATTCATGGGCTTCCGATACTTAGCTATGTTTAATTTATAATGTCAATTTCGTTTAAGGTCGATTTCATCACGATTCTTCTCTTAAACTTGAAGAGTAATTATACGTTCTTATTCCTAAATATAGAGTCCAAAAGTGTTACAAAACCTCCGAAAGTTCTAGTAATATATCTATAATCAATTCTAAGAATTTTCCTTAGATTCAGTTGATTGACAAGCAATGCAATTATAAAATGCTGTTTTTATAAACACACTCACAGATACACTTTCTCTATTTCTCTCTCTCACACACTCACACATCTTCTCTCTCACTCTCCTACACACACACACACACACACACACACACACACACACACACACACACACACACACACACACACACTGATATATATATATATATATAAAAATAACGTCAGCCTTGATAATGCCTAAATGTGTGGTCGAAAACGCTCGAAACTACAGAACATTTAGACAGTTTCTACACAATCTGTGTCCAGAAAATTAAACTCTTTTTCAAAAAGAAGAAGAATTAAATACAAAGCTTAATCGCTGTACCATGCCTGTCGTCTTTAATGAATCTCATACACACCCACACAATACTACCTCCACACACACACACATACATATATATATATATATATATATATATATATATATATATATATATATATATATATATATATATATATATATATATATATACCCAAGTATAGGATTGGTATATACGGAATAAATTCCAATAACCAACAATTATTATTCTTAAAAGAGTGCTCAATACAGAGTAGAGCAGATATAATTATTTATTTAAATATTATAACATAAATATGTTATAAAATCACTACAAAAATAGGCATTTTGTTTCATCACTTCTGGTGTCTTATCAAGTGAATGATGTTGAATGTAGAATAAATGGTTTGAAAGTTTCAAATTAATTAACGAAAATCGTTAATTAATTTGAAACTTTTAAAACCATGTATTCTACATTCAACATCATCACTTGATAAGACACCAGAAGTGTTGAAACAAAATGGCTATTTTTGTATTGATTTTATAACATATTTACGTTATAATATTTAAATAAATAATCATATATATATATATATATATATATATATATATATATATATATATATATATATATATATCATACAATAATGTTCAACTGTTATATCCTTTAGCTTTACAGCTTCTTTGCATTCTTTACATTCCCGTATGCCCAAATTCTATTTCTGAAGTATATGGATCTTCTCTCCCAACTATATCTTAAATAGCAAGTGTTGTGACTGCTAAAATGTGTTTGTATTATCCAAAAATATTTATGCAGTATTAAGAAGCAAAGAAAATCTAAAATATATATTTGGCATTAAGTAACCCACAAACATCTGAAGAAATCAATCATTCAATTCATAAGCCATGAACATTACAGCTATAACACCACACCCAGCTCCCACGTAGGTGTTTTCCCTGAACATGGTAAATCTTACATATTCAAATCACATTCGTTATTCAAACCCTTATCCTCAGAACAACTAATTATTTTTATCTACACTTATTTTTATCTACTCCTTCATTACCACGACACACAATATTCCTCAGTTCTATTTCGACTGTCCTTTGCGTGGCTTTCCATCAACATATTGTTTGATATTTGGTAAAACCCTCCATGTATCCAAAAGAGATAAAAGTGTTGACTTTTTCTGATGCGTAATATGCATTAAACTCGATTGTTTCACGCATAGCTACTAATAATTAGATCCTGAACCTAATCAACTGTCGATGATGTTGTTGTATTCAGCTGTTGCTAATAAAATTCGTTCACGAAAAGCAATTGGATTTTTTTTCGGTTTCTTTGCAAGAGCAGTAATGGGTTAAGAACAGTTTTTTGTTAATAAAACACGTGGCTTCCTTTCTTCACAGCCGGAAAGTTAAGTTCGTAAAAGTAGAAAGATCGGAAGAAAAACATTAATTTCCTGGTTTCCCACTGAAAAAGAAAAAAAATCAATAACCTCCCTTTGTTTTTTCTTAAAGACCTAACGGTTTTATCAGTTTGTATGAGCGACGCCACACTTTCTGTTTGAAGTAAAATAAATATAAATTCTGAGTGGCATAATTATAAGTGACTTTCAAAAGAACTTTGGAATTTGCGAATGTTACTTAACGTTTTCTCCACAAACGATGCCATTCAAAGCCTGATATACATTCTTAGAGCTTATTGAAACTGAAGTCGCCATTTATTTTGAAACAAAATTCATATAGCTATCTATAAATATAAAAGTGAACATAGAAGTCAACACTTAGAAGCGACATTCTTTTTCATGCTAGATGCAATCGTCAGGCAATGTGGTCTGACTATTGCATGAAACAGACTGTCGCCTCTAAGTGTTGACTTCTATGTTCACTTTTATATTTACACACGCTCTATCTTTGATATTGAGCACTTTATCCCATAAATATAGCACATCTTAAGACTATATTTCTTCATATAGCTATCTATATGAATTTCCCAAGCGGAGCTTGGAAGTGGCATAAGGGAGAAAGTAAGGGGCACACCAATGAGGATCGAACCCACTAATCAATCTTAATTGTTTTAGCGAGACAAGCTTGCTAACAATTTCACCACCTCGCGGTGCCCAATTTATATAGATATGTACAAGAGTAAACACGCACACAAACATAGAGAAAAATATGTAATGCTGGTAGTATAAGGCTTTTCGGCTCAGAATGGGAAATCTCCGAATACAGTTCAATTTCAGATACGTTTACGTTCAGGAATCCATTTTTCTTCAGCTATGGATTAAGGTAATCCTCTATCTTGACTGACCATCAAGCTTTGTACTCTGTGAAACTTTCTGGAAAAATAGCAGTGCGCACTGCGCTATCTCGCCTTGGTGTAGTAGAAGGAAAATTATGATTTCAAACCTTAGCTAGAATGTTTGGAAATTTCGTGGCATGATGTTAACTCGTACTCTTTTATCAGTTCTTCCGCAGCCAGTAACTGAATCTACACAATCCTTCACTATTATAGTAGAATCATTTACGAGCGTAAACAAGTGTTTCAGACCTAAATCCAAATGCAGTTTACACATATGGAAATCAGCGGGTGGGCCCCCGAAAATTCGACGATTAGCCTTTTTAAGGAACCAATTACTTTTTCAATGTGTTACGATGACGTATTCTTCCAAGGACAATGTTCGGCCTCAAGCTACTATGCTCGGCAAAACTGGTGTACTTGGCCATTAGATATTCCTTGTATGAGATTGGCTGATTATTCACTGGCTCATTGTATTGTATCTGGGGCATTCCACCGAGCGCCATCTCGGCCGAGGTTGCTATCATGACTCCATATCATGTTTTTTGGGATCATCCAAAACTAAAGCTTTTAAAACATACGTCTGATTGTCCATGACAACAGACAGTTCAATTTATTTGGCTATTTTCTCAATAGAAAATGTTATTGTAAAGAAGATATGTGTAGAAAATACCCTGAAAGGACTAGCAGATCCAGAGGCATGAAAATATTTTAGTTAGGAAAATGAATGTTTTCTTTAGCTTCTACTAACTTTTTTTTTTATTGTAATAAACTCGTTATTCTACATTTTTAGTTTGTCTTCTTATGAAAAGTTTAAAAAATTATACTTGTAATGGCGGCGAATGTCAGCAACTCTACGGCCGTCACTGATAAGCTACGTGCTCCATATAAATGCCACTGTTTTTTTTTCTTTTCATAGAATAGGCTGATTCTTCGTTGTGTATCTTTTACTTTCGATATATTCTGGATTGTGTGAACAACCCTGTCTCTAGGCGACTCACGATCTAACACAATATCAAACAAACCTGTTCAAAGGAAATAAGCTTTATTCCTTTAAGCTCACGCTTGTTTCCTGTTTAGCATTGGAATTTCCGGTTCCTTTTAACGGTTACTTCAACTAACGTCTCCTCCTAATTTTTTTATTTTCACTAAGAATTTTTTGCTCTTCTACAGGTTCACCTATCGGACGGTTTACAAAGCTTCCCGCTGTTTAGAACTGGGCTAATTATTTAGTCTTTGTTTCCTGATTAGGATTGGAATTCCGGTTCCTTTTAACCTATTTTCAGTCTCCTGTTTTCCCAATCACTACGAATTGAGCTCTTCAAATATAGAATTATCCGTTTACTTTCCTTGTTTCTTCTTGCCCTTTCTTACTCTCATACAAGACGTCACATTAACACTTTACCTTAATTGGCTCTTGGTTTTGGTATTTAGTGGACATTAGTAAATCAATAACTATTAAGAATTGTAACATTCTACATTTAGTCGTTTCTAAGTAATATATAGATCGGTATTTAGTAAAATCTACATGGATGAAATTACAACAAGAATCTTGTTGGTATGCCTTGAATTTATGATTAAGCCTAATATACATTAAATTAAACACCAATAAAGAAAATTCGAATCTACTAAACAGGTGTATAGACTTATGAATGCATAATAAATTTGTGGATGAAGAATTGGCTTATCAGTTAAGTTTTTCTTGCTGTTATCTTCAACATAATCGATATGTGAAGCTATGTATTTCGTAAGACGATGTTTTCTTTGCAAGATCTATTTTTGGAATCCCTTTCAGTAACAGACTCACGTGGTGCTGAATGCCATGCATATAAGTTAACACCTACAACTTCTTGATTCATACTGTATTCCAAAATATAACTTCAATAAAACAACATAAACCACGCATCCCTACCTCTCGTGATGTCCAAACAAACATATCCATGCACAAAACCTGAGTATCGTCTACAGTGTACTCAATGATGAAAGCAGAACTTATATAATATTTTTATTACTTCAAGGCCCACAAGAGAATTATGATTTAAGTGACCAATAAGGAATTTTTAGCCATTAAATAACAATTCGAAAATTCCTTAAGTTGTTTGCGTTTCAGTAACACCCACGATTAATTAATTTATATCTAACCAAGGTGTATTTTTGATAGTGCAAATGTTATACAGTATTTGATAAGGTACAGAATAACGGTTTATTTAAAATTCTTGCACAACCTGCCTACTATATGAAAGATTGATATATAACCATAGATATTTGTAAAAGGCCGTCTACATAGAGACAGAAAATGAACTGAGGAAATACACAAAAATAAAATATTTTGCATTCCAGACCATTTCTTTTTGTTTTTTGTTTTTTTTAATTTAGGAATTCTTTCTTTCTTTTTTTAAGCATTTTATCCCATGCATAGCTGGAGTGCCACTATCACACAGGGGGCTACAGAGAGTGAGAGCAAGAGCAAAGAGGGGTATTTTAGGAAAGGATAAAGAGAATGACGGGGATTAAGATCAAGGCATCACACGATGTCGTTTGACATTGCATTTGAATATTCAAAGATTATAGCTATCATGGAACTAAGTTATTAGAAGAGATTTCCACTGTCGAGAAGTGCAAGTTAAGAAGCTCTTGGAGTAGAAGAGACGGCTACATTTTAGCATTTTGACAGTGAAAGGCTGGGACCGAGATGCCAGCATAGTAACACGCTTACATTCATGCAATTGGAGCACCAGTGAAAGTAGCTTGAAAATATATTTAGAAAAGAAAGAGGGAAGCCACAGCATGTCTGGGAGAAATTGACTGTAGACGAGATGCCAGATCATGACCTATATCATTAACGCAAATTCTCAGTGATCTCTGTTCGGTTTATCAGTTGAATGTCAAAATATTGTAATCCATTTCTTCGTAAATGTATTTTTTGGATGTCAACGAACAGTCGTTGCCATTTTTGTGATGTTAATGAATACTCGTTGTCCCCTTCGTAATCCTCGTTGTAGTAGAGACTTTGTAATCGCAGATACAACTATGGGTAACGCCGCTGAACACTACTACTGTCAGACGCCTTCGAATAACACTCGCACTAATAGTACTTGCTCGATAATACTCGCTAGAAATATAAGCACCGATTAGTGATCCGTATAGTGATCAGTATAGAGAATAGTGTAGAGAAGAGAACAGCTAATCGTATAGTAATAGAGGATAGAATAGATATAGTGATCCGTATAGTAATAGAGGATAGAATAGATATAGTGATCCGTATAGTAATAGAGGATAGAATAGATATAGTGATCCGTATAGTAATAGAGGATAGAATAGAAATGGTGATCCGTATAGTAATAGAGGATAGAATAGATATAGTGATCCGTATAGTAATAGAGGATAGAATAGAAATAGTGATCCGTATAGTAATAGAGGATAGAATAGATATAGTGATCCGTATAGTAATAGAGGATAGACTAGAAATGTTGATCGTTTAGACGACACGCTAATTCCCATATTTATATTTCCTTTAGCATCCCGTCATCTACTTATTCAGAATGGGATCGCTTTTTTCTGGCGATCTATGTTGAAACTAGAGTGTCGACAGCGACACTTTATTTCATTATAATAGTTTTGTAATTTTCTAACACATAAGCTTTCTCATTCGCCAGACATTCACAAAGCATGGTACTAATTGCCTATTTGTATTCGAACTTTGGCACTTAGTCAATATTTTCGTGCGTTCTTTCCGGTTCCGGCTGTCCACATCTTGAGTGATCGTGCATAGGGAAATATCATACGCCATACACGCTTGGGCGATCATGTCGCTTTCGTCTCATTACTGGCTTGGCATAATATTTTCCCGCAATAAGTTGTCCTGCTATTTAGCCGTAGATGGATTCATATTTTTTTTTTTACCAAGGGTATTTGTTCGTAAGGGAATGTAGCAATGCCGACTGGAATTCGAACTAAGCTCTCCGATTTACCATTCCGAGTCTATATCCGTTATACCACAACGCGAGTTTAACATTCCTTAAATTAGCCCTGGGTATGACGATAAACTACATCCGGCAGCAATATCTCAACTCGTGAGATATATATATATATATATATATATATATATATATATATATATATATATATATATATATATATATATATATATATATGTAATTTATTTTACAATATGCAGTAATATAATTTATATAATTAATTTTATTTGTGTTGCACTTCATGGAAATGAATTATTCCAAAATTACAATAAGCGTTCGTATCTGCATATATTTATACTCATGACGAATAAAATAAATGGGGCCTCAGGTTGTTGCCATCGTACATTGACGTCGAACTTTGAAATCATCTACTTGACTGGGCAGAACTTCAAAGAATGTTTCCGTAATTTTACAAAAACTTTGCAAAGTAAAACTATATTTGAATAAAAGACGCGCACAAATCATAATATTTTCTGAAAACATTACTATTCCCATGCAGTAACCGTCCTGATGAACAACAATCGCCCCCGCTGGCCGACTAGACACAGGCAGGAATCACACGGCCTAACCAGACTGTGGTCTATAACTAGCTATAGAACAACGTCTAGAAGATCAGAGAAGGTCAGATGCAGTCTGAACCAGCCGGTCAATGGTAGGACACAAATAATGAAAGAAATTTTTCTATTTGCACAATTACTTATAAAATCTACATGAATCAAATACATTAGATGAGGTAGAGAGGAGGGACGTTTTTGAAACGGCTATTACTCACCCGCAGGGAGAAGGAGATATATCTGTTGGATTACTGCCCATTGATTAATGATATCTCACAGTGTCGAGAAACTTGGAATTATCGGCCACTGACGATTTACAGATGGCGCGATATTTGAAAACTCAATCTGTTTATCGGTGACTTTTCATCGAGAGAATACGTGTACTTTTCGCTTCTGCAAAATGTGAGTAATCAACTCCAGGCACTTAATTATTTTTGGAATTTTCACATTTCATTTAATTTTTCATCTTTTCTTATGTAAAATGCCCTGACAATATATTTGGTAATTTTACCAAATTCAAATTATATGTCTTATTATTCCTTACGATTTATACCAATCCACCAAAGAATTTTACCGAGTCAAATGTACCAAAAAATTAAAACTTCTCCTAAAAAGATTTTATAGCTGCTACAAAGTGGTAACGCAAAGATGATGTTCTCCTGGATATATATTAAAAAGGCATTTTGAAAAAGGACATTCATTACAAAAAAAAGAATTTCCATTATGTCTCAGAATATCATGTGCGTAGAATTTTGGAAGACTTCACGAGATAAAGAAAGCCATGGTGATCTTCGTAAAACTAACTTACCTAAGTGAAAATGAAACCGCAGTGCTAAATTTAACAACACATTGAACGCTGTTGGTGCCGTTTTACAGTAAAATATTAACGCCGAAAAGAAACCTATATCCATCTTCACTCTCAAGCTAATTCCCCGCAGATGAAATACAGCACATTTTCAGGAAAACTTCTCGCTATATAATGACCTACAAGACATTTCCGTTATATTTTAGAGGGTCACGAATTCACGGTACTTACTAACCACAAGACACTCATATATGCCCTATAGAGCAAGCCTGACATATATTTGCCACGTGAAACAAGGCATCTCGAATACATTTCGTATTTGATTCAGACCTACAATATATAAAAAGCGAAGATGTTACAGCAGATGGACTTTGCCGTACTTCCATATCCTCAATATATACGGAAAGTTTAAGCAAAAAAATATATCACTGAGCAACAAAGAAAAGATTCTACACTTTAGCGATTCAAGAAAGATACTTCACTGCTACTTGGAAGTTTACATATACCTTTCGGACCTCCGATCTTCTTATGTGACATGGAACAAATTTACACTCGACCTTATATAACTCAAACAACAAAAAGTGAATGCATTGTATATTGGCGACTACATTTAAGACATACTTAATAAATCAAATTCCATAAGACAATCTTTTTTTTTATATCTGGGCGATTATTGTTGGATTACCGGTCCGCCCTATTAATAAAATCCCACTGCGCCGAGAATTTGGGAATATCGCCTCCTCTGACGATTTACAGGCGGTGCAAGATTCGATAGACTCAATCGCTTTCCCAGTGACTTTTCAAAGTGAAAAGACATTTTCTTCTCGCTCCTGCAAAATGTGATTAATCAACTACAGGCACTTAAATTTGCTTTGAACTTTTCACATTTCATTTCTGATCTTTTCTTTTGCAAAATGTCCTGACACTATATTTCTTAATATTTCCTCGTGCAAATTCTTTGTCTTATTATTCCTGTGGATTTATACGAAAAACCAAAAATTGTTAGCGTGTTAAATATGTCAGCATCTTATAGCTTTCCATCAAAAAATATATGTACCACTAGATGTCCGACAGGTAATGTTCTGTTCGTGATATCTTAGCATTTTTCCCTTTTCAGTTGATGGCGTGAAAGTTAGAGAACCGTGTGTTCGTGTACGGCAATTTCGGGAAGAATAATAAGTTTGTCACAGTTGTCCAGCGTGAGTTTTGCCGCTGATCCAACATTCACCGAAATTACGCTGACACCTCTTGAGGGATTTTGTTTTCCACACATAATTTTGTTGAATTCTAATTCAATACGAAGACATTGATGTCAGGGAAAAAAATGGGAATTTTAAACGACCGTTCTCCCTGCCTCATCTTATACTTTCTTCACTATAAAATAGGATCTCCCCTTTCTTGTAACCTTAACAAAATTCGCGTGCTTATTACAACATAGTTGTTTATTACTATTTGTTTATTATTGTTGTAGTTCAATTCTAAAGTTATTTTACCAAAGTTTTCCAAAATCATCTATAATATGTAGCATTTGGGATCTGACATTGCGACGTCATTTGACTAGGTGATATGAATTATCGGAGATAATATCTGACTATATAACTTCTGAAAACCTGAGACATTTGACATCGGTTGATCGATATTTAATTTGTTTATTCTCTTTAAAAAGTATACCTCATGTAATGCCTTACAAAATTACTACCATATTCATAACTTGAATCATATCCTGCCCTGAGAAATTCTTGTGGAAGACTCACATGGATTCAATCATTACAACCATGAGACTGCATCCTCGACTTGTATCTTGGGTTAATGGATGCTAGAATACAGGCAATATGTAGCATGGTCCAATGACAGAAAGACAGACAGACAGATAGACTTACCGAGAGAGAGAGAGATAGAGAGAGAAATAGTCTCTCATGACCATTAGTTTGAATGACGCCAGTACGGTCAAAACATCGTTCACGATGAATTTTCAGTTCTTCTTAACATAACCATCGTCCGACTCCGAATATATCCCTGTACCTAATTTCAAAAACGAGGCTTGGGTCAATCTGTGATATGGTGTTCAATCACTTTTCAGATGTCTGGAATTGGACCCCTTCCCAGATGCATAACATGAAAAGTGATCTTACTGAAAAATATAGATGTTATTTAAACCAGAGTCTCATTGTTCGAAAGCTCTAACCACTAGGCTGAGAGATAAATGCATATATATCGTGATTGTCACATCAGACGAGAAACGCAGCCAGATACCTCGCATCAATTGTTATGGCTTCTGTCTCGTTTCGATGTCGATGGCACCCGAGGGCGCAGGTACTGTAACATCAGTGAGAAGACAGGATACGATGGCAGAATATCCTGATAAAAAATGAGATAGGATATTAACGCATCTGTTCATCAATAGATTATATTAACACTCGCTTGTGCAACACGGGTGCTAGTCTATGATTCTCCATGATTAATATCCAGGAACAAGAAAAGAAAATGAAAATTGCAAATAACTTCAACCGAAGATTGACTTGAGTCTCCCGCTCGCCCGATATCACCATGTTATATTCACACGCCTAACATGTTTAAGAGCAAAATTGTCCAAATCGTGTTACAGCATAATTTCCCATCACAGATAATGTTTAATATGAAAAAAATACAAAATAAACTAATTGTGTTTCTTTTTTTCATGCTTTGGGATAAGGCATTTAGCCGACTTGATACAATTTATTTTAATGTTCACTGTAAAACTATTTGAGTTATTTTGCTAGAAAGAGAACAGTTTAAAATCGTTCTGTGTCAGCCCCCATGTCTTCTCAACAGGAAGACTGATCATCATTTCAACGCTAATGAGATCAATTAGAGAAGAGCAAACTCGATCTCTAAGAAGCTTGGCAAGTGAGAGAGAAGTTTCAGCTATGACAGTCCAAAGAGCAGTTACAATGTCTTGAAAATTAAATCGGACGTCAAACATGAGGCACTTTGTTACTATAGGACCGAAAGCAAGAAAGATAGAGCGGGCGAAGATCATATTTACTAAGTTGGAAAATGATTCTGAAATAATATATATATATATATATATATATATATATATATATATATATATATATATATATATATTTGAAGTTTATTTCAACCACCCATGAGTTTCGATCCTTAGCTATGATTAATTAATGATGAACATGGCATTATCGTTTATGATCGATTTCATCACGATTCTTCTGTTAAGCTTGGCGAGTAATTATAGATTTTTATTGCTCTAATTAGAGTACAATAGTGTTATAAAAATAACCACGGAGAATTCCAGTAAGACATATTTAATCATTTCTCAGAAATAAAAGGTTCAATCGTAATCTAGCAAGTGAACAATATTGCTCTTACACGATTTGGACATTTTCGCAGTTACAACCAGTAAATGTGTTCATGCTGCATATAATAGATGGCCAGTGATCCCACGAGCGGATTCATCTGTCATTTTTTTCACCTACAGTCAGGCTTGAAAGGTGAGAGAACCAGTTAAGACCAACTATGTTGCTAGATGTAACATATCAGTCAATTAAGTGTTATATGTTATACACTCTTGGACGTTCATTTCTCTTCCGATTCATGATTGACTATGCAGGAGATTTTCCATATTACGACGGCGCTTTTTCTGAGGTAGACTAGTTGCCAACCGAGGGTATAGGATCCAGTCTGTACTGTTAATCAACATAGGGCGGAGCGTAGAATAAAAAGATTTATACCGTTTCCAAATATAATTGCGCATAAGTGAATTTAACGAAGAAACCAGGAATTAGAACTCTGCTTTCGATTTCACCCTACGAGCCGATGGCTGTTAATCCACAACCCACATCCTACATCACAAATCTCAATATATATATATATATATATATATATATATATATATATATATATATATATATATATATATATATATATATATATGTATAGAAACATGTATGTAAATACATTACAATTCATTAACGTAAGCTCTTTCCTCGATTCAGCAATCGTATTGGACACAGACATACTGTAATATATAACATATTTGCTTTTATCTGATAATGTATCCATTTGACTAAACATGACTAAAAAAGATTTCATGCGGCTGATTACATCTCCGTCTAGATATTCAGCCCACCGTGAAATTAATCCGTTCTGTTCTTTCACCTCTTTCTATCCCTGTGAACACGATGTTTTCATATCTCTTTAATTGTGTCTTTTCAAACGTATATATCTATCTGTATATTGACCGGTCGATATTTTACCAGGCTTGATAGAAAGATTGATATCCATGATTGGATCTAAGAGATTTATATTTGTTAGTCAAAATATCTGTAATTTAGGGAATGTATAATCATATATCGAAGTAGATAGAAATGTTTGGTGGTCTTCATGGTTTGTGGCGTCTTATGGTAAACTCCCACCCTCGCCAATTTACAGAGTGAGGAACGTTCACACGGGAAAGTGATCAAACATATATTTCGGATTAGGGTTTTGTTTTCTTCATTTTTACCGTCTCTCTCCATCCTTTTATCTCTCTCTCTCTCTATCACCTTCGTCTTTCCGTCGCCTTTCTTACAAATTTATAACAGTGCTCAATCAGCAGAAGGGACCGATTACATAGCAAATCCTGTTACATGCACCAAGTAGCGAAGAAATAACATTAAAATCAAGGATCTTCAAATAATTTTCCAATATTCAATTTTAATGTCAATCGACATCTGACACCCTGGACTTGTTACCCGTCCTCCTCTGTATTCCTTCCTCAAACAGGCATCTTTACTCTTGTTCTCAATCCTCTATAACCCCTTGCGTGCTAGTTGCACTCCCGCCTTGCTTGGGGTGAATTGCCTTAAAAAATAATAATATAATAATCAAATAATATATATTATGTGTGGAACAGCAAACCTGTCGAAATCATGTAACAGTATAACTGTCCATACCACAAAATGTTTAATATCTAAAGAAAGACTAAACTAAATATTTTTTCAGGTTTGCAGATAAGACATTTCGCCATCTTTTCACCATTTCTCGTAAGAGTCACTGAAAAACCCATTCAGATATTCAGCTAGAAAAGAGAAAAGTTTAAAATCCTTTTGTGTCAGCCATACTGTCTTCGCGAGTGAGCAATGTTGAGAGGAAAAATCATTCTGGCCTTCAGTAATGGTACCAACATTCATGCTCTGGTTACCCTTTCTTCAAAGACCAATCAATAACCATCAAGTGAACGGTGAATAAGTTTAAAAAAGAGGGAAGAGTACATGGGGAAAACTGGATCAGGAGGTCACAACAGGAAGAGGGATCCTCTATTCAAATAAGAGATCAATCGGAAAAGTTTCAGTTCAATCCATAAGACATTTGGCACGTGAAAGACGAGTTTCAGTTATGACAGTCTAAAGAGCAGTGGAAAAAGAATTGAAAATAAAATCTTACGTGTAACATGTTAGGCAACTTATTATTCTAGGAAAGAAGGTTAGAGTGGTAAAGCGCTAATATCACCTTGAATAAGTTTTAAAATCGTCTTGATGTGATATATATATATATATATATATATATATATATATATATATATATATATATATATATGGGAACTTTATTTCAACTACCCCCATAAGTTCCGATCTTTAGCTATGATTATTTAATGATAAACATGTCATTTTTGTTTATGTTAATTTTCATCACAGTTTTTCTGTTAAGCTTGCAGAGTAATTATAGATTGTTATTGCTGAAATTAGAGCTCAGTAGTCTTAGAAAAACCTCGGATTATTCCAGTAATATATCTTTAGTCGTTTCTAAGATACAACCTTTCGGAGATCAATCTAACAAGTGAACAATTTTGGGATTACACGATTTGGAGAATATTAATGTTACACCCGGTATATATACGCATAATTTAAAATTTAATGCGGACAGGTCATCTATTCGAAAAGAGAAAACGTGTAAATTAATTCGTTGAAATGAAAAAATATTATGAGGACTTGGTATATCAGAACCTTAAAACTATGCAACCAGTTAGAAAATAAAAAAGCAGGAAAGAAGTAGGTCAAATATTATGGTGGAGTAATGGATAGCTGCTCGGATTGAGGAATTGGAGAGCCGAGTTCGAATTCCAGTCGTACCCATTACATTCACTTACGTGCTAATATATTTGAGAAAGGTATGAATCCTCTTCTCCCCCAGCCATGGATTAAAAACAGGACAGATCGGGCTCTATACTCTTGGATGGCAAATGCTCTACCGCAGAAAGAAGTGGCAACGTACTGCGGGAAAATATTTGCCTCGTCAGTCATGTATCCAAAGATGCATGATCACCTAAGCGTGTATCACGCATGCGCATAACTGACTGAAATATTATTTTAAGCTTATGTGAAACAATGTGGGAAAACCAATGCAAATGTTGTCAGTGACGTAGAAAAAAATGAAAGAGGAGTAGGATTGATATTAGACAATATCATGAAGAAATGCGTTCTTGGGTACAGTAAAATATCTGAAAGAATACTTGCCGTTAAACGGAAATTGCCCATCGGGGTTAATTACCCACCAACAAGACAAAGTAAAAAAAGAAGAATTTGAAAATTTTAATCTACGCTAGACAACGCCAAGGCTTAATGTAAATCGTTAGAAATTGCAATCGCCGTAGGTTTAAAGGCTAAACTAAGCAAGAGAAAGATGGTGAAACATTTGGCAAATTTCCACTATGAACTCGTAATGAACGTAGAGAAAAATGAGTTTAACTGTATCCAGCAAATAATCACATAGTAGTTAATAACTGGTTTCAGGAACACCCAAAATGTATATGGACATTGGGAAGCTCAGGATGTGATACTAAAATCAAGAAAATAAAAAGATGAAATCGACTATATAATTATCAATAGGTTACACTAGAAAAACATGGGATCGACCACATTTCAATGATGTGTAAACTTAGACTGAACATACGAACATTGAAGCGGACCACGTCAGCACCCAAAAAGCAATGTGACACACTCGTGAACGGCCTGAATCTGAAGGAGAATTATATGGACAGCATGAATAATATATACGATGGACAAATTTAAATGGAAACTCGAAGTGGCAAACATTACGAGAAACTTTAATTACATCAGCAATCGTGATCAACCGAAAGGAAAATATGTAATGAAAAATGGAATGGATGGCAGATGAAATTATCGACTTGATGAAAGTGAGACAAAAAACGATGCCATGACACAAAAGAGAATATAGGTCACTACAAAATTAAACCAGGAACGAATATAGGCAGACGAAAGAATAAAGGATCAATGAAAAATATTGACGAATAAAAAGGATGAGTGACAGAGATAAAAGCAGGTAGACATACAGATATGTGAACAGGACAAAAGACATGCTCATCAAAATGATGCCTAAAATCCAAGGATGGGACGCTAATTTTCGAGGAGAAAATTCTTCGGAGAGGGAGCGAATATATCGGAGAACCCTTCCAGGACGAATGCGAACAACCGGAAATAGGCAGAAATATTGAAGGACTGGAATTATGAAGATCTGAAGTGGAATCTGCACTGGCCAAATTGAACAGAAACAAAACGAAATTGTAATACATATTCTGGCAGCCTTAGACGATGCCAGCATATTTACAGAAAAAAAAATGAATTCTATAACAATGGTTATATACCCGAAGATCTAAGCTGATATCTATTAATAGCATTGCCTAAAAAAGACAAATTCAAACAAATGCGAATTCCATTGGACAATTATCATAATGAACCATGACAAAACTTATCATTCAAATTCTGATAATCAGAGCGCACAAACTAGAAACAGTCCCGTTTCGTTAAAGGCACTGGAACAAGCAAGGTAATATTTATGCTCAGAATTATACCAGAAAGTTCAATACAATATCAGAAGGTTTTTGATTTTCAAAAGATTTTCGGTTATAGTCCGTCCGAAAAAAACTTATTGGAACCTTGAAATATTCGGTAAGGATATTGAAATAATCAATAACCTATACTGGCAGCAAACGGCTTACATACGTATAGAAAATGGGTTCAGCAGATATAGGAAAATAGAAAAGGCTGTAAGGGGCACCTCAAGACGGTGTAATGGTTAGCAAGCCTGTCTCGCTAGAACAATTACGACTGATTACTGCGTACTATCCTACCTGGGTTCCCCATACGTTTGACCTTGTACACTTGGAAAATCACAGAAAAATGGGTGTAAGATAAGGATGTGACTTCTCACCAGATTTATTCAACTGTGAGGCAAAAAATAGACATCCTACCAGGATAAACTATTAACTGTCACAATCTCAACAAAATATGATATGCAAATGACACAATGTTGACACGAAAATAAGACGACAAAAGAGGGAGCCATGATCAGCAAATACAGAAGGTATACCTGCATGTGTGTGTGTGCGCGCACACCCAGGCGGACATTGAGGTTAAAACCGAGCAGCGACAGTCTTTCTCAGGCTTGTACGCAATTTTAAGTACATCAGTGTTGGGTTGCCTCGTTTATTTAAATATAATGATTAATGGTGCATTATGGGTAGCAAGGTATATTCTCTTACCTTAACATTTAGTAAGCAGGCGGGAACGGTTATATTTCAAATTCTTCGAGATGTTGTGTAGTAGAAATAATTGCGGATATGAATGCCGTTAGT
>OZ038491.1:102023518-102028518 GCA_964036315.1 Acanthosepion esculentum
TCTACAATCACATCGTTTTTATTCTTTTTTGTCTAATTGTAGTTTAAGGTTTTCATTAATACTGTTCTGGTATGCGTTTTTTCCTGAATTTTGTTATTATGTTTTTTTTTATGATACATTCTAGATTTTCAGTGCAACTGTAACTTACTTTTAAGGTGATTTTATTAAAGACCTTGCTACGTCTGCTATTAGTAGGAAAGTGTATTTCAAAAGTTATTTCGCAAAGAATCTTTTTAATTTATTTCCTTCACTTTGAAAGAAAATCCTAATGCTCAGTGATAAAAATGTATTCAAATTTGTAGTGCCGTGTTTATTTCTTCACTGTCTTCACGCATATTCCTCTACATATATAAATATTTCAAAATATGATGGAAATAATGACAGAGCAAAGTTAGCGTTACATATTTGATGGATGCTAGAAAAATATTGGGATAAATATCAAAAAGACAAAACTTATTAAGTACTACAAAGGGCAGGAAGATGTGGAGGTCTATGATTGCCTACGTCCTTAATGGAAAAGACATAAAAAAAAGAATGTTTATGGTAATATTAGCCATTTCCTTCTAAGAAAACATTCAACATTCATTGATCGATCAGCCAGTACATCTATCGGCTGAATTATTTAAATTAATCCTATTAATAAAATTGTTCATGCAAATAGCTTTCTCACCTATTATTACTCTTTGCAGTATTAGTGGTGACTTCCTTCCTAACTTTTTCATTTGAAGTAAAGTGGATGGCCAAAATTATAATTATATAATTACCTTCAATTTGAGTTATATGTGATAACGATTTTAGTTGTGGCTGCCGTTGAATATCTAAAGGTGATGCAGTTTTTGTTATTTTGTACTCTGTTCTTTGTAATTCTGTAGCATCAATCAATGTGATTCGAAGGTTGGTCCTCGCTTATTCCTACCGGCTTTCTAATCATTAATCATACAATATTTTCATGTCTAGTTAATATATAGATACTTCTGAACCCGTTTTTAGCCTCGCATGATATCCATAAAGTATTGACCTGGTTAAGATTTGTGCTATTGTAAAAACAAACTCTAGCATAGCCTGCAGTATGTCAATTTCAGGTTAGGAAAATATTAAAAAAGCAATATGTAATTAAGTAGTGTTATTACAGAATATGCACACAATTTAAAAATTAAACACTTTGAAGAAAAAAATCCTTCGTTCAGGATATTAAGAACGTACACATCGAAAATAAACGTTTCCACAATGTTCTAATAAAATACTACGAAGTTGTTCATGTAGTGAATATTCTGAACGATTTATACGAAACTGAAGAAAAATAGAGTATAGCATTTCAACTTCTTTGCATTGTAATATTGCTCTATCTTTTTAAATATACTTCCTTAAATATGGCGCCGGCGGGTGTCTTCAGTGTTATAAATTGACTTGGTTCATCAGGGAGTTTCGGGACTTTCAACATCATTTACCACATCACCAAGCCAACCTAAATCAGGGCTGATGCAGCCCCGATTCTCCCTCTATTATCAACCGCTAGCAGAGACTCTAGCCTTTATAATAAATGGGACGAAATTAGATCACGATTTCCACGCATCTGATTGGATGTTCGTAACAAGCAATCAACAGCCAGGACTGAATTTTTTAATTGTCCACAGGGAAGTAGCAACTTTTTTTTACCTCTATACCGGATGGATAACCGGGGGTGGGTAATTTAACTTAAACACTCTAGGTTGTTTGCCAAACAAGCATTGGTGCCTTATTCTAGCAATTTTCAGGTTTTTTTTTTAATTATCTACACTAAAATTATATAAATGACAGTACTTCTAAAAAATATAACATTTAAAAAACTCCTCAACCCTAATAATAATGTTTAAACTAATTCCTAATATTATTACAGATCAGTTAGGGTTTTTAAGGACGTATTCTCAAGTTTTCAAATAATTATCTTCTTTTACGTCTCCATAAACATGTCGTGTCATTTTAACTATACACAAATTATATCGATATGCAAACAATGGTCGTTAAAATACACTATTTACAAATTATGAAGGCGATTAAAATACAATAAACTGCGATATTGTTATGTGTTTGTAAACGTGCTATATATCCGGGCAGAGATGCCATACACTTAATCAAAGTCAGGATTTCCAATCCATTTTATTCAGGTGTTTCATTGTCCAATATGATAGAACATACGAAAAAATAAAAATAAAGAATATGTTTTATTTTCTAAAATATTTTGGATACTCCATAGCTTAATATGTGTTTTACATAAAAATTAATTCATATTTGAAATATGATGATGAAATTTTGATACATTATTGAAGCCTTTCGTGGCGTAATAGTGACAATGTTCTCCGATCGTCCGTCGTTCACTGCACCTGTGATGGCATCAAATGTTGAGTGTATTTGCATAAAAACTCAAACCTCTATGTGCAGAGGTTTCTTTTCTCGGCCGTGATTGCTTTCAGCAAAAACGTGAAGTCAATTGTTTTTCAAGATTCTCTGTTTGGCAAATAGAAACAATACAATTTCTCACTTAATCGGTTATCTTTCCCTTCGCTTAGACGGCTGGCTAAACTCATTGGCCTCTGGGCTCGGATTCCTTACTACCGGTCCTTCTGTTACTGGCCGCTAGACAGTTCTATCTCATCTGGTCAGTAACTACTTCTCTCACGGCTGGATCCACTATATTGGCTCCCTGCCTCCCCCTGCTTATATGGATAATCGCTGACGTCATATCTTTTCGATTCACTTGTCTTCCAAAGTATTTGGGACCACTCCAAAGTTATATGGGTTGTAAGCTCATCAAAGACCTACCAGTATGACTATCTAAAATCTATTTATAAAATCTGTATGTGCCCGATTTCAAAGGTGAACTGGAGACGTGAATCGAAACACTTACGTAAAGATGGACTGGGCACAAAGTTCGTCCGAACTTCAGATAACTAAGTTGACCTAAAAGGAATGTATTTATCGTCTTATCTTCTTTATGTGTGAGAAACAATATTATTAAACCTCAATTTCTGATGGCGTTTTCCATCAGTGACCAAGTAAGATTTGTTTAATCCTCCTAGATTATTGTAAGAAGCAAATAATGCGTCTCTAAACAGAACAGTCTAATCATATCCTTGTTTAACATCATCGTCGATTGAATTCACGTAATTATATTAAAGGAGGCCACATAATAATTGATTTGAATCCCATTTCTATGCTTTTCTACACGTCCACCAAAACATATTGCCTAAGGTTTCTGCATAAATTGACGATGACAGGTGCATTATAAGATCAAAAAGAACATATATCAGCAAGGCAAATTTCCATATATTTCTGCCTCCCTTCCATAAGTGAATTTTCAGTTATTTTACTAAGACATTATGCTAGCAACTACCATCGTTGTTATACATCCTACAATCTGGGACATTAAAATGGAGTTTACTTGCATCGTGAGAAGAAATTTCAAAGACGCAACGTCTACAGAAATGAGTGGCGCCCACTTGCATCTACTAAGAACGAACCAGGTGTGATCCTAATTGAGAAGATATATATACACACACACACATATACATATATATATATATATATATATATATATATATATATATATATATATATATATATATATATATATATATATATATGGAGGCCCGTGTCTGAATTATAGAAAAATGACAAAAAATTTAAGTGCTATCACTGAAAACTAATTTTTGTACATTGACCGGATCGCAGAAAGAAACTCTTTTTCTTGCTTTAACAGTCTTCAAATATTTGAATTTCTGTATTCATATATATTTAACCAAACTGCGACGTTGTACGAGGCGCGCAGTGTTCTTTGGATTGACAGACACCAAAATAGCTTAGAATGAATTTCGGGATGCTCAACTTAAGAATGTGTTCAACTACAATGCTGTACTGTAAAAGGAATATTTAAAAATATGCATTAACCAAAAACCTTGCGATAAAAAAATATAATTCTATATTCAAATTGAGCCTACTATGTTATCATAAATATAATCAATTCTTGTTCGCTAACTAGTCTTTCAGTGAACATTTGACCAAGGTATTTTTTCGATCGTTTTTCGGCCAAACGAATTTGAATTTCTCAAAATTTATAACTCACTTCTTCCGCATATTTATTTGAGTATACAATGTTACAAAAAAATATGTGTGGTGATGCTGACAACATTCAGATAAACTTGTTTAAACGCGGCAACAGTAAGATTACCTTTCTCTTGCCTGTCGCTCATAAGGTCAACAAATAAAATTAATATGCACAAGAAAAACTATACAGATCTGCCATATAGTGCTGCACATACACAGAAACATTTGTCGTTTATCATATATTAACAGAATCCATTCAGTTGAACAGTAAAAAAAACATACACACCGCATTTTGTGTGAAGTTGTTGAAAAAGTATATTTGCACTTTATTTTTTTCAATTTGGAAAAAAATACTCATATAAATAAAAATTATTAAGATTTTTAGATCCGTGTTTGAAGATTACCTTATCTTTTCGTTTATACACCCATATTCCGCATCCAATAATAAGTGACCACCGACGAAGAACAATCTAAAAATTATTGCTGACCCATCGTCATAAAATATATTTCAATGTAAACATACAAATCAAATCATCTAGAAACAAATGATTGGTGACCTATTAATTACATTAAAGATGATTGGTAACATCAATAAATATTATTATCTGGACGATATTTCAATAACAATTCAAATAATTGGTGAAAAACTGGCTACATTCCGACCGTATGACCAGAGAGATGTTTGCCTACCAAGTCGAATATTCAAGTCAGAAATCAAACTGAATCTGATTACAGTTCCAAACTAAAAATAATCTTTCTTTCTACATGATAGTATACAGATCTTTCATTCCACTCGATTTGGTGCAAAAATCCGCAATTTATAGGATAGATTTTAATACCAGCGTACAATCTGTAGCTAATCTCGTGGTGGTTGACATGACACTTCCTAAAAATGAATCTACATTTAAAATCGCATACAC
>OZ038491.1:102033518-102038518 GCA_964036315.1 Acanthosepion esculentum
ATATATATATATATGCCCGATGCGTGCGAATGAAAGTAATATATAAATTCTAACGTTCACAGCATTAATCCAAAAGAGGGCCCAATACCAACAGTAGAGCGATAGTTATTTATTTATTATAATTTTATCAGAGACAAAACCATTTTACTCACTACAAAGATGCAACTTCGTTTCAGTGCATTTCAACTGCATTTCGACGGCTGAGAAGCGAAAATGGTTATGAACAATTCTGCTTGTACGCAATCCGTATGTTAGTAGTCACCTTTTTCCATTTGTTTCAGCTGAAAATTTATACATAAAGCAAAAGTATGACGCAGTGAAACAATAGTGTTTGTTGGTATCAGATTGGTGAGGATTGATGAGAATTTTGATTGGTCTGTGGAGATTTTTTCTTGCCGATAAACATCGGTCAAAAGTGTAAGCACATGATCTCACAAGCGCCATAAGAGTGAGAGGTAGATGAGGAATGGTGGAAATAGTGGATAGTAATACGTTGGAGTAGGTAAAATTCTATCTATATTTTTAGTAGTAATTGGGAATGTTATTTTTGGTTTACTATAGAAAAAGTCTAGAGCTGAATTGCATATATTTATGATGGGGTTATCAATACTAATTCTGTAATCAATGAAAGTGTTTTGTGGATTGATAAATTTAGAAGTGGTGATTTCCTCTAAAAAAATAAGGGATACTAATATAACATTTTATAATCAAATTATGACATATCGCTGGACAGCATAGCGTGTAGAATAAGTATGGCTGTAAAACAATTTATTTGAAAATATTACCAGCAAAATATGAAAAAAATACAAATAAAAATATTTTAAGAATCATAATGTAATTATCGGAGAGGTACATAAGAGGGGAGGGAATATATCAAAGGTGGTAATTTAAAATTTTGATAGGTTTATAGTTACGGAATTAAGAATTTAACAAGATTGTAGCCTTAGATAGTTAGTATGTCTACAAAAAACCGTTGTTTCATATCATTGGTTTAATAATCGGGTGTTGTTCAAAAGTTCAATGATACATATTTTCTCCTGTAAACATAAGATGCAAAGATCGTTCAGAGAATTGCAGGATTTGGCTTGTCTTAGGATTTTCCATTTAAGCTTCCAAAATCAACCTTTCGCCCTTGCATGGAGTATTGCTGCAATATATGATTTGGAGCCCCTTCTGCTTACCTCGGGGTTCTTGATAAGATCCAAGAAGGCTATGCAATGTAAATGGCCCTGATCTGGCATCTCGTCTGCAGTCGCTCTCTCACTGACGCGCCGTCGCCTCTCTCTGTCATTTTACAAATACTTTCATGTTAGTTGCTTCGATGAGCTGCTTGCGCTGGTTCCCAGACTTCATGAACACAAGCGTCCTACGAGGCTGGCATCCCGCTCTCACCCTTTCACTGTTGAAACTGTTGTAGCCGTCTCTTCTACTCCAATAGGTTCATATCTCGCACCTCTCACCTGTGGAACTCCCTTCCCTATTCCTGTTTCCCTGATAGCTATAATCTCCAACTCTTTAAATGTAATGTCAATCGGCATCTCCAGTTGTCTTGATCTATCCACTATCCTTCTTCTCATCCTTTCCTCTATAAATGACTATCTACTCTCGCTCCAAATCTTCTGTAATCCCTTGCGTACTAGTGGCTTCCCGCCTTGCTTGGGGTGAAATGCTTAAAAAAATATTCGAAAGTGATGTCATATTCCGTTTGGCTGCATTTGTAAAGGAATAAATTTCATTGTAATAACTATCCTTAAAAGGTCTGCTACTTGACCCCACATAAAGCTTCGGGGTTCTTTTTTCATAAGATATAACACATATTGTTCAAAACAATTTTCGGTTCTCACCCGTCAAATTGCACTTGAATTGCACTAAAACAAAGTTGCATCTTTGTAGTGATTAAAAAGGTTTTGTCAATATGATAAAATTATTATATATATATATATATATATATATATATATATATATATATATATATATATATATATATATATATATATATATATATATATATAGTTGGAAGGTTGGTTCGTTCGTTGGTTCTTGAACGGTATATCAACTGCCTATATTACTTTTAATCCCGAAATTTAATTTATATCAGACCATAGTTAATTTTGTCTTTATCATTAAAATCTAATGATAGTGATTTTACTATAAAAATGTTTTGTAGCTGCGTAATCTTTCGAGCCCAGGTTGTGGAGTTCATCATTGGTCAAAAGCTCGTTATCAGATTATGTGCTTACACCCAAATATTATCTAAAGTTCACACAGCTGAGTTGCAGTAAAAAATATAGCTGGAGAAAAAAGTAAGTGCCTCATGAGAAGTCTACGATAGGTATTGGCAAGCATTCCGAGCAGAAAAATGTGTACGGAGTTGATGAAGGGGGCTATTATATATATATATATTGCTAATGTACTGTCAGCTGAGAAGAAAGATAAAGTATAGTGTTCGAATAATACAAAACTTAATTTGGGAAAGTTAAGTATATATATATATATATATATATATATATATATATATATATATATATATATTTATGGAATAAAGAGATATAGGCTGTGTAAATATAAAAGTGAACATAGAAGTCAACACTTAGAGGGGACAGTCTGTTTCATGCTATATGCTATCGTCTGGCCATATATATATATATATATATATATATATATATATATATATATATATATATATATATATATATATACACACACACATATATATATTTAAATATATAAGCATATAAACGAATAATTTTCTGAAACTACACGCTTACATATGGCACATAACATGATGGTACTGACATACGTACGATTACACTTTTCTGACATGTGCGTTTGTGCGTGTGAGAGTGTTTGAAAAGCCGGCAAACGTCTACTGATATATCATGTTTGGTTCGGATTATCCGTGTGACAGGCAAAATACAAAAGAAATCCACGATTGACTATCGCTTGCGTTCACTCGGCGTCAAAAATCAAGACAGCCGAGTAGATTGATTCTTTGCCAATCGATGTGACTATGCAGGAGTCTGTCAATATTGACGGGCTTGGCTCGTCTCTCGAGGCAAACGGCTTCCCGTTGCTACCGTTTTTGGCATCGGCCGGTCTTTTGTCTGCCACCAGGACATACGTCAAAACAGAGAACGAACACGCTTTGCCATTGTTAGTCAAGTTTGGAATTAAACCGTAGCATTCCAATGGGGACCTAATGGTATAAACATACAAATACGCAAGCCTTAACAAATATATATAAATACGTATATTTTCATACACGCACACATGCACCGTCATAGAGACACACCGATACACACGCACGCACATAAATACGTGTATATTCACACGTACACACACACACAATCATATATATATATATATATATATATATATATATATATATATATATATATATATATATATATATATATATATATTGTGTGCGTGTGTGTGTGCGCGTATGTATAATTATTTTTATATTATATTATAAATATTTTTTTAAATATGATTCCTTCACTACTTAAGTATTCTCCTGTTTCAAAATCTAGAGCCAAAAGACACAATATAATTATTAAAATTAAATTGAGTTAAAGTATAAATTGATACTTTTACTCAATTTAATTTTAATAACTATATGAAAACAAGCTGCCAACATAGGTTAAATTATCTGTGCTTGCGTATACAGTAGCCCCGAATATTCAAAATATTATTTTACGGCGTTCCGTATTCGAATATGTATGTTGGGGTAACTTTCCAATGTTTCATTTTAATATTTAAAAAGTTTTTATAGTTATAATATTTTAATTTAGTATTTTATCTAAAATTTTGCACCTACAAAAATTTCAGAACATTTTTTGTTATACTAATATTAGAGGTTGTTTATTTTTGGATGCATGACCCTTATATAACGACATTATTACTTTCGTGAAGTAGTTTTGTATTTTTGACTAATATATGTCTAAACTGTATACATATATATATATATATATATATATATATATATATATATATATATATATATATATATATATATATATATATATATATATATTCATACATGTTTCATTAAATAATATAGACAAGTCTTGTCGATTTACATTATGTAAATTCTTTTCATATCGTCTGATAAACTTAATAACATTATCATTAAACGAAGAAAGAAAATCACAATATATTTTTAATGCAATCTAAGCTTTCGGCTTACATAAGCCATTATCAAAGATGACAATTAGAGTTCCATACATTAAGTAATACATGGACGAGAAAGTGATGATAGTCTGTTTCTGTTTATATGGATGATTTCCAAGCAGCGGTAAACTCGTGCATATATTACGCTCTACGTTTTTTTTTTTTATAAAGCAGAGCATTTACTTAAATATTTGTATCTGTAAAAAGAATGTATAAACATAAAAATGTCTTAAAATAATTGTCGGACTTTGTCCATTTCATAATGTGTGACGTCATTTGTTTACATTTGATACGCCATGAGCAGTTATGAATGTACGTGAGATTCATAGAGGATTAAAGTTTAAAGATGCTACCCGAATGCTTCTCAGTGGCTGAAACGGTTAAGGCACGTCAGGCTATATGGCGTTTTCGTATAGGATACAGGTTCGATTCCTGTCGGAGGACGAAAATTTTCTTCTCCAAAATTTCCCATTCATTTTCACTCCCTGTAATTTGTTGCATCCTGATAGCCATATTGCGCGCGCGCATATATATATATATATATATATATGTGTGTGTGTGTGTGTGTGTGTATGTTTCATTAAAAACGACAGACAAGTTACTACGGTTAAGATTTTTTATTTATTTTTTCTTGTGTACGAACCAGAGCTTTCTTTTCTGGACAAAGAGTGTGTAAAAACTGACCAAATGTTTTATAATTCCGAGCGCTTTCGGCTATACCTTTAGCCATTATCAAGGATGATTCGATTTTCAGCTTAATTGAGTATGTGCATTATGTGCTGTAGGGATGTTTTAATTTTTGAATACGGTTAGCACATCGTGGCCTT
>OZ038491.1:102046018-102116018 GCA_964036315.1 Acanthosepion esculentum
CTTTTTTTAACACTTCTATAACTTTATTCCTAGGAGCCTCAGCCCAACGTAACATACCATTTTGGAATCACAATGTCTCCGGGAGTAAATTAAAAATATTCAAGGCCGGATCCCTTCTCTCAACCCTGTAATTTGTGAGCCCCTCGTTTTCATGACTGCGATAGTTTACGGCGATTTTTTTAACTGTTTTTTGCGACGAGTTTTTTGTACGATAACTATTTTGAAAACTTGGTAATGAATTTGAGAATAATTGGAATTAATTGCGAAATCCAGCGAAATTTACATATGAAATAAAAAAAAATTGTTTGTACTGAAGGAAGGATCTACGTACATGGTATTTTTTTAAGTTAAGTGCCAGCATAGGAAATATTGTTGAACCCTTAAAACGTAAGCTTATATATTAATAAATATTTAAATTCAGCAATCAATTTTGTGTTCTGTAGTTTAATGTCTTATACGGCAGCAGTATGCCTCACAAAAAGAAATCTCCACCATCAATGTACAAAATTCCAATCAAATGTCCCATACAAATGAAAACCCAGATAAAACGGCAACCAGGAGAGCTTCCAATGCTGAGAATATGCAAAAACTTACGGACACTCAGAGTCTTGAACAAGCAGAAGGCCTAATGGAGAGCCCTCCATAGGAGCTAACATAATTACCGCTTATTTCTGAACATGTCTGATATGGGTCTATTCGATATGTACCTTACGGTGTGAGCTCTCGCGATTCTGAAAGCCATACATTCTGTCTTTTTGCTTGGTTGATTTTTTACAGCTTATCAACGTTTTCCTGGTTAATTAAAGACACAATGTTTTTTTCTTAAATCTTAAGAATTTTAATTATTTTTACTGATACAAGTTTTACTAATTAATCCCTTGTTAGTGGTGGCAGAATAAGATTCATATCTTTCTCAAGGTGATTTGCGCATGGGAATATAACGAACACCATTTGAATTGGAACAGGACATTCAGATTTGCAATTACAGTACCGGATATCCCCACGCGGTTACGCATCTCGGCTCTGATCAGGCT
Source organism: Acanthosepion esculentum (assembly GCA_964036315.1). NCBI lineage: Eukaryota > Metazoa > Mollusca > Cephalopoda > Sepiida > Sepiidae > Acanthosepion > Acanthosepion esculentum. The sequence continues at coordinate 102,047,053 of OZ038491.1, forward strand.
CGAAATTACATAACATAGGTCAATGTATGAGAACTACTGTTTCATTGTGATAAAGCTGTAAAACGTGTCTTTTATACATTAATGATAATATCATTAGTTATAAAATATAAAACGCGTGTGTTGTAAATGTTAAACAAATGACATTTTAAGGAAATGTGTCTGTAACAGGGAGATTGAATAAAATATATTTTGAAAATTTAATAGAATAAAAGTCTAATAAATAAGGCAAGCAAAATAAACATATTCATTACGATAACTGTCCAAAACCAAATGCATTAAGCAAATCAAAACAAAATGCACCAATTTTGTTCCATAGCTTCCGCATAAGTCGATTCACTCTTACAGAATCTAACAATAATATCAAACAAACAATTGTATAACCACTTGTTAGCTAAGGCAAGAAATGGCTTGTAAATTCTTACGCCTGAGAAAATAAAACCGCTTTAAGCTAATCACCCCAGAGAAAATTATATGCATGCCATTGGCATGATGCTAAACCCCAGAGGAGCAACAATCTACACCATCTTGGTTTCACATTTACCAATGAAATAAAATCGAGCGAAACCATTGCTACGTTTACTAGGAAATTTGGCTCACTGTGTTGTGTCAGAAAATTTTTTCTCGTTAAAATGGATCTTTCACATTTCTGAATACCATTCGTTCGTGCATTGAATGAATATTGCTGTCATATCAGGGTACTGCAGCTCTATGTCTTGAGATTCTTGGCAAAATTCAAAGAACTTCGATCGTGACGTGGAATTTTGAATTCAGTCACTTTTCCACTGACGTGACGTGGCATTCCTCTGTCTCTTCTGCTACTATTTTATGACAACTGTTCTTTTCCCTAATGTTTCTACAACATGCCTTCATGCGTTCGTCTGGATTGGCAACGATTTTAATCGTCATACTAGATACAGTTACCATTTATATTCTAATAATTTCTTTTCATGTGGAGCTCCCAATTTCTTGTTTCTCTGCCATCTACAATCTTTAAATGTCTAAATGTAACGTCTATCTCCAAGTCTGTATAACTGAACTATTTTCCTTTATTGTCCTTTCCTCAATCCCTCTTATTCTCAGTCTTCTATTTCTCTTTCACTCCCCGCAACAGCCATTATTCCTAATCCCCTTGTCTCATGTCTTGGAGTGAAACGATTACAAATAAATGGATATATTTTAGAAGCTTTATGCAATAAAAGATATTTTCAGATTTGTTGACATTTGTACTGCTTTCTCGTAGTTTTTGTATGAAACTGTTTATTTACCTTAGAATAATCTGACAAAATCTAAAAAACTGCTCTTCGTTCCAGTGAATTAATAAGTTGACTCAGCAATAAAGTAGTGTCTAGATCTGTACGTAGTCACTTGGTAGGTAGTTGGATCCGTGTCATTTCAGGCAATAGGATATGTGTAGTCTCGATGCAGTCTTACATGCTTACTGCCATTCTATTACATATATGAGTGCTAGTCAAGACTGACACAAGGAAGATGCTGAATACTATAATTCCGATCTAGCTCCTGAAAGTTTAATCCCGATCAATCGTAATGAACCGTCCGAAGTGCCTGTTCCTGTGTCTCTACATTGTACCGCTTGTATTAATGGGATGGCCTTTGATAGATGGAGCATCATTGTGACGGTCATCTGTCAAATTTGAGAGAAACCTGCGATCTAAGGCTCGATCACCCGCATTAGCTTTGATGACGACCAAGAGGAATCTCCTGGTTAAAGATTCCTCGATGCTTTTACCATCTCATCGAAAAGGGATTGATATTTATTGTTTTGGTTTATATGCCTTATCAAACCTCTGCAGGCTGTTTAACCCCACAAAATATTTTTCAGATTTATTTTATTTGGAGATGTAAGTATATAGAAGGTACTTTATCTCACTTCGGTGGAGATAAGTCACATGTTTCACATGACGGCCGCTTCGTGATATCACTACATGCAATGAACAAAGTGGCAGTAAATTTTCAGTTTGTGGACAGCACAACACAAGAAGGTTGCTTTCATCTAGCCTTGGCAAAAGAGCCCAGGCTGAGGCTAAATCTGCCTCCCCCAGCGGTTTACAAGTATATGGTGTGGGTTTCCATTTGTGACATACATGAATACGGCCCGTTTAAATCTGGAGTTCTAAAATGGTTTCTCCAGGTCAGGAGTATCTCCAAAATTATATGTAAGACATTTCGTTTCTGTCCCTGCTTAGACTTTGCATTGCTAATTAGATATATGTGATATATTATTGACTAAGTGGGACATGTGTATATATGCGTGTATACATACATAGTAATAGCTGGCCATTCGTATTCGTGGATACACGTATAATAGGGCGGCTACACAATCCCTAATGCAGACTCTCGCCCAGGAACATTTGTGTTTGTTCAACACCCACAGAGCCAACTTTGGTTTATACTACAACTATTTTGAGCAGAACTTAGTGACAGTTTCTGGGAGAGAGCATGTTATCTAACGTGATCAAAAACAAGGCGATCACAATTAAACCCTTAATCCTAATGACAGCTATCGAAGAGTTCCGTTTACACAATTTCACTCACAAGCCTTAACATCAGGAAGTCGCTTACACGTGTTTGTGTGTGTGTGTGTGTGTGTGTGTGTGTGTGTGTGTGTGTGTGTGTGTGTGTGTGTGTGTGTGTGTTTATCATAGTGTTTGTGTGTGCATGAGTGTGTTCGAATCGGAGAGCCGAGTTCGAATTCCAGCCGAATCCATTATATTCATTTACGTGCTGAAGTAAGTATTAACCCTCTTCTCCACCCCAGCAGTAAAAAGCAGGACAGACGGGGTTCTATAGCCTTGGATGGCAACTGGTCAATCGCAGAAAGAAATCTGCTTCGTCGGTCATGCATCAAAGGATACATGGTCGCCTAAGCCTGTATGATTCAAGGCACATAACTGAATATGATGCTGTTTTGCTCTAATGTCATTAGTTGTGTTATGGTTTCTTTCAACTTTTGAATTGAATAACTGAAATCTCAAACATCAAATGGAAGATCTGCCACATTTTCACTTGGTGTACGCACACGCGAGTGTAGTGCAACTCACATTTTACCTAGACTATCATCTATTAATATATAAAATTATTTTCGGATAATTCAACACCAGGGTGTTAAGCTTTTATAATTTTAAGAATCAGTTCTCGCGAAACGGTGTGAACCGGTAGGATCCCATCACATCCTGTAACGGACAGAGAGTACCCTGAAGCGTTCCTATTTCTGCATTAAAAAGAGTTTAGCCCCTCATCAAAGAAGCGCGGGTTGAAAGATGGCCACAGCAAATGCGTAATAACAAATCTCAATTTGAACAGCCTTAACTCTCCTTCCTCGACACTTCTTTCCAATTAAATAATGGTTGGTCAAATTCGATAAAACTACCGACTGATGAGAACCTCCGTTGTAATGATTGCTTACATTTTAGTGTTGCATTCTTTCTCGGTATAATATTTGTATGAATAATATCTATCATCTTCCTTTATTATTTAGCAAAACCGTCTTATGAAGTATGTCACTCGAAATGGTAAAATTACGAGGAATTACGATATAATTGAACGCGTTCAGAAACTATTCTAGAATATTCTGGAGATTGCTAGAGTATTGAGAGCACTTGATACCTCGTAAGCTTCAAAACATTCATCATTGGAAATATAATAATATAGGCAATGTACTGCATTTAATAGTGATTACATGTTAGAATAGAGGGTTTTGTCCAATGTTCTACTAATTATTATTAATAATTCACTTGGAAAAATAATAAAATAACTAGGAACTTTACATTGGTGTCAAAATATTGTCAGAGCAAAGATAAAATCAAACAATGCCAGATTTTAATTTTTAGCTTTAGTATTATATGACTCATGTAAGGTGACATGCTCTATTCAAGACAGGAGTTCTGAATTGGTAAGGAATGCAATATTTATTCGCGGAAGGATATCAGAAAAAGCAACACAAATATAGAATGATGAGAAACTGGTTTATATGGATAACGCAAAAGACTGATAAATAACGCCACAAAAACAGTGGGGACTAATATGTAACACTGATATATGTGAGAATGACATTAAAATAGTCAGAAACAATGTGGGCAGCAAACCAATTGCATCTGGTAAGAAAATGATTTCAGTAATCATGGGAAAATATTCTAAATATATTTTATGTGACAAACGTAACTACAAATGCGACACTGTAGACAAGGATGCGAAGAAGATATCTATAATGAAAAATGTGATTGGTCTATGCACAAATCTCAGAAAATGATTAAAACTCTAAACTTATTTTCCATTCAAAAAATGTAAATCGCATATTTGCAATCTTACCTATATTGACCCTTTTGAATATGACAATGAGATTGTCGACGACAGCACCCGTATCTATTACCCGAGAGGCAAAGGAGTGTATACCATTCTTTGACTGAAATATATGATTCCTTGCTTATCGCGAATTAGACGTCCGGCATTATTGGTCCTGAAGCTGTTAGTCTTATTTGAGAATAGGTTCCATGGCACCCAAACTCCGTGTTGAACTGCGTGAAATCGTCTGGTTGTTCAAGATATTTTCCATTGTAATAATCCGTGGCAAATAGGTTGCCATTATGTCTGCGGGTGTCTATAATGAATAATTCGATGTTTATTGCTAAAAGTGAGTTTATTGAAATCATTTCTTAACATACAAAATATTTGTTCAGTCAAAAGAAAATCTACATAAACTAGAGATGTTTATAGAAATTTTTTCTATGCAGTTTTGTAAATTTCTGACTAAAAATATTAAGCATTATCTGAGAAAGTTTGTTCAGCCTTATATAGCAGTTTGTAAATCTTAACAGTTTTGAATCCTGTGTTTGCAGACGACCGTTTAGGAGAAATAAACAGAAAAACATCTCTGGAAAATAAATAAGTCAATGTAAGAAGAAATTTGCAGAGAAAGATTAACAGTTTTTGAAAGCTGGACATATGTTGCTGTCTAAATGATCATTAATATTTTTCTTCGATTTATTTAAAAAGCAATTCCCAAGTAGATCATTGAAATTTCCATGATTTGCCTTCTTATAATTAATAATCAGTCGCTTCTCGCTTCAGTTTATTAAGATATATTTATAAACTGAAGCGATCTTTCTCTTTTCCTTCGTCCATCAATTCATTGTCATTCTCCAAAAACAAACTTACTTTCATCTAATCACCACAGGGAAACACTTCTGCCTGCCATCAGCATGGACGATACTAAACTCAAAGAGAGCAATACTCTACGCGTTCTTGGGCTGATATTTTCCACTGGCATGAAGTAGATTGAATCAATTGCTACTCCTAAAAATTTGGATCACTGTGTCTTGACAGGAAGGTTGGTTCACTGTGTCATAAGACCAGCCAACAAATACGATCTCTTACGTTACATCCCTTATAAAGGTAGCTGCTTCAGTTGTAGCATCTTACGACCATCCGAATAATATTACTTAAGCTTCATGAAATATCTTAAGGGGTGAAGAGAAATGGATGTACATTACATGTCAAACCGAGATCGTAGAATGTGTTAACGCGAAATAATTCTAAATAAATGCACACGTTCTTAAGACACTTTAAATAGTCGTATAATGTCTGATATAATGCAAATAACCACCCTCATTTGTAACGATCTTCATAACAACAAAAATCTCCTTATGTACATATAATGACAAAAAAGGTAAGAAAATTTAGCCCAATCCAATATTTAACTCTCGCGTTTTCTACGTTTGCCGTAGAGGATTATCCTTTAAAATGATTTAAGAAAATAAAATACTTATCTCTTCAAAATACACAATAAAACTACATGGTGTAAACATGATTATAAATTAGTCTCATGTCTCTGACAATATTTTCACTGCCTATCCAAAAACTTTACCTTTTTGGCATTCTAATCTTTAGTAATTATTTACAATATCAATGTTAACCCAAATTGCATGAATTTAAGCGTGCTACTAGGTTGGCATCTCGGTCCCACACTTTCATCTCTTCTACTCCAACAGCTTCTTATCTCCCTTTCTATTACTTGCATTCCTAATAGCTATAATCTTTAAATATTCAAATATAATGTCAATCGACATCTTCTGTTGCCATGACATTGATCCCTGTCCGTCTCTTTATACTTTTTCCCAAACACTCCTCTTTGCTTTTACACTCAATCTCTGTATCCCCTTGCGTACTAGTGGCACTCATGCTTTGCATGGGGCGAATTGCTTAACAAAATGTATATCAAACTACTGTTGCGTATGTTTAGTAGTAAGTAGCGGTTTTAGTATATATTAACACATACAATTGTGCCAAAATCTGTTCATATTAATTATATATAAAATCTTCCTTGTTGTTTGAATATTACGCTACGTAACATGGAGACAGTGATACACCTGTGGTTATTTACCGTTAAGGTGAACACATAACGATTAATCAAGGAATCTTTAGAGTGTTGTTGTCTGTTTGTAGGATGTACTTATAATCGATGACAGAACATGTCTCAATATATTCACTAATGTTCAGAAGGTGGCTTCGATTACATCGTACCGCTCAATATTTGCCAATAAGAACTAAACCACCTCGAGAATATTTCCTTTTTGGCAGTACATTCCACTTTATAGATTATTTTTTCGATAGACTAAAAAAAAAAAAAAAAAATAGTTGAACATAAGAGTTATGTTCAGGCAATTTGAAGTTTTCTGTTATTTTTACTGATAGATCGACCAATAAAAGAACTAAATGTCACTCAAGGTAGAAGGTTATTGAGTGAGGTTTTAAGAGCGAGGAAAGCGGGAAATACGAATGTGTTAAGGGGAAGAGAAGGATAGATATCGATGCAGTGATAGCTTCATTGAGATGTTAATTTTAAAAAATAGGATTGCCGAAATAAAATGATCAAGTGTCACATAATATAGAGATTAAACAAAACTTGAATTATAACGAGATTCATAGTATGTGTACATTTTGGACATAATTTTGATAGATAAAGTTTAAATATTAACTGGAAGTGGTTAAGATTATATTGTTTGTTTAGCCGTTCCCAAGTATAAAGCTGTTCTAACAACCAGTTCACGGGAGAAAAAATAGTTTCTGAATATAACCTTCTTCTCACATTTGGATCATGGATGTTGACATAGCCGATTGAAAACAAATGTTTTGAATTAGGAATGCGATATTTAAGCTAAGAATAAAATTGAAAAAAAAAACGATATAAATGCCAAAGGATTTATATTATGCAAAATATGTTTTTGGAGTACGTCACAGAAACAGTTGTAATTCTGATATATTTGGGAAGGACATTAGAATAATCCAGAACCTATAATGGCTGAAAACTGTTTGCATAGGGATAGAAAATGAATTTAGTGAATAAATATAAAAGGGGTTACTTCACAGGACATTTGAACTAAACAGAGAGAATTAAAATTCTTACCAGGATTCACTATTCGCGACAACAATCTGAACAACAAAAATTAAGATGGAAAAAAAAAGGGATAAAACAACAAAAAAGTATCTGTCTATATTTCAGAGATGAAGTATTATGTACACTATGGAATGTCAAACGGAAACATTCATTTCAAGGACACAGGGCACAGCGGCTTTTGTTAAATCCAGTGACAGGACCCAAAGTATTTGAGTTCAATACCCGGTTAAGGCAGTAGAGAACTTGGAGAGGGGAAGCCTGACAATTATTTTAAGAATGTATAAACCTAAAAATGTCTTAAAATAATTGTCGGACTTTGTCCATTTCTTAAAGTGTGATGTCATTTGTTTACATTTGGATACGATCTGAGCAGATATTAATGTACTCGAGAGATTCATGGAAGATTGTAATTTAAAAGCAGTAAAATCGACCTTGCTAACCGAACGATCCCGTGTGACTGAATCGGTTAAGGCACATCAAGCTATACGACGCTTCCGTATAGGATACAGTTTCGATTTCTGACGGAGGACGAATATTTCCTATAAAAAATTTCTCGGACATTCAAGCCGGTAAATGTTATTAATACTGTTTATTATAAACAGAGCATTTACGTAAATATCTGTATCTATAAAAAAGAATGCATAAGCATAAACATCTCTTAATATATATATATATATATATATATATATATATATATATATATATATATATATATATATTAAAGTCTACAATTCGTCCCTGCCTAGAATATGGATACCATATATGATTCGGTATCCCTGGTATTTGCATTGAGCTCCTTGATAAAATCAAAGAAGAATCCTCAATATTATTAATCCTGTTTTGTCGGCTCGGCTTCAGTCACTTTCTCGCCGCCGTAAGGTTGCCTGTGTCTTTTCTATAAATAAATTTGTTGTAGTTTTTCGGGTGTGCTTTTGGCTACGGTACCTAGAATTTCACTTGAAGAGAAGTACTACACTGGCATCGACATTTACAGTTGAGATGGCTGCATGAAAAAGTCAATTTCATGCTAACAGTTTTTTTTCTTGCACTTCTCGATTGCGGGACTTCCTTCCAATTGAATGCTTTCCAGCCACCTTTAATCTTTAGAAAACGAAATGCAATTTCAATCGCTATCTACTGAGTATTATTTCCTTTTCCCACCCATTATTAATGTTTCTGATTCTAATCCATGCACACCCTGTAATCCCTAGTGTTTTAGTGGTTTTACTGCCTTGCATGGGGTGATACCGATTAGATATTTGTAGAAAATACAAAGGGAAGCCACGTCCTGTCGGTGAGAATGTGACTGCAGTCTAGATGCCCAGTTAGTATCGATTACATTGCCGATCCTTCTTTGAATTTTGTCCAGAATCTCGAGATGAATAGCATGAGTACCAGACCAGATATTGTATCAGTATTCAATGCACGGACAAATGATAGATTTGTAAATTATCAAAATTTCTGGCTCGACACAGTAACCCAAATATCCTTGCAGTACATGCAGCTATTGATTCGATGTAGCTGTTCTACTTCCGATCGTTTGAAGACGTGAGGCCAAGAAGAAAAATAGATAGAGAGAGGTTGGTAGAAAGAAATACAGACAGAGAGAGACATAGAGAAAGGGGAAGACGGAGGTACCTCTTTCTCATAGAAGGTATGGGGCGAGTCCCTCATTCCTATGGATAGTTCTCTGACGAACTACATTCGCTATTTCCGCCAGGTTTAAGCTTCACTAACAGGACCCGCCATACCACTTATATAGTAGCTAACCACCATAATTCCCTTCGTATTTCATAGACGAGAAGTAAGTTTCACTCAAACAGCTTTTTTCCTGCGAAATTCTGCTCTGTGGAACAAACACCCAAGTGTATGTTTCCCAGATTACTACATTCTCCATCTGTTTCAGTCTAGAGTTAGCCGTTATCTTCCCCTGCTATCCATATAAACTACCCCTTAACGGAACACTCTACCTCGAGTCGCCATCAGGTCTTGTACATGGTGAAACTTATTACAAAATAAGAAAAGCAACATAGGGTTTATCTAAATATGTACCACTTTAAAAAAAAACAGAATTTTTCAGCGACAGGATACTCACGTTGCCTCTGGGGGAATATATCTATGTTTTAACCTTACCCAAAGACCATATAAAATATATTGAATAACATTTAGTCTACAAAGTAACTATTGATATCTCTCTAGCACTGATATGAGAGCAATATGTGGCCTCATCTGTCTTTTAGAAAAATAAACCAGAATAGAAGAAATCATGAAAGATCAACAGGAATTTGATTAAGATATTCAATCATATGCCACAGTATCTAACAATGTCTTCAATTACGGAAATTATACTGATCTAATCAGAACACATTCCTCAGCCGTAGGCTAAACATTTATTCCTACCTTGAGGACCTACCTGAAAGTATCGTCGAATCACTTTAAATAGGGTAAAGGGCTCAATTATTCACGTATATTTAATCAAAATTCTTTGAACGAGAGCAATTACATCACGTATGTGAACGTAAGGATTCACAGATGATGGAATTGTCTTTTTGATTCGTCAATCCTTTTTCGAATATGGCTGAATTAATTGCATGTTTGCGCCGAATGAAATGTCTTAGCATAGCATTAATTACAAGTGCCAGGAAAACACCCAATAGTTGAATAACGGGAAACGTTGACCCCTTCCCCAGCGTAGACGTGTATATACATTTTTTCTCAGACACGGACGAATAAACACGTCCCAAACATAACGATCAAAAGCCAGCGACAGACGTGTTTATACATCGATCTTGATTCTTTTTATGCTCTTCTGAGCTTCAAACGAATTCATTTGTTAACTCATACGTTCGGTAGATGTGTTAGCCACCGCTCGTGTCCTTCAAGGTACCTCAATGTCTTAGTTACTATGTGAAAATCAAATAAGAATATTCGTTTGGAAATGAAACGTTTTTCCCAGAATTATTGACGGGGAATGGGCTAATATATTTATTTATTTGTTGAACGGCATATCAACTTCTTATGTGCCATATAATGCCGAAATTTTTCTTTATTTTGAGTTTTGAATTTTTTTTTTAATAATGAATTGTTAGTATTTTTTTATTATTTACAATGAAAATGTATTACTGGTATATTTTCTCACGTATTTTCATAGTTTTATAATTTATCTCAGTATTTTTTGGCGGGAGGGAGATATTTGCCCATAGCCTAGACCCTAACAGGTACTACCATCCTGGGTTGAGGTGGAATTACGAACAACATCAATTAACTTGTGATTCTGTGTCCCTCAAAACCTTCCGATCAGCAACATTGATGCCGGATGAAATTTATCGTCATATACAGGCCGCTGGCAATTAAGCATTAGTAAATATGAACTAGACGAGATAGAGAATGTCATTGGAACCTGAAGAATTTAGGCCTGTCGATTAAATAAATTGTCCCATTCAAAATTCCTGGATCGTCATGCATCTTATGATGAGAGAAGCACCCACCAACTGAGATAAGTGTAAACGTCCCCATGTATATAAGTGAAATAACATCTTCTTTAGTGTATACCTTTCTAAGTGAATGCCCTGGAAAAATTCATAAAATTAAGTTTGGCAAGCGAAATGATTTTGTTGAACTTCACTCTCTAAAAAGCAGGATTTCTGTTTGGCAAAGGAGATAGAGCTTGAGGAAAGTGCGCCTGACAAGCATTTTTTTCAAGTATTTCGCCCTAAGCAAAGCTTGAGTGCAACTGGTTTGGTTTATTTTGTTTTACGGCATATCAACCTCAATGGGTTATTTAATGCCGACAACAATTTTATTGCTGGTAATAATTTGTTTTGTCAAAAATCAGTTTCTGGTAATATTTTTCCTTCAAAATTGTATTGCTAGTAATAATTTTTTTCAAAAAAGTATTGCTGGTAATAGTTAACAATTTGCCCATAGCTGGGAGCCTAATAGGTGCTACCACCCTTGGTCAGGGTGGACCGGCGAACACAAGCAATTAAGAGGTGGTTCTACACTCCTCAAAACCACCTGATCAGAGGCCTTGCTGCTGGATGTATTTTAACGTCTTACCCAGGACGCGGATGTAGTTTAACGTCTTACCCAGGACGATAGAGTGCAATTGGGGGTTTACAGAGAGTGAAAGTAAGAGAAAAGTATAAGTGGAGGATGATTGAGAACAGGATAAAATATGAACAGAGATCAAAGCAACAGGAGATGACAATCGATGCTGCATTTCAATTTATGAAGATTTAATTATAAGAGATGCAAGTAAGAGAAAGGCAGTTCCACTTTCGGGAAGTGCAGTAGAAGTGCCGGTTATATTTAATTATATTTACAGTAACAGGGTGGAAGCTAGATGCCAATCTAGTAGAACGCTGTCTTTTCTACAACACCTCTGTCATTGCTACAAATATTTTTATGGCAACTGCTCTGACGAGCTTTTTTTTCCCTGGCGCCCCAACTGCATGAATTCAAGCTTGCTACAGTTAAATGTAACCGCCACTTATACTCCAACAACTTTTTCTCTCTCACCTCCCGACAGTGGAAATCCCTTCCTCTTACTTGCTTCCCTGGTAACTATAATCATCAAAAATTTAAATGTAAGGTCAAACGACATCTTCTCTTTTCACTCGAGATCCATCTAACCGATTTTGAATAACCTTGGCAAATACATTGTACAATGTTAGAGATAGGTTTTAGCATAAAAAATCGATAATGTTTAAAAAATCAATAATCTATAATTTTGATGAAAATCGATAAATTAAACTTTTTTCGTTCAAACTCGGTATGTAGGATACTGAAATAATGACGAGCTCAACCATACCGCATTTTTATTTCTACTCTACTGTGTATAGCAGAAAACCGTGAAAAACGAAAAATCGTTTTCAACCGAAATTTTAAACTAAAATCTCCCTCAATTTTCAAGCGATCTTCTACAAACATCACTCAATTGTAGCCAATAATAAGTTCTTTGTTTAACTGTCATTTAACTTAAGTGAGTCCACCCATATAGTGAAAACCTGTGTATATAGCGAAAAATGACAATTTTTACTGGTTTCTCTCATATTTCTTTGTTGATGTTTCACCAATTTCTCCAAAATTAACAATTGCTTTATAGAAGTATCCTCTTTTACATCCCTGGTAACACTTGTAGCGATTACTAATATGTTTGACATGCCTAGATTTTTCTCAACTGTTATTGGTCAAATAATAAATACTAACTATCACAGGACAATTTATTGATCGCATTCACCACAATGAATTTTTCCTACTGTTAATTCACAAACATGCTTTTGTTATAAAATCACCGATTGGGTAATTTTTCAACCAATCAGATATTTTTTGTTCGCTCTCAAAATTGATCCCACCATTGGCCTGGGAGCCTATCCATGGTTATATAAACCGGAATTCGTTCCAAAAATAGACAGTAGAAGCAGAACTCAGCAACTCACACGCGTCTACACAGACTATTTATTCTACTCACTGCACACACGCGCGCACACAGAACTTAAATATCATTCACCATCAGTTCTATGTAACAATCCAAGTTGCAACAGCTCTGGTAGTTATATATAATCCACAACTGATTTATTACATGTTCTTCTGAACACATCACTCTATCTAATACAGAACATTGAACATTCTTTCAGAAAACGTGTTTATTTACAGTTTATCTTTCAGCTAACAGATAAAGGGAAACAACTTCTTTCATTATTGTTTCACACATTACAAAAATGTTTTGTATTTGTTGATTTTAATATATATTTTATCGTTGTAACAAAAATCGGTTTTCCATTTTTTTACCTTGATACAAAAATGTATAATTGTTAAATGCTATTCAACACGCAGCCACATTAACCTTTTCAACACAACCAGCATTTACACACTGACAAACTGAATTTCAAAAACTCAAAAATAATTGCGGCCTGAAGTGGGTTTTCATGTTGCTTGTTTTACCCCTTCATTTCCTCGGCTAACTTTGATTGCATAAATACAAACTACTTCTGTTATATCAGTAACTGCATTAATTCAAAATGTTTTTATTTTTAATGAAGGTACTTTAAAGTAATTGAAGAAGATAGACTCTGTTACATGTGTAACATAATACTGATTTAGCTCCAATCTAATTGAACGTATTTTGTGATCAACCAGATGAGTATGGCTACTAGTACAGTAATATAACAATTATTTTTGCATTTTGTACAACTGTTCACACAGACCTTAAATAAATTATGTTAATAGAGTTCAATTCATCCCGGAAGTTCTATTCCTATTAAATGCTTTCAATAATCAGTAAAACGTTAAACATATTAGCCAGACCAATAATAACCCGACAGAAATTGAATATTTAAATGAATCATAATAACAATAACATTAATTTCAAGTGAATCTTGAACTCAATGTTAATGATTTATAACCGGAACCGTCAATGACCCAACTGGTCATGGGTAGTCTAGTTTTCACTTATATTTCGCCGTTGTTCTTATAACCAGTCCATTATAAACTCATCATGTAGAGCCGCCTTTCTGCTGCCATACATCGGCTTTCCATCTTTGTGTAGAAATCACAAACATATAGAATGACCAATATTACATAATAGTTTCATACGCTTTACTTTAACGGTATTTTCATCTTAATATTTCGCTTACCTTTAGAAAGGCTTCTTTCACTATTCCAATATGTCTCTGGATTACGGCGTCGTATTTTTTGTCGTCTGTAAAAAATATACTAGATAATTTAATGTTTGTATTTGCTTGGTTTGCTTGATTAATTTAATGTTTGCTATTTCTTTTGCTAAAACCGATACATTCTTCTTCCTACATATGATGTTTGTCCCTTTCTTCTCAATTTACGTGACTACCTTCTGTAGGATTACCTGTAGTTCACCTTCTGTGTCTGCTAGAAATAGCTCAAGATCTACAAATTAGTTATATCAAAATCAAGCAAGTACAAAAGTTAAATTATCTAGGATGTTTTTTTAAAGGATGACAAATATAAACATAAACATATATATTCTGTTTATACATGGAGTACAGTATGCTGTATCTGGTTTTCAAATTGAGGAATTAGCCTTGAAATGTATATATTGTATATATTGATATTCGAACCATTCAGTAAAGCATTACTACAAACTGAACATAACTTTCCTGAAGCAAATATCGAACTCACTTTATCTATGCAATCGCCATGTTGCACATACTGATAAATAAAACAAGTACATTGGCATGAAGAAGATGATGTAGGAAACAGTAAATTTGGTTAAGACCAGCGGCGAGAAGGACAGTAGAATAAAAAAAAGCGGTCAAATATGTGACAAGATATAATTGCCGAAAGCGGAAAAAAGCGAGTAAAGATAATTTGGAAACTGGTAGAAAGAAGTAATCGTTTCGCAGACGATAAAAAAAAAATCTGAAGATTTATATGAAGAAAAAAAAAAAGATATAATGTCAGCGAGAGAGAAAGATAAAAATACAAAATAGAGAAATCAAACAAGTAGAATAAAAGAAATCATTGAAATAGAAATGAAAGAATCAGACGATACGTAAATGATAAGAAGCGAAAAAAAAATCAAGATTCTAAACTAAGACGAAATAAAAGAGAACCAACATTACTGATTCGAAAGATCGGATGACATTTTCTTAAGAGCTTTCAATAAGAATGGGATGTGGCGATTCTCTCACTGCTCTATCACTGCTTCCATGAAAAGTGCTCGTACGAACTTCATTCCTAGAAGAGCTAAACCTTCAGGGTTAGGACCCTGCATGTCACTTACATGGTAGTAGTCCACCCACATTCCCTCCGTAATCCATCTACGAGAAGGAACTTCCACGTAATTTTCCCGCGAACCACTACACTGTGGAACGAATTTCAAAATGATTTTTCCCCGATCAGTAAAATCTTATCATGTTCAAGTCTAGATTTAACTGTTATCTTCCCCTCCCATCCATATAAACTACACTTTAATGGAATCCTCTACCTTGAGTTGAACCCGGGCCTTGTACAGAATTAACGTTAATGTAAATAAGGGAAACAAGAGTCAGGAGATATACGAGGCAACAGGCAGGTTTGCATTCAGAGTGTTTCTTCTCCTAGACTAATTGCCAACTAAGAATATAGAACCCAGTCTGTCCTGCTATTTTCCTATTCGGTGGTGATGGAGATAATTTCATACAATTCAAGGCTAATTCCTCAAATTGAACTGCTATCCATTATTCCTCCCCGTCTGCACTAATGGCCTTTAAATACATGAATATCGTTAAATAGAATGCTAGACATGGCGAAGTTTTGCAGAGTAGGGTCAGTGAAAAAACATAACTTCTAAATTCAGTAAAATAATGTCTATTTTGGTAGAGAAGGCAGTCATTGCATTTAAGTATGTGGATTTTTCATTGTATTTACATATGTGGAAATAATTGCAATTTATTTGTGAATAAGAAAAGAGTTCCATTGCTTTTAAGAAGAAGGAATGAATTTAATTCCACTAAGCTATTTAAAAAGTGAATTTCAGTGAATTTTTTGGAAGAAAGTGAATTTAATTACATTTAACAGTAAATAATCATTTAATCTTCCTTTAAGAAAAAAAAATTGACATGCATTTAGAATAAGGAATGAATCGGTTTGAATTTACGAATAAGGAATGAAATCGATTGTATTCATTTGTAAGGAAATAATTTCATTATTTTAATAGATTTACTTTGATTTTTACAATAGGAAAATGTTATTTTTTTAAAAATACTAGTTAAATACACCTTTAATATATATCGCGATAATGTTAGTCTACAAAGTAAATGCTATGGGATCTTACCTGTAACGACAATGAATTCTTCCTGATAATATAAAGACTGCGCCTCTCAAGAGAGACGGTAGGGAGAGAAGTGTAACGAGTCGTGACAGAGCGAGTCGAGACAATAGTAGTTCACTCTAAACCAGACTGACAGTCATACTAACACCTTCAACTTCTTGTATTATTATTCTGTTTATTATATCTTTGTTATTCCTACTTTTGTGTTCATGTTGTTCTTCCTTGGTCATTACCTTGGACCATATCAGGGGTGCGAGGATATTGGACAATAACAGCAAAATAGGAGCCTCAACCAGAGAAATAATAGATTAGATTATATACTTAAAAAGGCAACCAGACTTGAAGAGGGAAGATTATAAAATCCAGACCAGTCTGAAATGAGATGCAATCCAATACAGCTATTTTGCTGTATTTACAACTCTAATTGTTCAAGGGAATTCTTATACTGATCGAGCTTCAAAGTATTTACTTAATACAAAAGAACATTAACCAAAGAACTAATATATTTCAAATTATCCCGGCACATGTAGATTACACACAAAATCATTTCGCTTAAGAAAACTTTCAACATATTAAATTAAATTTCTACACAATCTAATATATTTTATTCAAAGTTATTTATATAATTATGAATAAATATATATGGTTAGAAAGTTAATACTTCATTAAATATGTTAACGAAGCGAATGAATTACATTAACTTTACTGATTAATTATTTATATATTCTTCATAATATTATATATGCTGCACCACATTATATATATATATATATATGTGTGTGTCTTATATATATATATATATATATATATATATATATATATATATATATATATATATATATATATATATATATATATATATATATTTAAGTAATATATAATATATTTAAGTATATATAGTTAAGTAATTCATCGAGTCTGAAACCTCAACAGAATGCAGAAAGCACTGGACGGCCGTTTTGACCTAAGAAATTCTATCATAATTATATATATATACACATATAGGTATATATAATATGTGTGTGTTTACATATAATATATATATATATATATATATATATATATATATATATATATATATATATATATATATATATATATATATATATATATATATATATATATATATACAGGGTGTTCCAAAATGATTGACCCCATTCTAAATGCCAATATCTCGGAAACTACTTGATGGATCTTAATGAAACTAAATACACTTTATGTTGAAGGTCATAAGTTTTATTGGTCAAATTTACAAAGAAAAGTACAAATATTTGTTGGTTCTATGACAGATTTTCATAAATGTTCAATATGAGCGCCGCCTGTGACTCTGCACACGCCGAACATTATGTTTATTAACTTTGCCACTCGTGTGAAACGTGGCTTCATCACTAAAAACTAGCCGATCATCGAAATCGTCTTCTTCGAGTTTATCTAGCATTTCAACACAAAATTCTATACGTTTTTGCTTATCACCTTCCCTCAAGGCCTGAACGATCTGCAGCTTGTAAAGTTTAAATCGCAATCGTTTCCTCAGAATCCGACAAAACTGTTGTTTGTGGAATGTGGGTTTCCACACTTGCTCTTCTAACACTCTTCCGAGGACTACGCAGGAAGGCTTCACGAAACTGCTCCACTGTGTCTGCTGATGTTGATGGCCGTCCTGGCGATTTAGGTATGCATAAGCAGCCCTTTTCTTGAAATCTTTGGTGCCAAATCCTAATTTGTTTTGTAGTTGGTGCCCTCTTTGCAAAATTTGTGAAGAAGGCACGCTGCACTGTTTTCGGCACTGTGTTCGGAGTCCGAGCATACTCTAACACGCAAAATACCTTTTCTTTTGAGGTGAACGGCATTTCTTAACCTGATAGGATAGAAATGCCAAACGTTACACACGACAACTTGAAACGTTTCTACACAAGCTGTGAGAATTCGAGGTCATTCCAACGAAAATTGTCAAAATTATTGGCCTACGAAATGGGGCCAAACATTTTGGAACACCCTGTATATATACACATGCATATATATATATATATATATATATATATATATATATATATATATATATATATATATATATATATATATTTTTCAAATTATATATATATATATGTAATAAAATTTGTATATTTATATTTATTTATCAAAAGTAGATATTTGAAAACTGCGGCATATATATATATATATATATATATATATATATATCCCGGATGTAAGAGCCAATTTTTCCAAATATGACATGCTCATCAATAATTATTCATATATATATATATATATATATATATATATATATATATATATATATATATATATATATAATTATATTTGTATCATGTTACCTCACATATTTCACGTACGATTTTATTTTCAATTCTTTTTTCAATACTCTTTGGACTTTCTTAGCTGAAACACCACTCTCACGTTCCAAGCGTATTGTGGATCCAGTCACATCTTTTCTAATTGATTTGTTTATCTGTAAGTTGAAATGATATTCCCTATTCCTTTTGCGGTTTCTTGATCCAGTTAACTCTCTACTGTTCCCTCGTTTTTTTTCACCGTTCTCTTGATGATTCTTGAATGGACATTGAAGATGGAAGCCAGAATATGCATCTTCTTACTATTACTGAAAGCCCGAATGATCTTTTTCCTCTTACCATTGCTCATTAAGGAATACAGCTGACGCAAAACAATTTTACCCTGTCCTCTTTCTAGCTTAATAATTCAAAGTGCTTTCCAATGATTCTTACTAAAATTATGCCAAGACGGAATACAACTTATCAGAAGATCTGTAAAATATTCAATGTGTTTAGAGTTTTTTAGATAGTAAACATTTTGTGGGATGGACAATTATGCTGTTGCATTATTTGATCAGGTATATATATATATATATATATAGGGAGTATCAAAAATAGTTTTGCAAACTGGCTCCTCACACCAAAACGATGTTAATATAGAAACACTTATTAGTTAAATGAATACTACATACTTTGAATGTTACCAATCCAGAGATGTACAATATTGACAAATATATCATACTCTAAATGTCAACACAGCGCTATCTAGTAAAGTATTTTTTAGCACATATGTTTATATGGATTTTGTCCTTGTGTGGGACCCGTCCCTAAACTTTGTAAAAGTATCTTTGATCCACCATGCATTCATATATATATATATATATATATATATATATATATATATATATATATATATATATATATATATATATATATATATATATATATATAGGATTTGTTGTTTTTTAATTTTTGTTTTTTTGTTCCGTCTTACCAAACCACTTTTTGGCCATTTGAAGATCTGGAGCACGATCCAAATAAAACTGAATTTTTGTTGTCGAAGTTTTACTCCTGCCCAGATATAATACATATACTTCATTTTCGGCCAAATCTGCATTTGTAAACTTAGAGGAATGGATGACGTTTCAGTTACTTACAACGCAGTACCAGAATCTACATTTTATCTGTATTTTTAGCGTTGGATCGTATATACGGTTTCCAATTAAGTTCGGGGTTTTGATTGAGGTCCACCATTCCCCCAATGCCCGGCGCCTCCCTGAAATAACATTTATTCATCGTGACTGATGGTAGTTCTCTGTTTGATCGGCGATGATGGAATGTAACTAGTTTGATTTTCGAAACATTGAATGCAATAAGCCAGTTATTCCCTGTACTGTACTCTTAGAGCAAGATCGGAGGAGAGATCGGTTTCTATAATTTTGAAGGCGTATCTATAAACCATTGCATTGGTATTCACAAATATCTGTGTACTCTCTTAGGCAGATCTTTGACGTAAATTTAAAAGAGGGTCAGTTCAAGGAGATCTGCATTGATTTAGAGTGCCCAAGGATTACTGGCAGTTAACAAGTATCTTCAGGGACCTCCCCGTTGGGAAGGACGCTATTATGGAGAAGACTCCTCCTGATTGTTTCATAATATCTTATCTAACGTAGAGCAGTACGAGTGGTGGTGACCCAAAAGTAACCGGAATCGTTTTCTGTGTGACAGGCCCGTAGTAGTTCATGCTCCTACCGCTAGATGCCACTTGAGGCAACCCTCAGGTACCACTGTGCTAACTGGTGTCATCGTGGGAAGACGTACAGCTCCATGGATCAGATTTATTTTAATATGCTTCATGCCTTTTCGTTTATTTTGTCTTGATGGATGTCTGTCGTAAACTGAAAGAACAGTTGGCAGATGATCCAGCCCTTTTTTCACTGGTGACGAAAGGTGGTGCTATGGCTACGACCCGGAAACGAAGCAGCAATGAAGTCAGTGGGAGAATCCAATGTAACCACGACCCCAAAAAGTGCCTCAAGTGAAGTCCAATGTCAAGAGGATGCTGATTTATTTCTTCGATATTAAAGGAATTCTCCGCAAAGAATTTGTTCCTCCTGGTCAAACTGTTAATCAGGCTTGTTTACTTGGAAGTCCTGAAGCGTTTGCGAGACAATGTGAGGCGAAAACGCCCAGACATGTGGCAAAGTGGAGGCTGATGTTGGACATCGCCTTGAGTGTCAGACAGTTTCTGACCAAGAATGGCATGGCCCCACTTCCACACCTTAACTATCCACACGATCTCGCCCCCTGCGACTTTTTTGTGCCCCCACTCAAAGGAAAACGTTTTGCAGGTGCGGATAAGCTTAAGAAGATAATGACGGAGTCCTTAAAAAAACATAACTTCACAAGAGTTCCAGGACTGCTTTGAACAATGGAAAACACATCTGGACCGGTGCATTGCTTCAAATGGAGAATACTTTGAAGGTGTTAAGAATATAAACATACAACAATAAATGAATAAAATTATATGACACAATTCCGGTTACTTTTGGGTCCACACCTCGTAAATATTTTAAAATATATCCGCATATGTATAAGATGAATGGAGTAACAGTGATCTGGTTCTCCTGAAAAATACAAAAATACCGTTATAAATATTACACTTTTTCGCCCGCTCTCATCCGGGCAACAGATTCGTCATCCTCTCTCCTTGTTATTTTCTCCCCTCTGATGGCGGTAGTTGAGATGTCTGTGAAGTCCCAGGCTTCTTCTGTATAGTCGTGAGCAGGGGTCACAGCGGAATTTGGTTAATGGGCGCGAGTGGTGGTGTCGGGCCCTCGTGACCGTACGTCTCCAGGTTGATGGTTGGACTCGAAAGTCTCGGTCCACCTTCGGCCGGTTCTTCACCTGTAAAGCCGTTTTGCAACAACAGTTTCCCAGGTCGCAGGTTCTGTTTTGGCCTATGTGACGAATTTTTTCAAATGACCATTTAATCGTCGTTTTGGGCGTCTGCGATTCATATTTATATTGAGATAAAACAACTGACATTATTGCGGACACCTAATCAGGAACTAAAACCTGGAAAATATACCACTTACGAAACAGAGCAGATTGAAGAGAAGACGGAAACAGGAACTTTAGTTCTTCATTTATTTTGGGAACGAAGATACAGAAAATATAGAAAAGTTACAAAAGAGTAACAGAAAACGAAGATGTGGGAGGCAGCTTCTACATGGAGAGGACATATATTTTTTCAGTTGATAACTCCAGCGATTTATTCAGTTTTCTGGATGTTATTTCTGTTTTTTTATTTTTATGAAGGGAACTAAAATCTCAAAAAATATTTTCAATTATTTAAGCATACAACTAAAAGTACCTATTCGTATACAGATTCAAATTACGCATATGGCTTCCTGGATTTATTTGCTAATATATTCAAAACGTCGTCAAATTGTCGCATTGGAAATCGCTAGAATGAAAAATGTTAAAGTGATAACACAATTGAATGTTTGCAGAAGAACATTAATGCGCGCGAAATGTTTAAAGATGAGAAAATAACCTAACCAAATGAAATTCCAGGAAGAAACCTTTAAGTTTGTACCAGGATAATGATTGAATCCGTCATGGATTGGTTGAAATGAAATCAACAAAGAAGCATAGAGGCATATAGCCGAAGATCTTAGGTCACCCCCCAGATGGTGTTATTGTTAGCAAGCTTTTCTCGCTAGAAGTATTACGACTGAGTAGTGAGTACGATCCTCATTGGGTGCCCCTTTAATTCGCCTTAGTGCCACATTTAAGTTACGCTTGGAAAATCACTATAACTGAAGATCTGTATATTTCGGATAAAACATTACGGAGTATAATGAAAGAATATATGAAGCTAGAACTCAAAATGATTCAGCGTCGACATGTATTTTCACGTCTGTCCAAACGTTTTAGCAATGGGAGGAAAATTTTGTATCAGTTGCACTTGCCGCAAACAAGGTTCTGTTCAGGCATTGCTCAACTGTTTCCACTGTTTGAACTCACACTTACTATGTCAGCAAATTCAGAAAACCGTCGCTTTAACCCACTAAGCTAATGTCCTGAGGGAAAAAAAACGCTGGAATGAAATTGGAATCTTAAAACTAAGGTGCCTGTCGATTAGTGGTAAAACTAAGAACTAACCTATATCCCTAGACATGGGCTGTGGAACGAGAAAAGCCTACCTAATTAAGTTAAAGAAACTATCTAGTCCATAACTCCATGTAGGTTGCCCAAGTCGATATAAAATTCAGGTTGTCGCATAGCGCATAGACCGAAACGTGTGGTAGCAACAATATGACGACAATTTTTCCAATATAGTGTAAATAACTTGCTATTATATGAGTTAAAGATATATAAATATCCTTATTGAGTTATATTTGTCGAAAGATTCAGATACAAAATCGTCTGGAGATTTTTTAGATGAGGAATTATCATTATTATCTGTTTAGTCTTTAATGGAACTTAAACATCTTGGTAGCTAAATTCACGTCGTTTAAACCGTTAAAAAGCCCGCAATGATCCACTTAATCCAGATGATATGGGTCTCATGAAAATATATTTGATTAAAGCAATATTCACGTTAAGTAAAAATACTATTTATTATTATTTCTGATAATAGAGGCGACCTGTCAATTCTCCATAACTATTTCAGTCAACCGATCTTACAAATGTAATTTAATTTATTCGATGTATTATTTTTCAGTCTGATTATTGTAGTTATTATAGAGATTAGGTTATCACCATTTTCTCTCTGTCCACCATCAAGTCTCTGTTGTTTTGGCATATATGTTGATTACTGTATTATTTTGTCTCTGTAATCTCATAGGTCGTTCGTTAATGGTTATTGTTTCCCTGCCTGATAAAGGTATTGAACTCATAACCAATAGATGACTGGAACACATTAAAAACATCCTTTTATATCCACTCCGTCGGTGGACAATTGCTTTCTTCTTTATGTGTCCTGTCTTTTCAGGACGTAGGCGATCATGGCTCTCCACATCTCACTGTACCTTGTAGCTCTTAATTATTTTTTTTTGTTATTTCTCTTAGACCCTTTTCTACCATTCATTTACTAAAGCTCGTCAAGTATGTTACGCGCTGTTTTCCACTGTCCTGCTTACCCTCAATCTGTCATGTGAGTATCAGATTTTCCAAGAAAAGCCTCCTCATTACATGCCCTACAAATTTCTCTTCCTGATATTCAGTATGTTACCTTTTTATTTCTATTTCCCTAACACCTTGTTCTTGATCACATATTCGCACCATGCTAGCATCATCATCTTTCTGTAGAACAACATTGTTCTTGCTTCAATGTCTTCTTCATCTTTTTATATTAATCTTCAAATGATTTAACATTTTGTTTCACGCTGGATTAATGAGATTTTTTTGGAAACTTTGATAACGTCTTCGACGTAAAAGAAAATATTAGTAGGTTTATTGTTTGCCAGAGATATTATTTCATGAATACATAATTTTATTCATATATAAATATATTTTAATGTTATATCTCAATTTTCCTAAGGGATAAACATCTGGAGAGACTTGGATATATTCAATTAATTTGTCACTTTTGATTTATTAAAGTGACCAAACTGTAGCGATAGTTTTTATATTAAAGCTTACATATAGTAATTCTATCAAAACTCTTATGTTTACTATAGCCGTCAAGGATACTTCAACTTTAGTTCTTATATACATCCAATGTAACGTTCTTTCTTTTTATGAGCCGTGGTCTTACAGGGCGTAGGCGATCATGGCTCTCCACCTTCCTCTATCCCTTGCAGCTCTCAACAATTTTCTTCCCTCGGCTTCCGACTTCAGACCACGTTCTGTCATCCACTTGCTTAAGCCCACCAGGGGTGTCATGGGTTGTTTTTCGTTTTCTCTCTTTCCCTCTATTCGCCTCGTGAGTATCAGATTGTGTAGGCTATTCTTCCACATTATATGTCCCAGAAATCTCAGTTACCTCGTTCTGATGTTAATTATATGCTTCCTCCTTGTTTGCAACCTAAGACCTCATCGTTGCTCGCACGCTTGGTCCATGATATCCTAAGCATCATTCTGTACAACTACATCTACGTCGCCTCGAGTGTCTTCTCCATTTTCGAGGAAATCGTTTAACATTCGCTGCCGTAAAGAAGGATAGATGTAAGGAACCAGCTCAGTATTGTTTTCCTTGTTACCAAAGTAATTCTCCTGTCTCGAAATACAATGCCCAACTTTTGGAATGTGTCATTGGCCATACCAATACATCTACGGATCGCCGTGTCGCAATTATCGTCCTCTATGACAACGCTTCACAGATATTTAAACTTCCGCGTCTACTTGATGCTAGTGTTCAATAACTGCAAATCACATTGCTGGGCTCATACTATTACTGATGACCATGGGTTCCGTCTTCTTGCATTTTTTGCTTAGTCATTTCTTCTCAGTTTCCGTCGCCATCTTGTGTAGATTTTGTAATTTCCTTTTCCGTGTCTGCTATCAGTACTGTATCCTGTACGTATCTTATGTTGCTAAAATTGTGGCCTCCAATGCTACATCCTAATAGGGTTTCTAATTCTCTCATAATTCCCTCGTTGTATAGGTTGAACAAGTCGGGTGAGAAGATGCATCCTTGCCTTAAGGCCATTTCTATTTTTGTATATTCACTGAACTCGTTCCCTATACGCATGCATGCCGTTTGCTGCCAATATAGGTTCGTGATTATTCTGATATATTTCCTGAATATATCAATGTTGCTGAGCAGTCCCATCAGATCCTTGTGGCGTACGTTGTCGAAGGCCTTTGGCTAGTCTAGAAAACATAGGCACACGTCCTTCTGCATCTTTATCACTCTTTCTGATAACATTCTGAGTATGAATATCGCGTTCCTTGTTCCTGTGTCTTCAACGAAACCGCACTGTTCTTGTCCTATCTCTGGCTTCATTCTGCTGGGCGCTCTATTCAACAGAATACGGATGATTAGTTTTGTCACGTGGTACATTAGGCTTATTGTTCGTTGGAGTCCGCATTTCTAAAGCATAGCTACAAAGATAGAACTGCTGAGGTCTTCTGGTATATCCCCGCTGTTGTCGATTTCATTTATTATTTCGGTGATTTTGTCTATACCAAATTAATCTAAGGCTGTCAGCATTTCGGTGATTTTGTCTATATCAAATTAATCTAAGGCTGTCAGCATTTCGAAGATATTGTCTATACCAAATTAATCTAAGGCTGTCAGTATTTCTGTTACAATTCCGTCTGCCTCAGCTGCTTTGTTTCTCTTCAATTTGGCCAGTGCGGCTTTTACTTCGGTTTTCAGAATTCCAAGTCCGTCAGTAGTTCTGTGTATTGCTGGTTGTTCCCTTTCGTCATGGAAGAGTTCTCCAATGTACTTGCTTCAGCGTTGAAGATTTTTTCCTTCTCTAATATGAGCGTTCCATCATTTGATTTTGGGTTGTCTGTTGACGAGCATGTCTTTTTTCCGGTTAGATGTCTTATTTGTTTCTACATGTAACATTTCTTTTACTACTCAAATTTACTCTGATTATATCACTTCGTGTTTACTTAATCTGAATCTTGGATTGCTTACATGTTTGAAAGCGGAGAAATCTCGTGGAGGTTTGAAGAGAATTTTAAAGACAATATTTTGATCATTATGCCTCGATTTACACCCTTGTGCAACTTATTTGAAACAACCGCTTTAGCTTCCATACGGTGAGTTTTAAACCCACTGGAGTGACAGGGTGTAATCGATTTCTATGCTTTCCTCAGATTAGCTCATTTCCAGTTGTATGCAGTAATATGAATCTATTTTTGTGGAGTATGATGAAATTTGTTTGGCCCCCAAAAGTATTGCGTCAGCTCTGATTGCATCAGATTTTTATCATGCCAGACACTATTGTCTCGATTGTCGATTACTTGTCCTAGATCTATTGTCTTCAATGGCCGTTCCTCCAAGGAAACGTACGAGAATAGTAACTCTGCACGATCCCACTGGCAAGATTTACCAGTGAGCCAATCAAAGTAATAGAATAGCCCTAAAACTCTCCTGATTTAAATTCTATCGAGAATATGTGGTCATTCTGGAATGAACGACCTCGTGGAATGGCCATATGTACTGATATCATGTGCACTGGGTCATGTTTCATTCGAAAAAAATACGAAGAAATAGTAAATAATTACGGGGTTATTCTTTTTGTTCCAATTCATTTGTACAAGTGTGTATATACTACATAAGTGACATTTTGATCCGCCATCTTTCTTTGGTATCATTGGCGCAGTTTCATCAATCCCACCTCCCAGAACATATTTCCTTTCTGGATGATCATCTAGCCTAATGGATTCTTACAGGATGCCAGAGAATTCCATTTGTGTGTTTTCTAGTCACATGTGTACGGCTAGTGTAGTTGAAGACTGAAACAAATGTTTGACCAATACGTTTCCGTTCCCCAAATAGACATGATGGTACTCGTTGTCCTGGAGAACGAAGCTGTTCGCCGATTGCCAACTGAGTTACGACTCCAACATTACTTGTTTAAATTCAAAATTTGGTTTTGAGGAATGTGCTCATAATTTAAAATGTAACAATATTTCCACTTACAGAGTATAAGATGTAGACAGGCCTTTGAAAAGTAGAATGATGGCACATTTCGTCTTATCCATGACATTGTTCATCTCACATTAATGAATGCGAACTATTTTTCATCGTCTGTAAACTGCTGCTTCTTCATTTTTTTAAAAAGTACGATTTCATTTCAAGTTTGTTTTCAATGATCTTTGAACTGTAATAGCAGAAACTCCTCTCTTACGTGCCAAACGTCTTATAGATTGAGTTAGATCTTTTCTAATTTATCTCTTTAGCTCTAACATGAAATAATATTCCCTCTTCCGGTTGTGATCCAGTTTTCTTCTCTGCTTTTCTCTCTTTTTAAAACATATTCACAGTTCTCATGATTGTTCTTGAATGTAATTTGAAGATGGAAACTAGAGTATGAATGCTGGTCTCATGACTGATGGCCTGAATGGCATTTATTTTTCACCATTACGCCGTTTGGACGACAGTGGGTCTGACACAAAACAATTTAACCTGCTCTATTTTAGCTGAATAACACAAGGTGTTTTCATTGAGTCTTAGTAAAATGTTGTCAATATGGCTAAATATCTTATCTGAAAACCTGGAAAAAAGAAACTCAAGTAGATTAGCGTTTTTGTTTTCGATATTAAACAATTGGCGGTATGGATATTTATGCTGTAACATGATTGGGACAATTTTGCAAGTTGCACCACAGTATATATAAAAAGCGCTGAGTGTCGACGTTACAGTGGTTGGGAAGTTATCGTAACCAAGATGACAGATCAAGAAAGATAACATTGAAATTTCATCTTTCGATTTTGCTTTGGAGTTGGACGAATGGTAAATGTACAAGACAATTATTTGTCTGGTACGACTGAATCAACTGTCTAAACGGAGAATTAACAATTGCCTCGATATATATTATCCAATTTATATCAGTGAAAAATGTTAGACCGCTATGTTACAAGGATTTACTCACCTGCAGATAAAATCCAGCCATATTGATAGCAGCTATTTTAATAATAACAATTCCAGTTATTGTCATAATATTTAAAACTTCAATTTACATATTTAAAACAAAAACTTAACATAAGGGATTTGTTAAAACTTTATTTGATTTATCCAAATGGCACCTCCTTCTAATATTTGTCAGCTGTTATAGAAACTCGAAATATATATATGACAGAAATACTAACAGTGGCTGGAATTATTAACATAACAATAAATATTCGGGTTTCGCAATATGAGTAGATTGACTTAACTCAACAACACGATTCCATTATTTAAATATAATATATATCATGTAATCGATAGTTCGATTTGGTAAAGTAATTGACTAAGTTTAATATACATCATCTATCGGAATTTGGAATGTTATATTCTGACGTGTACAGAAACTTTGAGTATTTTAGCGTAGCAAAGAAATGTTAAAATGAATTTAATTGCTTCATATATTTTTACTACTCGGAAGAAAAAAACTTGTAACATTCAATACCTCCAATCCCAAAACTTTAACGTCACATCGTCACGTAGCAGACCCTGAATCTTAACTTATTCCGATTAAATGTTGTTTTCTCAAGGAGAATTCGTGTCTTGAACGCCTGCCTTGATACATGTTCACTTCAAACCTCAAGGGTGACTCATATGTAATAACCATCACTAAGAATTCTACAAAAATGATCGATTCTGCTCCAGTAGGTGCCTGATTGCGCCTGTAATTACAGTATATTTACAAATGTCAGATCAGACCAAAAATGGGATAACGCAACAGACTATATACGGTGAATGTCTGGTAGCTTTAACCTTCAAACATCTAAATGCAATGTCAGTCGCTATTTACTGTACCCTTGATTCTTCTTAGTAATGGTTCTGCGTACTAATCTTTCCACACCCATTAACTCGTTGTGTCACAGTTGCTTTCCTGCTTTGCTTATGGTGAACTTGATTAAAAAAATAAACTCCGAGGCAGAAGAAGAATTTATGATACAGACATCGAGAAAGAAGAGAAATTAATGATATAGTCATCGAAAAAGAAGAAACAAATTATATTATAAACGCTGGGAAAGGTGAAGAATCTATAGTATAGATGTCAAGAATGGAGACAATATATGATCTAGAAAGAGAAAGAAGAAGGAATTTCCGATGATAGGGGAATTCATGATAGAGACGTCAAGAAAGAAAAAGAATTTAAGAGATTGACATCAAAAGAGAAGAATTTATGGTATACATATCGAGAAAAGAAGGATTTATGAACCATTTATGATACAGAGTCTAGAAAGAAGAAGACTTTAAGATATAGACATCAAGAAAGATGGATATAAGAACCACACGCAATATCGAAGGAGAATGTATGATATATAGGCCAACAAAAAAGAAGTATTTATTATATAGGCACCGAGAAAGCAGAATAATTTTCGATACGGACGTCGAGAAAGAAGAAGAATCTATAATATTGGTGCTGAGAAAGGTATGAAATCTGTACGGTTCTCCTGATTTATGTTTAGAGGCCCTGGATGACACCCAAAGAAGAATCAGTAATATGTTTACTCCTGATCTGTCTGTACGGTTTCAGTTACTTTCTCAGCGCTGTAAAGTTGCCACCTTCTGCCTTTACTATAAATATTATCACGGTAAATTTTCGGGATGAGGGTCTTCGCCGCGGCAGCGAGAATTTATGAATATCCACGCAGTACTAGTATGGCAGAGAGGTCCCAATAATTCTCAGTGGAATTGGCTAGAGGTAACCGTAAGTCCTATGCTAAAAGCTTCTTTTCTTGCACCTCTCGCCTGTGGTACTCCATTCAGGCTTCATGCTTTCAAGCCAACTGAGAGAGAGAGAGAGAGACAGAGACAGAGACAGAGATCAGACAGTCAGGCAGAGATAGAGAGACAGAGACAGAGAGACTGAGAGAGAGAGAAGGAGAAAGACCGAGATATATGTATGATATAGACATCGAGAAATTAGAATTCTTTAATAATGTAGACGTCAACAATTTATTAAATACAGATTACTATGGGTAAATTGTCGTCTAAATTACACAAAAATGAAAATAACGGCGACATCTCAATTTAACAGATAATTAAAATTGCCCCCAAATATCTTGATATGCTAAAAAGTAAATCTATTCAATAAAACAGCCATTGGCTTCAAGTGTGGGCTCTTGACGGCATCGGAATCTTCTGCATCTCTTCTGGACGGTCTCATTTTTTAAATTGGCGACTGCCGCCATAATCCGCGCCTTCCGTATATATTTAGCACTCTGGCAAACAGAACATTCGGGAAATTTCTAAATAATTTATGTCTAAAAAGATAAATGCCTTATATTATAGCACCAATCGTGCGGTAGTTTTATGCGTAGAATCATAAAAATATTCCTTACAATCAATTTCATGCATGATAAATGCCTTGAACCTTCGCACTAATAGTGCGGTTTTGGGCACTAGATGGAATACAAGGCTTAAAATGGTGGATTTAGATTTAATTTTTGCATTTAATTTTTACATACATAATTTATTACTGATTCCAATGTAGTTTTATGCCTAGATAAAATCACTTACAATCATTTTCATGCATGAGAAATGCCTTAAATTATAGCACCAATGTGCGGTTTTAGGTACTAGAAGGTATACAATGCTGAAAATGGCGGATTAGATTTAATTTTTGCATACCCATTTTATTACTGATTTTTATGTAGTTTTTGCGTAGAAATACGCTTAAAATCACTTCCAACCCCGCAGTATGGCAACTGCTTAGTGGTAGAATCTCCGACTGACGCCAATTCGATCCTAACTAGAGGAAATCGGGTATCTAGTCACACTGATGAACTGTGATACAGCGAAAAAGTTTGTTTGTGGATGACTATATATACATATATATATATATATATATATATATATATATATATATATATATATATATATATATATATAGGAGATAACGATGTATAATTTTATATATCAAAACCAGTAATTTTAATAGACAAGACATACAAAACAATAAGCTAAATATAAAACGAAGAGTTTACTCCATTACCAGTAATATTTGTTATGAAAATACATAGAATAAACCTCAAGGGATCTAAATGAAAGATTATATGAACACAAAAGTCGAATTTTACAACGTAATAAGTCAAATGAATTGGTTTCGCACCGTATCGAGACTGACCACAATTTTGACATAAAAAATCCAAATTTGATCGAAGGTGAAATTCATGCACTACGTCGTAAATTTCAAGAGAGCAATTCAATCGAAAGTCACTCTTACTATATTTCAACATTCGTAGCAGATTTTCTGATATCACACTGTTGAATATCTACAAAGCAAAAGGATGGAAAGAAAAAGTAAAAGACTTTAAATGAATTCGGCTAGATAAAACAAAATATAAAATTCCAAGCACA
Organism: Acanthosepion esculentum; assembly: GCA_964036315.1. NCBI lineage: Eukaryota > Metazoa > Mollusca > Cephalopoda > Sepiida > Sepiidae > Acanthosepion > Acanthosepion esculentum. The sequence continues at coordinate 102,078,528 of OZ038491.1, forward strand.
ACTCGCAAGTTAACTTTTTTAACAATGTTACCAACATATATATATATATATATATATATATATATATATATATATATATATATATATATATATATATATATATATATATATATATATATATATATATATATAATTGTAAAAGACAATAGGAAAACTTTAATAGTAGCCGACGCGTGTCGTCCAACGTGGGCATTTTCAAGGCAAAACGAAATGAATTTATTCAAACTAAGTAACTAATAATAACAAAACAAAATATCCTTAGAAACTGAAAGAATTTAGATAACGTTATTATTTTCATATTGTAAACTGAAAATTGCGTCAAGTACTCTCACGAGTGGAAATATTGTTTTTTATTTTTGTGTTTACGGATTCAACCATTTTTTTACTTCTTGATAGAGTTGTGTACGTTAACTCTGAGAATTTTTCATATATATTTATAGATATATATATTCACACGTACTAAGTCAATATTAGAGTCGTATAATATATAAAATACACACAAACACAGACACAATATATATATATATATATATATATATATATATATATATATATATATATATATATATATATATACTAGACAAACAGCGCAGTTCATAGACAGCCAGACTAACTACATGCATATATTATTTAATTATAGTAATAAATACATTTGCAGAAAAAACATTTTGGATGAGACGAACGCAGAGAAGTGGTGCACAACGTACATCCGCAGTTTTTGTCTATTTCTGAGTTGCCTTTCTCCTAGACCGTTCGCCACGCAAGGCTATAGAACCCAGGCTGTTCTGCTATTTTCCCCTAGCTGGAGTGAGAGGGAAAGATGGATTTATATCTTTCCCAATATTATTAACTTAAAGGGAATGTAAATAAATCGACTGGCATTCCAACTTCGCTTTCCGATTCCTCAGTCCCCATCTCTCTTTCTCTTTCTCTTTCTCTCTCACTCTCTCTCTCTGTCTATATATATATATATATATATATATATATATATATATATATATATATATATATATATATATATATATATATATATATATATACATGTATACACAAACACATACACACAAATGTAAAAGAACGAAAAGAATATAAGTAAAACGTTCTTAATATTAATTTTTAAAAGGGCTCAATACAAATTGTTACATTGGAACATTTACGTTACCACGACAAAAATGCATATTTCTTTCAATGTTTAGACATCTCATCAGGTGGTTAACAATGTTTTGTTGCGGTAAATTGCATGTTCAAATATATAATTTTATATATATATATATATATATATATATATATATATATATATATATATATATGTAGTGTTGAATGTTAAAGACAACATAGTCTTACATATTTTCTTTTGAATTTTCTCATATTCTCTAATGAGACTTTTTATTTGAAAATAGTTCCGAAATATGTATTTTCCATACGATGACCTAGCGCTTTCGAACATCATTGTTCATCTTCAGGGTCAATATTTTAGTCAAAAGTTCGAAAGCGCTAGGTCATCGTATGGAAAATACATATTTCGGAACTATTTTCAAATAAAAAGTCTCATTAGAGAATATGAGAAAATTCAAAAGAAAATATGTAAGACTATGTTGTCTTTAACATTCAACACTACATGTTTGAAAGAAAAGTTGCTGCCAAATTACACACACACACATATATATATATATATATATATATATATATATATATATATATGTATATATATATATATATATATATATACTAATTAATTAATTCATCGAGTCTAGAAAAACTTCAGCAGAATGCACTGATTTTGTGTCTCATCAGCAGTGCGCATGCACTACCCAAAATTGAAAGCCGCACCGTTACGATACGGCGCAAAAGTAGAGGTACGAATTAGAATTGACGCACCCGAGTTTTCCTTACCCATAGGAATCTGCCCCAACCTATATTGTTCTTTCAATCTATTAATACATTCTTAATATAATCATGTGATTTCCTCATCGGTAAGCGAAAGTGTTAACGCCTAATAAATAAGTGAAATCAAATTACTAAGTCTTATAACGTTAGAAGACTTATATTCGATTTTGTTGTATATTGTTGGGCTAATATAAGTGTTTCGAAATATGTTATTATTGTATATATATATATATATATAAATGTATATGTATATACACACACACATATATATATATATATATATATATATATATATATATATATATATATACATATACATATATATATATATATACATATACATATATATATATATATATATATATATATATATATATATATATATATATATATATATATATATATATAACAAATACAGAAAAGGAACAATGGGATATTAAAAGAACATAAGGCAAATTTATTCCTTTTAAAAATGTGTTCCTTTTATTTGCCTGAAAAAAAATCACGAGACGGGAAACGTATGTAACAGAAATATGAAGAATAAAATATAATATAGATACTAAGACAAAATTCGCATTATAATCAAAAACCTTTGCGGTTTCTCCCCTTTTTTAAATATACATTTTTCTTTCGTTGGATAAACTATAACCATATATATATATATATATATATATATATATATATATATATATATATATATATATATATATATATATATATATATATATATATATATATATATATGTCCGTATGTCCGTATGTGTGTGTATGTGTGTGTGTGTGATTTTATGTGTGTGTATCCGTGTATGTATTACCAGCAATACATTTTGTAAAAAAAATTACTAATGCTTCCAAGAAAATTACTTTTCGGCATGAATTGACACATGAGGAGTTGATATGTCGCTAAGCAAACAAACTATTGACGCAGGAACATGTGTTTTTTCGTCTAATTTTAGCCTATAGACTCCAGCTCCATATTTTGCATTGTTCAGCTACGTCAGACCTTTCCTAGAGTTCTTCTTTTGTTATTGATTCGAGACAACAACAGCGAAAGTAACAAAATTCTGTCTGCTACCAGAACACGTAAATTTGTCTACATTAAATGAGTCTGTTGCTCCCTAACCATTAAACGAAATTATTTTACTAAGTCGGGCTTTGCGTATCATTGTCGAGATCTTGTATTATTAACTCGAGGCAAATCACAACGTTTGTCTGCTCCCAAATTAAGTGATATATCCTAAACTAACTCGAGCGTACCGATTCCGAGTCTCTACTCAGAATGTTTCAATTATATCAGAGACATTTTGTAACATTGGCGTGATCTTTTATAATTTATTTCAGACAACGTCAACAACAACCAAAAGCAAATGTTCATCTGTAACTAAAGTAAGTGGGATTGTTCTGCATTAAATCGTTTGTGCAAATTCTAGAATAGCACTCTGATTTGTTTTACTACGAAAGTGTTCTGTGGATCAATTTCAAGAGAGCATTTTATTTATTAAATACGTCAGCAACAGAATGTTGTCTGCTATTGAAATAAGTGAAACTGTTCCTCACTAAATATATAGATTTGATTATTAATATATATTCGCAATTGTATATGTAAACAAGTTTTTTGCAGATGTACATATAACATATTATAGCTTTCAACTTGACTATATCATCAATTCCCATCTTTCTTAACATCTATATCATAAATTCTTTTTCTTATTCCTCGATCTCAACATGATGCGATACGTAAATTATCACGATTTTATGCGCGTTATTTTAAATATAAAATCACCCTTGATAGTAGCTGAAAGTGCAGCCAAAATCGCTCAGACATCCATAATATTCGGAAACTTCCTACATAAATTATATCGATAAAAGACTCTTATATATATATATATATATATATATATATATATATATATATATATATATATATATATATATATATAATTATTTATCCGAAAATTATAGCATAAACATGTTATAAAATCACTACAAAACTAGCCAATTTCTTTCAACACTTCTAGTGTCTTATCAAGTGATACCTATTTTTGTAGTGATTTTATAAAATATTTCTGTTATAATTTTCGAATAAATAATTATGTGGTTATTGGAATTTGTTCAATATACACCAATCCTATACTTGTATATATATATATATATATATATATATATATATATATATATATATATATATATATATATATATATATATATATATATATATGTCAGTTGACACCTTCTGATGCCTTGATCTTAATCCCCGTTCTAATTTTTATCCTTTTCTCAAACCCACTCTTTTTTTGTCTTTTCTTTTCATTCTCTGTAACCTTTGCGTGCTAGAGGCACTGCCGCCTTGCTTTGGGTGAAATGCTTATATATATATATATATATATATATATATATATATATATATATATATATATATATATATATATATATATATATATATAAATAATAATAAAAAAAATATATATATAAAGGGCAATAAAATATTAAAGCAGAAAGAAATAATGAAGCTGCATTAACAGAAATATTATTCCAGCGAGAGCAGATTAGATATCACATATTGATATGTTACAAAACCATATATAATATTAGATAGAGAATAAACGTAATGGATACAAAATTATATTTGGATAAGTGTCTTTGGCAGCTGTTATCTATATCCCCTGGCAACATTATCGAATTTGAATTATGATTATCTAAGTAAGAGACACAATACAACGTAAGTGGATCCCCTCTCGATATTTATAATGTCTTTAAATGAGTTTCATTAATGTCGGCTGCTGGTTATTAAGATAGCAGCTTCACGCCTTCCCACGAAAGATGTAAGTAAAGACCGGAATGTCAATGTCAAAATGTCTTGATGTAATCAAGTATAAATCACTTTGCAAAAAAAAAGTGCATTAATATCACCAAATATCTAAATCTATATTAAAAACCGACGTTCTCTAAGAACACCTTTTTATTTATATTTTTAATTTGGGGATCTATAATAAAGCCTTATTTAGATTATTATTTGGACTCCATTACCAATATTTCAGTGCTATCTTTCTATCAATTTCTTGTCCCGTTAGTAATTAAAAGACATTCTTTTAGGGTTCAGCGTGATATTTTTCAAAGAAGTTGTCATGAGTTCTTGCACGTTCATACCAAGCGAAAAACGAAAAAGAATAAAACGCTGCCATATCTACAAATGTGTTCGGAATAGGTTCGTAAATTATTTCTGTGTTATCTCTGAATTACTATTAGGAGTTATCATTATTTTCAAGCGTATTATCGACCTTAAATTTGATGTTTTTTTCATCACAAGCTTTCGACCGCTGTGCCCTCCGTAGATATCATGTGGATGACGACCCGTATAGCCTACAGGAAATTCCGAAATAACCACTTTTCGTTTCATTGTCTATATCCAGGGATATCTCGTCGAATTCTTTTTTTTATTAACGCTAGGTTATATTTCGGTCAGTTTTCCCATGAAACCAAGTAAACACTTCCCAACCCAGGAATTGAAGTTAGAAATACTGTCACCAATTTCATGTCAACGCATTAATTATTATTTTAATTTCATATATTTGTATATATACAGCATTTTTCGACAAAATATACACCATGAAATTTAAAAGTATATGAGATATGATTGTATAAAATCTATGGATTCTTTTTCTTTATTATATTAGTGTTCAACCAATACAGGAGCCATTTCCTGTTTTTCTGGATGTCGTTTTCGGAGTGTAAGAGGTCAAGATTTTAACGATTCTAAAACAAAACTGCTCTCTATTAACCACCACAGGGATCCATCTCTGCATCCCATTAGAATGTCTGAAGCCCAACTTCTCGAGAGCTCCTCTCTGCGGCTGCTCGGTCTCACGCTGACCTGAGATGGAACAAATACATCGAGTCAATTGCATCATCCACCGCAAGGAAAGTTGGCTCCCTGTGTCGGGCCAGGAAATTTTTCTCCCCGGAATCGATCCTCCAAGTCTATAAATCAACCATTCGCCCTTGCATGGTGTATTGCTGCCATATATGGTCTGGAGCCCCTGCTGTTTGCCTCAGGGTTCTTTATAAGATCCAGAGACCGATATGCAATTTAATTGGCCCTGATCTGTCATCTCGTCTGCAGTCGCTCTCTCACAGACGCGCCGTTGCCTCACTCTGTCTTTTTTACAAATACTTTCACGGTAATTGCTCCGATGAGCTGCTTTCGCTGGTTCCCAGGCTTCATGAATTTAAGCGTCCTACGAGGCTGGCATCGCGTTCCCACCCCTTGAAACTGTTAGATGTAGACGTCTCTTCTACTCCAATAGCTTCATGTCTCGCACCTCTCGCCTGTGGAACTCCCTTCCTTATTCCTATTTCCCTGACAAATATAATCTCCAACTATTTAAGTGTAGCGTCAATCGACATCTCCAGTTGCCTTGATCTATCCACTTCCATTCTCCACATCCTTTCATTTTTCATTCCTATCTGCTCTCGCTCCAAATCTTTTGTAACCCCCTTGTCTTGATCGATCCACTTTCTCCACATCCTCTCCTTTACCACTCCTATCTGCTCTTCCTCCAAACCTTCTGTAACCCCTTGTGTGCTAGTGGCTTCCAGCCTTCCTTGGGGTGAAAAGCTTAAAAAAAAATTCCGAAAACATCCTAACTGGACATTCTCCCACAAAGCAGCTATACTTGGGAAAAACCTGATCGAATTTAACTTAATTCTTATTATTGGACTACGACGGAAATAATCCACCCTTGTATATGCGGCATATACCCGTTTTGTAAAGATACACTGATATTGTGCCTAAGGAATCTAGCTTTTCAAAACACATGCAATGGAAATAACAATAGAACAAAAATATACTCTCAGCGTTTTGTCTGTCGTGAAGGGGTGACAGGATGGAAAAGCCGCGTGGAAGCTTTTGAGCTCAAGAATGGCGAACATAGGAATGGGCAGATCCAGCGCAGCTACGGCAGTATATATATTTCTTGATTCTTTATCTTCATGTCTGTTCTTACTCTCTTGTGTGAGCTATCTTATGAAATTGCAAAATATCGACACCAAATTTAGTCCACCTGGAAATGTTATATATGTGATACTAATTTAAATAATGTAGTGAAGTTTTTGGTTTATTTAAATTTACACAAAATACGGTAAGAGACAGGTTTCAACTAAGTTAATTTTAAAATTAACGCTTCCTCAAACTTTCCCATTGACTTTATTTAAATATCTATTTCTGAATATCGATTCTGCACCAGAATGTTTAATTTCATATTTCTGAAAATGTTTGTAATATATTTTACATTTCTGCTTATATGTGAGGCAGTGATTGTTAGACAATCTCATCACAGATGAAGAAGTCTTGAAGCATCATAAATGTGTTTCTATAGGAGTATGGTGAGAACACCATTGTCTAAACATGTTAGAAGCGACAATGTTTTAGAAAAGATGGAAACAAAATGTACACTTGTACTTAAGATTAAAAAGAAGATACAGCTGAAATTCCTATGTGGAGAAAATAAAATCTGACATTCTGATTTATATCTAATCGGATATTTTTATTACTTCAAATGTTATTATAATGAACTTATCGCATCTGAAATATTTATTTCTGAATCAATTTTTTACGCCTATCAGCAAGCACCCTAAAAAAATAGGAAACGTTTCTGGTGACGTTCATCATGGTCGACCGATAACACATGCTGCATCAGACAAGGGTTTCCTTAAAAGATGGACACATGTTAGTTGACGTTTTCTTTACTAAATTTTCTAGAAGGTGCAATCCGATATACGTAATAGACATAGCTAATAATTAAAACGGCTATTTTAAATATGAAGTGTCCGCTCTAATAACGGTTGAAACAATATAAAATTGCGTACCTCTGTTCGATGCTTGATTTTTGTTTAGCAACATATCAATCTCTATGTGTTATTTAATGACGAATTTGAAACATTTTGAATAGAGTTTTATGTCTTCTCCTACAGATAAAAAATATTGTTGATCATTTTCTTATAATATTTATTGCTGTTGATTTTGATTTAAAAAGTATTATCGGTAATTCTAATATAAATATTTATTGTTGGTAATTTTGCTCTAAATATGTATCGATGGTATTTTTAATATAAAATGTATTTCTTATATTTTTAGTATATAAATGTAATTTTATACTTTCGTAGTGTTTTATTTTTGTTTGGAGATTCAACATTTGCTCGTAGCCGGAACCCTAACAGGTAACAGTGTTACCACCCAGGATGAACATTTGATAGACAGTAATTAAGATGTGGTTCTCGATCACAGACATTGCTGCTGGATTTAGTTTATCGTCATAATCCGTATACCGTAATGTTATGTCGTTCAAGTAGCACTGGTTACTAGACACGTATCGGTTTTCACTTAAATCAGACAACGTGCCGCATCATATCTTTGTGGCGAGCTAGGTTAATCCTGAAAAGCTCTCGTTGATAATTTTGACAATACGTTCCATATGCTGATGTATTTATTTCTATCCAATCCTCGATTAATATACAATTTATCACTATTATATTATACTTATTAATCTTTTCTATAGGAACCGTACAAGCGTTATGTACAAAGAAACTCATAGAGAAATCTGTCATATATATTGCTATGCTTTTAATAGAAAAACATTTTTTTTTATAATTGCAATCAAAAGCATGTGATGATCACCTGCTAACAGAATCGGAGCAAACATCTACCATTAATTTGGAAATTGTACACTTAGCAAAGAGTTACATCTACACTTTGAAGTAAATAAACACAAAGTAGTTGAAAGGCTTTGACCTTGCAGTCCATTGAAGCTGACAGGAAATTGTTCTGATCGAAAAATACATTTTGTACTTTGCCAAATTCTGATGAATAATAAAGTTTCATACGTTAAAACTGCACTCTTTTCGATTAGAAAAAATCAACAGTTGTTGAAGAAACCCATATAACCCCAAAAATAGAATCACCTATATTATTGGCCCCGTTCTGGCATCTCGGCTCAGTCACTTGCCCACCGCCTCCATGTGCCTTTTCAACAAATACTTTTAAGGTATTTGTACCGATGATCACTTCGCTGTGGTACCTAAAATCTTTAAATTTAACTGCAGTACGAGAATGAGGAGAAGATCTCTCCAATTTGCTATTGAGTTAGATGTAGCCGTAAATTCTCTGCTACTAGTTTCTTTTCTCGCACTTCTCATTTGTGGAACACACTTCCGGCTCCATTGTTTCCAGCCGATTTTAAGCTGAATAAAATTAAAAGCAATACCAATCGCCATTTTCTGTCGTCCTGATTCTTTCTTATTTATTTTTATGTGACATGTCCTTTCAGGGTGTATGCGATCATGGCTCCCCACCTCCTTTTATCCCTCGTAGCTCTCAACAAGTTCCTTACATCTGCTTCCTCCACACAGACCACGTTCTGTCATCCACTTGCTTAAGTCCGCCAGGTATGTCATGCGTTGTTTTGCCTGGCCAATATTTCCCTCTATTCGACCCGTGAGTGTCAGATTCTCCAGGCACTCTTTCCTCATTATGTGTCCCAGTAACTTCAGCTTCCTCTTCCTGATATTAAGTACAAGCCTCCTCATTGTTTGCAACCCTTCTAAGATCTCATCGTTGCTCACGCGCTCGGTCCATGGTTTTCTCATCATCCTTCTATAACGACCACATATTTGTCGCCTCGAGTGTCATCTTCATCTTTGAGAAATTACGAGAGATGCCACGTAACAGTTCAGTATTCATAGAGACATTCATGTCTCTCTACATATTCATTTTTTCAAATTCAGAAAATAAATGTTTAGGATGTAGTATCGTTTTAAATGTGGTTTTCGTATTTAAGAATTATTACTGAATGCGAAAACTGTCCGAGGATAGTAATGTTCGAGTAGAAATTCCTGTGGACGAGTAATTTTCACGGTGTGGGAATGCTTTGGTATAAGATTTGGATAAAGACCAAAGTCAGCCGCAAACCCAAATGAATAACGAGTAGCCGGCTCTGTGTGCAGAATCCCAAGGCAGGAAGTCGCTATGCGTTGAATTAATTGTTTTTCTCCCGCTTCCTCCTAGAATCGATGATACAACGTAATTCCGTCACGTATAATAAAACGAAATTTTACCTTTCTTCGTTGATACAGATTACGATGTGCCATTTAGCCTCTGAAGAACAAAAGACAGTGGCGACAAGGAACGCGACAGATTAGTAATGGTTGTCTACAAACATAGTATATTTTATTTGAAAAAAATCTCTATAGAAACAAACCATAATAGGAGAAAAACAAAATGAAAAAAAAAAACCTTAAAGAATTCAGCAAAACACAGAATTGAAAAATTGGTACCCAAGTCTCTCTCTCTCTCTCTCTCTCTCTCTCTCTCTCTCTCTCTCTCTATATATATATATATATATATATATATATATATATATATATATATATATATGAGTGCGTATATGGATGTATGTATATGTAGGTAGATGTGTATGTAGATGAGTTCATATGTGTGTGTGTCCATGTTCATGTATATATGTATACATATATATCTGTATATGGGTGTATATGTACGTATGTATATTTAGACGGATAGATAGAGGGATACATTGTTTATTTGTTTTGATGGGTGTGTGTATGTATTTGTATGGAGATGTGTAAGGTTTTATGTATATATTGTTTATGTGGACGTATGTGTGTGTCCGTGTGTACATATATGTGTTGATGTATATATGTGTAGGAATGGAAGTGTATGGATGTATGTGTTATGTATGTATGTGTATGTGTGTATGTGCATATATGTACATGTATATATATATATATATATATATATATATATATATATATATATATATATATATATATATATATATATATATAATGTAAATCATTCAAAAGAAAAACAAATACTGAAGCTAATTATACGGCAAGAATCACTCTCGCAAACAATATTTAATAATAAAATACAATCAACTTCGAATCTGTTAATGAATGGTATGATCCTTGTTTATAAATTCCGGTTTTATCAGGACTTTTTTTTTTCTACGAGCCGGGCTTTCAGTCGTTTCGAACGACCATCATCAGGTAGACATTTCAGTGTGTTTTTGTTAAATTCCGAGTAGTAATGCAACATCGAAAGATTGTGCAGTCCGAAAGAGTGTTTTTTTAGCACTGAGATATTTTTAAATGTAAGAATAATTTTGGAGCGTGCAGTCGCGACGCTGAGGTTGAAATTTTTTAAATATGTTGTTGTGTACGTGTATATACGTATGTGTTTTCTAACATAGAAATAAAGGTCCTTGCTGGATTAGATAATAGTTATTTTTATATGTTTATATTAGATTTGTAACCTGTACTAGATATTACCTTTGTCAAATTTTCTTGATTACACAGCGGCCCTTTTATAAATGCCCTTCGGTTTTAGTTCCCACACCCCATCTCCCCACCACTTTTTATTTTCCTCTCCCTCTCTGATCTTTTGAGCTTTAAGATTTTATCGTCTATTGTGTGTAGTGTGTATGTCACCACAAAATGTATACTCTTTTCCGGTGTATCTTTAAAGTATTAGACATTTGAAAATATTCATATTTCTCTCGCTTAAACCGTCTTTGACTCCCCTCTTTAAAACTTCTCTCTGTTAAATTTTAATCCCCCTACACCTTTAGACCTTCCTGTCCTTCTCTCGTCTGTTACCCCTCCCTATAGCCTTCATTTACTCTAGCATTCGTCCCACACTCTCATACATACATTCTCAATAAATTTTATTTTTTATTCCCGGAGTTGTTTTTTCTGTTTTATTTTGAATTTGTAGTATCTGACGAATTGGATCGTATTTAGATTCCAATGGAATAAATTATGACCATGGAATATTAGTGTTTAAGCCTTTTTATTATATCCTTATTCAGTTCTGGACATTGAGTTCTACCTGTATTTTTTCCTTTTGGAAATATTTTTTATACATATATATATATATATGTATGTGTATGTATGCATATATATTTATATATTTTAGATATATGATTGCATATGTATGTGTATATTTACCACTAACATTTTATATATATATATATATATATATATATATATATATATATATATATATATATATATATATATATAAGTTCTCTGCCATGCGTAATACACGCTTATGCGATCAGGTATCTTTCGATACATGATTGACGAGGCAGATTTTTTCCAGATGGAATTTCCTTCTGTGGTAGACCAGTTGCTATCCAAATCTGTAAAACCCGGTCTCTCCTGCTATTTACCCATATGTTGGAGGGAAGAACCGGGGGATTCAAACCTTTCCCAATGGTATTAGCATGTAAGTGAATGTAAAGGATTCGATTGGAATTCGAACTCGGCTGTCCGATTCCTCAATCGGAGACACTCTCCATTGCTCCAACATGCCTATATATAAGTATGGATGCATGTTGATATAAATAAAAAATCCTAAAGAGCCAGGAACGGCTTACTGATATATATTAATTAAAATCATTTAATTACACAGTGTTCTAAGGGATTTCTGATTGTGGAATCGGACAGACGAGTTCAAATTCCAATCGATTTCATATATTCACTTAGTTTCTAATATATATATATATATATATATATATATATATATATATATATATATATATATATATATATATATATATATATATATATATATATATATTCAAATATATTGAATAACTATATATTGAATATCTATATTCAAAAACAGAGATATCTATAAATGTATATATATTATATTTAAACATTACATTTTGTGAAAACACGCGTTTTTGAAGATATCTTATATTTGAAATCAGTGTATCTTTGCATCTAACTCCATGCGCATTCGAGTGGCTATAGCTTGGCTGTGTACCTTCATTATATTTTTATTGGAACTCGAATAGCTTACATTGTCACGAAAGTTCGATTTACGCTATTTAAAAATGCCAAACTCTAGTTCAGATCTCTGGAAGCTCATTATAACTATAAATCAAGAAATAATAGAAAGATCATCTAAAAAGGATTCGGTCACGTAAACAGAAGAGGGGAAAAGACAAAGAGACAGACTTCTGCCTATAAACTAATTGAGAGTTCTCGATGTCTAAATGAACAAGACATATCAATTACGTTACTTAGTGACAACTGACTGAAAAGAGATAATGCTCAAACATTTTTAACTGCGATGTCAGACAACCAAAACATATCAATACACAGACACACACACACATATATATATATATATATATATGTGTGTGTGTGTGTGTGTGTGTGTGTGTGTGTGTGTGTGTGTGTGTTAATATGCTCAGTACTTAGTGGAAATTGCTCAATGACAGTAATAGATCTAACATATTTAGTTGTATAGATATTATGAAATAGACAAACTCCGACAATTATTTAAAGACATTCTTTTTTGTTTAACATTCTTTTTTATAGATACAAGTATTTAAGTAAATGCTCTGTTTATAATAAACAGTATTAAATCCAGTTAATTAACATTCAGGCCGGTAAATGTTATGTAATACTGTTTATTATAAACAGAGCATAAAAATTCCTTTGTATAGATATCTATACAACTGCATATATATATATATATATATATTATATATACATACATATATATATATATATATATATATATATATATATATATATATATATATATATATATATATATATATATATATATGTATGTATATATATATGGAGAGAGAACGAGTGATATAATTATGTATTTGGGCAGCAAACCCTCTTTTATACATGTGGCATTATAAACGACTGATAAGTTACTGCGGTTAATTTTTATAATTTAAGTTTTCTTGCATTCTTATATATATTGTCTACATATTTTGCATGTCCGTGCTAAATACTACAACGCGCAATAAGAATATGATAATAATATCAACTAGGAACATGGTCAGAAATGGTGATCGTGCTTGAAAAATAAACATACCTATAATTCTAGATACATACATGAAAAACTATCAGTATATTCAGTTAAATGTAAAAATAAAATAATCTTTGGTAAAAGTATAGTCGAAAGAGGAAATACAAATCAATTTCAAAATGTATATATATATATATATATATATATATATATATATATATATATATATATATATATATATATATTATTTCTTTTACGATATTATACAAAAAATGAGAATAAAAATTAATCTTGATTAATTACGGTAAAGCGCGCAGAAAAAAGGAAGTATTCATATTTTTTGAAATTAATATAATCGTACACTCGCCAGTAGTTTAAACTTGGAAAGGAGACACATTTGTGGTATTGAAACATATTTTTAATTGTGTAGCTATTTTTAACGCTTTTGTTTTAATCTCCTAAAATAAATAATAATTAGTTCTACTCCGTACTGGGCTTTACTTTAAGCTAAATGTTACGGACAATTTGTGTCATTTATATATATATATATATATATATATATATATATATATATATATATATATATATATATATATATATTGTCATCCACAGACAGACTCTTTCGCTGTATCACAGCTCATCAGTGTGGCTAGACGTCCGGTTGCCTCTGGCCAGAATCGAAAACTGGCTAAATTCGCGTCAGTCGGAAATTCTACCCTGAAGCCGTTCGCGCACGGCAGAGAAGAAGGTGAATTTAAGCGTATATATTTTTAGATAAACACACAGTGACTGAGAGAACTCGATTCGATTTACCGAAGAGTCTTGCATTATTATCTGTAATAGTCACTGTTTACAAACCCACACATCTATATTACACCGTGGAATAAAGAATTTCGACTTGAAACCATTATTCTCCCCACAGGTACATATTTTGGACCACCTCGATGCGGTGTAATGGTTAGCAATATTGTCTCGCTAGAACAATTAAGACTGAGTAGTGAGTTCGCTCCTCATTCGGTGCCCCATACTTTCGGCCTTGTGCCACATCTAAGTAGCGGATTTTAGATCGCTTATCCTTTGAATTTAGCTCAAATTTCGCTTCATCGGAGAAGAGAACATTTAGTAAAAAAAATCAGGGGAGTCACTTTTATCGAACAACATTATATATATATATATATATATATATATATATATATATATATATATATATATATATATATATATATATATATGTATGTATTGAAAAAGTAAACATGTTTTCGTTAATATAATGTACATGTTTATGCACGAAGTTATCTTCACTGTGTCGTGACAAATATATTTTAGACAACAAAATGAATATACTTCCCTGAGAGATTTCAGAATTCTCTTTTCAGTACACGATCTATCCTAATCGGCAACGTTTAGATAATTCCTAATAACTAGAACTCATTATATGAAAGCCAAAAAATATCCTTTATTCCTTCAGTTAGGTTCCATTCATCGCAACATGTTTCCATTTAACAATCGCCTGAATTCTCGAAATGCAGTTGATTGTAAATGTGTTCGTCTTCTTCTATGCTTAATGGATGTCCGTAAGTGGGTTTTGTCAAGGCGGAAGGATACAATTAAACGAAAGAGGACTCATTTTGCGCGCACCTACTAAGAAGCAATCAGTATAATGTGTGTTCAAAATGAATCGATACCGTGATAGAAATACAAGTTGCAATATTATAAGAGACCACACAATTTAGTTTGTCCAAATGTGGGGAGTTCTTATTTTATCATTTACTACTTTATTAGTTAATAATTGTCTCGTTATCTTTTATATAGCTTAACTCATAATTTTAAATGCAAGTGTCTTGGATTGTAAAAATAGAGTTTAGCAAATACATTTATTATATAACTGATATAACAGAATTGAGCATATTATCGAAGTTTTGGATATTGCATCCCTGAGATGGTCACCAAAACGAAGTAACATGCACAAGCTAGCATTATTATGGTTCACGGTCAGCAAAGGAAATATTAGATACGTATAGGAAATAGCACGCACTTAGATAATATAGTGAACGTTAGTACATCATATGTAATAACTATATCTGGCCTATTTTAATCCAAAATACTTGCTGTGACCCATTAACATGGGATACTCTATATAAGCCGCTTCACAAGACTGACTATGAAAAATGTCTTTCATACATACAAAGTTATAATGTTCTCGCACAGTTTCGTTGATTTTCCTCATGTTTGGAAGGATAGAGTGTAGAGTGTGGTTGTCTCACTGTACAGCAGGAGTTCCATCAGTGACCATGGCTTGTGCTGCAGTTTTTGCCATGTAAAACAGGTTCGATAACCAATACATTTCCCAGGCCTCGCCTCTTGTAATTATTTTCCTATTTTAAAATCAAACACCACATGAAAAGAACTGTATTTCAAGACGTCTAATGCAACAAATGCGTTGGGGCTGATACTTCCTATCTCAATAAGTAGTTCTATGTATGCTTCCATCAATAGAAATGTCGCTGAATGACGTCGTGGTTTCAGATGGAAAAAAAAGTTATAGTTTATTTTTATACCTGAAGTCGCGATAGTCTTCAATCAGATCTCATCTACTGAACAGCGGTAGGGAACTCGTTCAACAAGTAGATGTACGGAATGAGAAATGCTAGCTCGAATTCCAGCCAAGTTTGTTATGCGCAAGTATCCCTGTGTAAAAAAAAAATCTATGAATCCCTCCCTTATGAACACACACGCGTGTGCGCGTGCACAGAAAACAAACACATACAATGTCTTTGTGTCACTGTCGAACTTATAAAATCAAAGGGACACAACTCTCAAAAGATTATCTCCTTCTATATAACAAATGCAATATCAGTGAGTCTCTGTGTCAGATGTTTTCAACTCATCTCCAAGAGGACATGGCCTAAAATATCATACCATTTTGGAATCATGCAGACTCCGTGAGAAAAGTAAAAACATGGCAGGACGGATCCTGTTTGATTCCTAACCCGCAATCCTGAAATGTTTGATTCCCAAGTTTTCATGAGTGTGAGTGTCTTCAACGAGGTCTTACGTGATTTTTTGTAACAAACTTTTATGCACGATTAAAATTTATACAACTTGGAAATAAATTTGAGAAAAATCGAAATTAATAGCGAAATTAAGCGAATGTCACCCATGGAATTAAAATAATAGTTTGTATAGAAATTAACGACCGGCGTACATTTAACTGTCTTTAAATTAAGTGGCGGCAGAAGAGTTATCGTTTAACTTTTAAAAGGTAAGCTTAAATATTAATGCAATACTTAAAAGCAGCAGTTAATTTTGAGTTCTTCTGTAGTTTCCAAACAATTGCCTATCGCAACTACTCATCGCTACTTATTGTGATGAAGGCGGCACACGAACAGGATCTAGTTGTAATGGCGCTCGACAGACAAACACACACACACACACACACACACACAGACACACACACACACACACACACACACAGACACACACATATCTATCTATCTCTCTCTCTCTCTCTCTCTCTCTCTCTCTCTCTATATATATATATATATATATATATATATATATATATATATATATATATATGATAGCTGGTTATTATATATTATGCAGTTCTAAATCCTTTTTTACACTCATAGATTCTTATTATACGCAGATTTTGCGCACCAGTAATCTTCCTATTCCATGGGTCATAGAAACATTCATGCCTCTAAAACGCTACAGTATCTCTCCCATTGTTGCAGTCGAGAGCGATCATTTCTCGACAAGCATTCAAGCATAGCTTCCACATAATTGCAAGAATTGTTAATATTTGCCTACGGAAATGAGAAACTTTTATTTAATTCAATGAAAGAATTCTGATCAATCGGTATATCGTTATTTTTTTCTTCTACTCTTGTTAATTTTGGACCAACGGATTCCGTGTGTGTTTGTGTGTGTGTGTGTGGGCGTGTGTATTTACATACATATATATATATATATATATGTATGTATACAAACATACGTGTATATATATATATATATATATATATATAAATATATATATATATATATACATATATTTACATTTATATATATATATACATATATTTATATTTATATATATATATACATATATTTGTATATATATATATATATATATATATATAATATATTTCTAATGGCTACCTGCGTAGATTGAGGAATCAAAGAGCCCAGTTCGAATTCCAGTCGATTTCATTGCATTCACTTACGTGCTAATACCCTTAGAAAAGATATGGTTACTATTCTTCTCCCTCCAGCTATAGGTAAATAGTAGGACAGATTGGGTTCTATAGCCTTGGATGGCAACTGGTCTAGGAGAAGGTCAACTCGGAATTCAAAATCTGTTGAGGCTCGTTTGGGTACCTTGTGGTACGTAGTGCATCAGGTCTCTGTATTCTGTATTTTAAAAAGTGTGGATGGTTCTGCAGAAAACTTTCACCGCTATAATCCAATCTCATGTTCGGGCTGTTCTTTCCTAGGAACTGATCTGCTTGACGGATCTTCGACAGAAGAATCGAGTATATATATATATATATATATATATATATATATATATATATATATATATATATATATATATATATATATATATATGACTGGATGCTATATTTTATTCACCTTTTATGTCGCTTTCTCTCTGTATTAGTTAATCGCTCACCAATGATCATGTCTCCAAATGAAATATTACTGGTTTTCAGCCGTGTCTCATGTCGAGAAGAATGTAATGATTTTTATTATTTTAGATGCTATATCATTTTATCCACATAGCTATAATACACTGGTGTCGGGTATAAAAGAATTTCCTTTGATGTTGTGTATCTCACGAAGGCAGTTTTGTTTGAAAGGCTCAAGGCTTATTATATGTCATCTAGATTTTGACCATCTTTCCAGTGAATAAACACGGTTGTTACGACTAATGCATACGTTTTATTGGCGAGAAGGATATATCATGCTCGCACCAAATTCACATTTTTATGTTATCTGGGAACAGAAGATTTAGATGTGCATTCATTGATCACTCGAAGATGTGCTACCATTCTGAACGAAAATGTTAACAAATCGACACCGATTTCGATTAACAATATTATTGTATTTTTATCTATATTTACGTGATGTGGAATTTTAAATATTTACAATATTCACATTGTCGAACGGTTGTCCACATCCTCGTTGCAATATCCACGACATTTCAGCCGTTGTACGTTCTGGCCTTCGTCATGTGATTGGAATTTCGAGCCGACCACTTTATTTAGTTAATCGGGGTATATTTATTTCTAGTTCTGCGTGCCATGCCCTTTACGGATGTGGCAGTATCAGTTATCTCCCTTTAACTCAGCTTTCGAAATTTGTGTTCGGCTCAAGATTACAAGGCCCAATGGATTGAAACCAGCGACCTGACCCAAAGATTTGTGAGTTCAATACCCGGCTACCGCAGAGGTGAAATAAAAACAAACTAGGAGATTTGATTTAAGGGTAAATAACTTATACGGAAAGTTGAGTTAAATGTAGATAACTTATACGTGGAACTCGAACAATCTACCCCGGGTGACGAAATAAAGGGTTCAGTTCGAAATTCCTATCATCTGAATATGGTCGGAACGTACAACGACCGAAACGTCGTGAATATGGCAACAAAGATGAGAGGAACAATCCGAACAATGTGAATAATAAAAGACAACATTTTGTTCTTTATGTACTGGACGTGGTGCTGGAATGTGCGTTAATTTTGTCTTGGTTAAACGCTTTGTCAGATCATTACGTGTGTCAGAAGATCCTTTCATAACTAGTCGCATATCCTGCTCTGAGTGCATAGAGCCGATCGTGTAGAAGATATGACAATGCTTTTGTACGTACTTTAAACCTGGTTATACCGAAAACTTTTTCGCGTGTTCTAGATTCGTCTTTATGCGCCATGCTTCTTCATTACATAGGCGACTATGGTTCTCTTCAATTTCATCTCCTTCATAGCACTTAATAACCTTTGTCTTTTTTTATTTGTTTGGATATTCAGTGTGCATTTCCTATTTGTGCGTAATTATTCTAAATTCCAATATCAGAGTAAACTAGGCTCCTAAGTCGATAGATAATTTAAGATCCAAACATACCTAGGTATACTCTACTCTCTATTATTCGATGATAGCCACTTATTTCTCTTTATACTATATCGCTTCAGGATGTTGTCGATGATGGTACTCCTTAAATTTGTGTTTTATAGCCCTTAATACATTTTACATTTCTGTTATATTTCCTAAGCCCTGTTCCGTCACCCATTTACTCAAGTTCGGTAGGTTGGTTACGAGTTATTATTTCTGTCTCACTTGTCTTCAATATGTAGTGACAGTATTAAATTTTTCAAGCCATTTCTCTTTATTCCTTGCCATATAAATCTCAACTCATACGTTCAGTCCAACTGATGTAAACACGTGTTCTATACATGATATAAACA
This sequence comes from Acanthosepion esculentum, assembly GCA_964036315.1. Classification (NCBI taxonomy): domain Eukaryota; kingdom Metazoa; phylum Mollusca; class Cephalopoda; order Sepiida; family Sepiidae; genus Acanthosepion; species Acanthosepion esculentum. The sequence continues at coordinate 102,098,735 of OZ038491.1, forward strand.
CGTTTACATGCTCCAGTTCTGAGTAGCATGTTTAACCATAATATTTCAACAGACGGAGGAACAATTGTAGAATATACGACTCCTCGTTGACACCACTGTCAACAAAAAACAGATCCCAATGTATACCACCCTATTTTAACCAGTCCATTAATCACAGGTTTAAGCATACGGCACGGATGCGAAAATGAGTAAATCCCTCTAATCGTCAGTAACATTTTCTACAGTTCCTCCCTGAAGAAGCCGTCTGTGAGATTGACAGATTACTGGTTGTGGGAAAATTGGTGTTCAAATGATGTTTTTTGAAATTAATGGATAATATTAATAACGTGTTATTAATATCTGTTTAGTATTAAATCCTTGAACTGAAGCTGGATATATATATATATATATATATATATATATATATATATATATATATATATATATATATATACACACACACAGGGGTTGAACAAAATAATTGGAACAGTTGCAAATTCCACTCGTATATTTCAAAGACCTATTATATTAAGAACTTCAACTACAATTTCGTAATTGCTGGTTATATCTATTGTAAATACGTTTATTTAAGTAATTTACTGTCTTTGTATTATTTATTTTCTGAACTTAGCTAATTGCATGACCTCTCCGAGTTCGAAAAAGGGCAAATTGTTGGAGCTTGCATGGCAAGAGCCTCGATTACTAAGGTTGCTGTAATGTTGGGTTTTTCAAGATCTATGATGCAATTCGAGAAACAGGCCGAAACCTCTAACAACCGTAGCAATTTGGGCCGGACTTGCAAACTTACTGACAGGGACTGACGTGCATTGAAACTCAATGTGGCAATAAACCATCAGACAAATGCGGCCAAAGTGACTGCTGAGTTGAATAATCATCTGAATAGTTCACTTTCTACTAAAGCTGTTCACCGTGAGCTCCATATGGCTGCATATCATGGAAGACCCGCCGTGAGGAAATTTCTTCTCTCCACTCGTAACATTCAGAAGAGGTTGAAGTGTTGCAGAGTTCACAATACCTGGTTTGCAGACCAATGGAAGAATGTCATATTCTCAAACAAGTCCAGTTTTTCTATTTTCCCAACTTCAGGGCGAGATTATATGTGGAGGCAGCCCATAGAAGCTTACAACCCTGACTGACTTCTTCCAACAGTGAAGCATGGAGGTGGATCAGTGATAGTTTGGGCCGCCATATCATGGAAATGTCTCGGTCCAATAGTTGCCCTGCAGGGTAGAATCAACAGCAAAGATTACCTGAACATTTTGTGAGATCATGTTCATCCAATGGCTTAGACTTTATTCCCTGATGGTGACTGCATATTCCAAGACGATAATGCTCCAATACATACCGCTCGAGTGGTTTAGAATTGTTATGAATAGCATGAAAGTGATCTAGAACGCATGGAGTGGCCTCCCCAATCTCCAGATATCAATATTATTGAACATTCGTGGTCCATTTTGGAGCGACAAGTTAGGAGTCGCTATCCTCCATCGTCGTGTCGTAAAGAGCTGGAGAAGGTTTTAATGGAAGAATGACTGAAAATACCTCTGTATGAAGCCAAGAATCAGTATGATTCCATTCCTAGACTCATTAAAGCTGTATATGAGGCTAAAGGAGGACCAACACCATAGTTGAATTTAATAAAACACCTAGAGAATTATGCAAATGGATTTATGATCTCCCTTTAATACTGCCACTGAATTACCAGCACCAATTTCTTTGGGAAAATCACCTCAATTGCAAACATGAAAAATAAACACGTTGTCATCAAGTAGAGAATTTCTGCCATGTTGCAAAACATAAACAGTCATTTCCAGGTGCCTTACGAAATTTAATAATTTTAAATCGTTTTCAGATTATCCCCTTTTTCTTTAAGTGTCAAATTCTCCAGATAGCTACACTTTTTAACATGAAGAATATTTATGAAGAAAATAAATACACATCATCAACCAAGGGACTTAAAATAAACCTTACTAAAAAAGTGACTATGATACGAAATTGAAATGATACCGAATTAATAAACATAAATATAACACACACTATTCATTAGATGTAGCAGATAAGGATAATTAACATAGAAAGGCTATGCACGTTGCTACAAGATATATTGACAGTTAAACGTTAATCATTGTTATCTCGTGAGGGAAGATTGACGGTAAATGGTTTCTTATGGAGATGAAATATAATTAAAGTGAATCTGTTAAAGAATATAATTGTTTGAAATTATATAAAATACATAAAAGCAATAAAATCAGTGAAAATTGCGTCCTCATCCTACTTTATTGTATGAATTTGAAAGTCAATTCAAAATTGATAAAGACACTAGAAAAACATGGAAATTAGTGACGACACACAAAATTAATTCTCAAATAATTTGTCCCTTCTATAGCTTCAAAGACGCATTTCTAACTAACTAAACGAAAATGCTGGCTTACAAGTTAGGTTAGAATAGGTAGCCCTAAAATAAAAATGTTAGGAAAGCCAAAGAGAACGAGGGTTAAAGAGAGAGAGAGCGCGAGAGAGATGGAGAAGGTGAGAGCCAATCGGATGATTTTTGCGTAAAGTGAATTGATACTCACTCAAGCCGGTAAGTGTTCGTAGTCGTCTACTTTATTTCGCATGGTCACTAGTGATAGTTTCCGGCTTACCTTTATCACCAAGTTTCAATGAACGCAGAGCTGGGGGAGGGTGGTGGTCAAACGGGCATTCCACTCCCCCACCACCACCACCAACAGTGGGATTGGGGTACTTGCATTCAATAAAAAATTAAAAACAACAGGGAGAAAGAAACGGCCAGACAATTCCACGTCGTAACAATATTTTTATCTAGCAAGCTGAAGAAACGGCCAACTAGAAGAACATGGAAAGTAGTGACGACACAGACTTAATTCTCACTCGATCTCCGGCCACCTTCCTCTCCTCAGAAAATACTCTCTGCCCCACATGCATAGCTTTGGTGTCTACGTCAAAGACCATCTCCTTCTGGCTAGAGAGTGCTCTCTCGAATCGCCGGACCATTCGTACATGTGTCTCCGGCTATCTCTTCTCAATGCTGTAAGCTACCTCTTCTTCCCCATCCTCTCAGAACTGTGGAATACTTGATATAATTTCTGACAGCATAGACAAGGGTCTCTCTCTCCCTCCTCCTCCCTCTCCCCCCCTCTCTCTCTCCGTTCGCTCACATATTTGTGTTTGGCGATTTGGCGATTTTAACGCCCATCACAAGAAGTGGCTACTACTGATTTCCCAGGCATTCATACTCTTAACTTTTCAGTTTCACAATCCCTCACGCAGATAGTTGATTCCCCCACGCGTTTTGCTTACAACCGGGACGGTAAGGCCTCTCTTGTCGACTTGTATTTTACCTCCATCCTCAAGTCTTGTAGTGCCATGCAGCTCTGCCCTATTGGTAGCTCCGATCATGCTGTAGTGTCTGTTAGCATCTCCTTCAAACCTAGCCCCTGTAAAGAGCCTTCTACCACCAGACCCTCGTTCTGCTATCAACGAGATGACTGGAACTCGTTCCGTGATTTCCTCCGCGATGTCCCCTGGGATGCCGTATTTAAGCTCCCCGTTCAAGAATGTGCTTCAGTGTTCTCATCCTGGATTAAAGCTGGAATTGAAGCTTTCATCCCCTCAAGGAAATTTAATGTCAAACCGCGCTCCTCCCCATTGTTCTCCGCTGCTTGCTCAGCCGCCATTGCGCATAGGAGCCACTTCTTCCACCTATTTCCTAGCGACATGTCCGACTACAATAGACGCCTCTTTGTCTCCGCCCGTAACGAGTATAAGCGTGTCCTCAATTTGCTGCTCGGATGAAGGAACGTATTGCATCTCGCAAATTCGGCTCCAAGGATTATTGGCATCTTTGCAAGAGCGTTCTGAACAATAGCAAACCCTCAATACCTCCCCTGTTCAACAAATTTGAGGTCCTGACCGTCTCTGCCGACAAGGCTGAATTCTTTGCTCGGAAATCTTCTTCCAATTCAACGCTTGACTCCTTCGGTGTACCCATACCCGATTTTCCTCTATGAACTGAGACACTTTTGAGCGGGTTACATATATCCCCGTCATTGGTATTGGGCATCATCTCTAATTTAGAAACCCACAAGGCTAGTGGTGGAGATTGGATACCAGGCATTGTCCTGAAGAAATGCGCGCCTGAATTGGCCTCCGCCCTCCCTAAATTATACAACTACTGCCTCAAGTCTTTTTTTCCTGACTGCTGGAAGTCCTCATCCATTGTTCCTTTTTTTAAGAACTCTGGAGACCCCTCCGACCCATCTAATTACCGTCCTGTCAGTTTCCTACCACTCTTCGTCAAAGTTAATTAACTTACATCCCATGATCTGCTCTCAGAGAAGCAATATGGTTTCCGATTTGCCCGAGCTACAGATGATGTGCTTACGGCCATCACTAAATTTGTCTACCAAGCTCGACATAATAACGGTGAAGCTCGTGCCGTGGCCCTAGACATCTCTAAAGCGTTTGATAGAGTTTGGCATGCCGGCCTTCTTCGCAAGCTTCAGGGTTATGGTATTACAGGTCGATTGTTTGACCTAATACAATCATTCCTGTCAAACCGTGAATTGAAGTTCGTTCTCAACGGATTCTCCTCCAACTCCTATCCCACGAACGCAGGTGTTCCTCAAAGCTCCATCCTAGGCCCTACTCTGTTTCTTATATTCATAAACCATCTTCCTGACGCCATAGATTCCCAAGTTGGCATCTACGCGGATGACACCACAATTTACTCCTGCCTCAAAAACAAATCTAATGTCGTTTAAAAATTTAACCTGGCAGTTCATCTCGAAAAGGACCTCCAATCGGTTGTGAACTGGGGCAGGAATTGGCTGGTTTACTTTAACGCCTCAAAAACAAAACTGCTCTCTATTAATCACCACAGGGACCCTTCCCTGCTTCCTATTAGAATGCCTGAAGCCCAACTTCTCGAGAGCTCCTCTCTGAGGCTGCTAGGTCTCACGCTCTCCGCTGACCTCAGATGGAGCAAATACATTGAGTCAATTGCTTCATCCACTGCAAGGAAAGTTGGCTCCCTCTGCCGGACCAGGAAATTTTTCTCCCCGGAATCGATCCTTCAAATCTGCAAATCAACCATTCGCCCTTGCATGGAGTATTGCTCCCATATATGGTCTGGAGCCGCTTCTGTTTGCCTCGGGGTTCTTGATAAGATCCAGAAACGGGTATGCAACGTAATTGGTCCTGATCTGTCATCTCGTCTGTAGTCGCTCTCTCACAGACGCGCCGCCGCCTTGCTCTGTCTTTTTTATAAATACTTTCACGATAATTGCTCTGATGAGCTGCTTTCGCTGGTTCCCAGGCTTCATGAATTCAAGCGTCCTACGAGGCTGGCATCCCGCTCCCAACCTTTCACTGTTGAAACTTTTAAATGTAGACGTCTCTTCTACACCAATAGCTTCATATTTCGCACCTCCCTTCTTTATTCCTGTTTCCCTGACAACTATTATCTCCAACTATTCAAATGTAACGTCAATCGACATCTCCAGTTGCCTTGATCTATCCACTATCCTTCTCCACATCCTTTCCTCTAACACTCCTATCTGCTCTCGCTCCAAATCTTCTGTAACCCCTTGCCTTGATCTATCCACTATCCTTCTCCACATCCTTTCCTCTAACACTCCTATCGTCTCTCGCTCCAAATCTTCTGTAACCCCTTGCCTTAATCTATCCACTATCCTTCTCCACATCCTTTCCTCTAACACTCCTATCTGCTCTCGCTCCAAATCTTCTGTAACCCCTTGCCTTAATCTATCCACTATCCTTCTCCACATCCTTTCCTCTAACACTCCTATCTGCTCTCGATCCAAATCTTCGGTGACCCATTGCGTGCTAGTGGCTTCCAGCCTTGCTTGGGGCGAAAAGCTTAAAAAAATATATTACTTAGAATCTATATCTCATCCACTGCCAAGAGAATTTAATTTTAAAAATGACCGCACGAAATATGTCGTAAATTATTATATGATTGTCATTGATTTCTTTAATTAATTTTCGATTTGCGATGAAAGTGAATTAAAACTCAGAACAAATAAATGACATACAGATTTTCATTTCACTCGGACCAAAAAGATTATTGCTTTTTATGGATAACCCCGATATCTACGAAATACCGGGAGTCACTAATTGAGAGAAAATAACAAATTTCAAACGAATACCACGTCAACTGCTGCAGGAATAATATATTTTGTTGTAAATATCATTTTAACTATACTTTTTACAAAGTAATGACATTACTGTTCTAAAAGAAAACAAATGTCTTGCTCAATACTGCACTGAGAAAAATGCCAGTAGCAACTCTCAAATAGAGAGCAAGGGGAATTTTTCTCTTGCTAAAATAAAGGTATTTAAATATATTTTATTAAATGCCAAAACTATCGTTTATTCTCGCAAATACTTCAATTTCTCACATGACAAAAATTATATCTCTTTTAACTTATTGATGACGTCTATTAAAGAAGCTTCATTCATGCATAATTGTGGAAAATTTATATCGTATTAATTTATGATCATGTCAGTTTGCTATCTAATACCTTGTAGTTTTAGTAATGTTATCTTCCGTGTCCCTATATATATATATATATATATATATATATATATATATATATATATATATATATATATATATATATATATATATAAGGCTGAGTTTTCAGGTCAATGATGCGCCAAAATTTCAACACATTTACAACAGCCTACTTTTCCATATTCGCTATTCAAAAAATTCTTGTAGAAAATGCATCTATATCCTTCATGAAAATAATAAACATAAACCAAAACTTGAAGCTATCTATATTCTAAAATTAAAAGCACACCTCAATAAAATTGTGCACAAAATGTGCACAAATATTTCAAAAATGTTTACTGTTTAATATCCTGGTGTGTACCAGTAATTTCTACACCCTTTCAAAAAAAAAAAAAAAATCTCGACAAAATTATAACTTAGTTGCCTCCCCTGACGCGTTACTCAAGATAATCGCACAGCACTCAACTACAATTCACAAGTAAAAAATGTAACTTTCAGTTGAACAAAGCAATTTTTTAAAAAAATGGTGATCCCTACAATATTTGTTTTGAAAACAAGAAATTAAAAAAACAGACCCTGATGTGACATTGAGCTAATTTCGAAATTAAATTGAATAAATAATATGTATCAATACGGCAATTTTCTCTCTTACTTTAATAATGACACCAAAAAACTTCGTGAATATCAAAGGATCGAATTGAAAGTAAGTAAACAAAAATTATCTAAATTATTCAATGAAACATGTCTCAATATATATATAATTTAGTGCTTAGATGGTAGAAAGAATCCACCTCTTGACTTAGAAACGGATCGAGACGATCACTTTTTACAAACGGTTTCCTCGGGCAATACAGTTTACGGGCCCGACAGTCAAACCGCGCGGTGTCTACCCCCTCATCATAAGAAATAGGGTTTCAGGAAATTTACATCTGAATTTAGAACCGTTCCTTTGCTGCAGGACTATGGTCATGCTTCACTCGCATTACGCTTTTAGCTACGTTTAAAAAAAATGTCGTGCACGTCTCCCGCCGTTTACCTGCGAGCGCGCTAATTTGTTCGAATATTACTCTGTCGTTTTGAGTCATTATATTATGGATTCATAAAATTGATTACTGTTTTCCACTGCTATGTAGTTCGTCCTCCACACTCTTATTCTTCATATGTCTTGTCTTTACAGGAGGTAGACCATCACATCTCTCCCAAATTTAATTTCCTTATTTTGACTCTGTTTTTTTTCGCGTAACGATTGCTCCACCATACATTTCCTCAATCTCAGTATGCGTTGAATTCTTCTGTGCGGCTTCAATCGGTTCTTTGCGTATCAGATTTTCCAAGCCGTCTTTTCTTAATAGAAATATCAACCGTCTCTTTCTGATGTTAAGTACAAGTTCCTTTTTTATATTCATTTTGTCCAAAATCTCGACGTTTCTCATATGTTCGGTCAATGGTATTCTCAGCAATCCTCTGTAGAATCACATTTCTCTTATTTCAAGTCTATTCTTCATTTTTGAGGAGATTGTTTCACTTTTTTTCAGTGATGCTCACCCTGTACAATATCTAGGAGCCATTCGAGGTAGTAGATCACTGAGTAAGAGCCAGAGTTTTTGCCGATAGGTGATGACGATAACTATTAACCCTTCACATGAACAAGTTAAGAATGCAGTGGTCAGGAAACATCATCTTTGGAATCAGTTTATTAGAGCAGTGGTGTGCGGGAAGAAATTATTTCTCAACAACGGAATCCGGGGGGGGATGACGATGGTATGCTACAATGTGAATGTTAAGATGGCTTCTAGCACGGAAGGTTAGATCTGATGCCGTTCTTCTGATAACTTTCCATGGAAGTTGCGATAGAGCATTGAAATGATTGCCACATCTCGCTTTTCACAGCCATATAGGACTACTAATATTACGTAACAGTTATGTACATTTTTGTTTGTTTCTAAAGAAACATGACTGATTCTTGATATATGCTTAGCTTTTGGAAGGCATCTTTCGCTATCCCAACGCGCCTTCGGATTTCAGTGTCGCACTTATATTTATTAAAACACTTCCCAGATATTTAAATTTTTTACTAGATTACAAATTTGCAAAACAGTTTTAACTATACCATGAGAATACAATTTGATTTTAACGTTGTTTTTTTATATTCTTATGTTTAAATCAAATGTATTGTAAAATCGCTCTTTTATAGCTTGGTTGTAAATTCGTCTCAGAGACTAAATAATAACATTTTAAAGGTGATACTAGAAGTTTCCTTATAGAAAGTAGTCTCCTTTCATTGGTGGAAATGGAAATTTATTAAATTATTTTTCTTAAAACAGTTTTTATTTCTCAGACAGTGGAAAATGTACGACTGAAATATGCAGCCACGTGTAGATATCAAAGATGCCCCCGCCCCGGAAACTAAACAAGTGTAGTAAACAAGAATTTACTGAATTGTGTAATATCCAATATCATTTATAATAGGGAATATGAGAAAAATACGAACAAGAAGAAATCTCATGCTTACAATTAGAAATAAAAGTTGAAATCTCTGGTATAACATAAGGTTGTAGTCGAGGTAGTCTGGGTGAGAAAATAAACGGACCTGCATAAATGCGTGGGAGTTGCTAGTTAATCTCTGCTGTTGCCGCAGGTTTAGTTTCTGACGGAAGGCATCGCTGTTGATGCAAGCGTCCTACTGTTGCGGATGAAGGCCTGGTTAAGCTTGCTTGCCGTAGGAATCCGTCACTAATATCAGTTTACTCAGGTTTGCTTTTCTGGCTAAAATCAGCGTTGATTTTATAGTGAGTGAGTTGTTCAGAAATGGCTGCGGTGAAAATCGCGTGGGCCGTTTCTGATTTGTCAGAAAAGTTGGTTTATGAGCCTGGTATTTTTGGACGTTATTTAAGAAGAGGGTTTGCGGTGATGAATGGAATTAAGGACGTGTATTATTCTTATGAGATGTAGATGTTGAAGATAGCACTTCTGTTTTAGTTAAAGTATTAGAGTTTAAACAGGACACGATAGTAGATATATGAACATATATAAGTCTGATCAAAATATATTGGAAAAGTTGCTATGGCAACAGCGATAAAATACTCAGTGTGATACCGCTTTGCACAAATTGACTTTGAACTCTGTCGTGCATACACAATAATTTATAATATTCTTGCTTTTTTATTGTTTTTTTTTATATCAGTGATTGGAAGGAAAGTGTGAAAAGTGTAGACGTCTCGGTACAACACAGACGCTCTTTTAGTGACCATGGCTTGTGCAGCGGGTTTTGGCGAAATACAGCATTCACAAGGTTGGATAACCACCATAGTCCCCAGATCGCGTAATTTGCTGCCTTTTCCTCTTTTCAAAAATCAAATTCCGACATGAAAGGAACAGGATTTCAAAACGTCAATGAAACAAAAGAGCCTGAGACGATACCAAAATATGAGTTTCAGGCGTGTGGATAAAGTAGAAGACGACATCGAAGGAGATTAAACACGGAATCGATACGTCGTATATGAGAAGGGCCCGAAACATATCGGTGACCGGCGTGAAATGTTGCACATGTTGATCGAAATCAAAATACAAACGAGACTGTCTGGTTTACAATTAAATCTTAATTGTAAACCAGACTCGTCTGTATAACGTTTTTTGACTAACAGCCAAAGAGAAATCCCACTAGAAATTCAGATATGTTTGCTTGGGACGTTAGTAACTCTGCCATCCTCTAACTTAAAAAAAAACAAACTTAAAAGAGGCCGTTTGACCAACACAAGGACTGACCAAAATTAACGATATAAAACAAATGACAACTACAGATAATGTTCACTTTCTTCAGAAATAGTAACTCACTCCTGTAGTTCACTGCTACTAACAAGTGTGTATTTTTTTCTCCTGATGATGGTCATACTGGCCGAAATTAGTCGAGGAACATAGTTGAAATAATGAAACAAAAAATATTAATATACAACGCTCTTTATCTGAAAACTGTTAATTTTTAATATTTTTATTGTTCAACGCACAAAAACAAACACACACACACACACACACACACACACACAGAGACACACAAAAACACACACACATATTTTTGGTCAGCCTCGTTACGATTGGTAAGCAACGCATTTGATGAATGATGTCCCTTTTGTGTTCATATAATATTTTATTTAGATTCCTTGTGGTTTCCCCTTTGTATTTTATTATTAAAATTATTACAGTCAATCTAATAACATCCGAAGACAAAACTTCAATATCGTATGCAGTAACAGCAAGCGGAAATATTTTGGAAGGCCCTATCTATTAGAAAATTTATTTGATATAAATCTATCCAATACAGAATTGGCAGACTTCAGATTCGTTTCAAAATTTGCCTCCGGGATTCGGAATGGAGACACAGTAGGCACTATAATAATAATAATAATAATAATAATAATAATAATAATAATAATAATAATAATATACGTGTGTATGTGTATGTGTGTGTTCTTGTTACTTGACGATTAAACAAACAAAAGTATTTTCGTATATTTAGTTTTCAAATACATTAAATTTTCGATAACTTTTCATAGATATCTTTAGTATTTACCCACTTGAAGTGTCCGATTTCAAATTGACATAAAATACATAAAACAAAAAGAGAAACGTGTACAGGTTTACGAGTTAATGTATCATGCAAGTTTTTTAGTATATCTTCCCGATCTCTGGATCTTATACGCCACGAAATGTTCTATGGCTTCTTAGAAGAATTACCTATTGAACAAATGACATATATGCTTCTCTTCAGGTGGGCAAATATAGGTACAATTCAATATAACAAATCTCCGGTCGAGAGCTTTTATATGAGATTATGTACTTTAGGAGACGAGGTTGAATCAGAATAGATAGCAAGAAGCAATCGATTCCAAACCAAGGAGAAGAATAGAAGCCGAAACGTAATTTAAAGCTAACTGTAGAGTAAAAAAAAGTAAGTAGCAACAATCAATCAACTGGGAAGAAGAAGACAAATTAAAACTAATGTATACCATGATGAGAAGTGAAAGTTACGTGAGAAATATAGAAGAAATTATTGCAACGCGACTACAATATTTACATATCTTTTATTTCTATTATTATACTTATGACTCCATCTATCTATTTACCATTCTAAAATAAAGGTATCCGCAAGAATAGAAATGAAGCGAATAATGAAGAAACGAACCTGTCTGTATTTTGACTGCGACAAAAATATCCTGATTTCGCAGCGAGCCTTTAGACCACATATATCATCTGATTATTGGAGGCTATTTGTAACTCGCTTTTATGATATAATATCTCCCTATCATTCTCTTTCATCCTGTACGCACACACATACATACACATCTTATATATATATATATATATATATATATATATATATATATATATATATATATATATATATATATGTGTGTGTGTGTGTGTGTGTGTGTGTGTGTGTGTGTGTGTGTGTGTGTGTGTGTGTGTGTGTTTTTATGAGTGTGTGTGTGTGTTTGTGTGTCTATTGGTGGGTGGGCCCGATATCTCCATTTAAATAGTTACATATTTATTAGTAAATCACTTACTTATATGACTTATATATATATATATATATATATATATATATATATATATATATATATATATATATAGTACCAACTGATTTTTTAAACCGATAATAATAATAATAATAATAATAATAATAATAATAATAATAATAATAATATGAAGGGATCCCTGGAAGTCCATTCCTCAAAGAGATAAAAAAGATTATTCTGACAAGTACAGCCCATACTTTACGAAGGGCTTTATCTGTGTAATATATATATATATTTTTGCAGTCGAAAGAATCATGATACCATTTCAAATGGTCCCTGAGCAGGACCCGGAAAGAAATGTGTAAACGCCAGATATCAAAGAAAATGAAAACGATAATAATAATAATACGCATCCTTTGGCTATATTCAACATCATTAAACAAAGCCAATGAATAAAGTATTCCTTAGATGTAGAAGATGCTCCTGCCAAGAAATAACCTGAATCTCCCACCGCTGCAGAAAATTAAGTTACTAGCTAAAGCTGCTTACGGGAAAATTCTTGAACAAAAATAACGACGAAACCCTTGCGTGGAAAGAACTCAAAGCATCTGGAGGATCCATACATCGATGTTCGCCAAACTAATCTATGGATTAGAAGTAGTGCGCTTAAAAGACAGACTTTATTATGGAAGCTCAATAGCAATACCTTCTAACTATAGCCTACAGTGCTAAAATCATCTAGCTCAAATTCTGTCTGTTTCTCATGCAATAATTTTGATTAAAACTGTTGACCACAGTATTATGGATCCCAGTCCTTGCTGAGAGAAAAATACAATATAAGATATAAGAACCTTGGACAATATATACAATAGCATGTCTTTGCGAACTCTGGTAGTGAAATCCCGGAAAACATGGAACAAACACCACTCCAATGATGTCACAAATGGTTACGGAATATACTGAAATATTTCCTACTAATCAGGGACAGGGAACTTGAGTAAAAATGCAGCAGATATACCTGCTAATTGATATGATATCTCCACAGGATTCAAATGTTTCTAAGAATTCTAAAAATGTCAATTTATAAGGACATGAAAACGAAGTAAAATTAGGGAAACTTACATCTACGATTATCCTTGATGTGAAAGAGGCACTGGGTATGATAAAAAGGATAGCGAAATTCATGTCAGTAAAATGACATGGATACATCAGAATCTTAGATCTATAATAGACTAATTTGTGGGAAAAAATTTCCATCTAAACGAAAGTCCGTAATATGCATAGATATATCCCATACTTTTTACTCATAGACCCCAGAGAAGACTTGGCAATAAGATACTCTATTTCAATATGATATCACGTAATAGTAATAATAATAATAATAATAATAATAATAATAATATTGTGCAATATCTCTGGGAGAATATTTGGAGAAGCCAAAAGGAATATTCCAATGCATATTGGATCAAATTGAAACAAGAAAGAATGAAGGATAATCCTGTGCAATAATGGAATGATGTAACGAAGAATAATGATGGACAATTTCTAACAAAATTCGCAAAATGGAAACCTTGCAGGAAATGTGTCATATAGGAATAAAATGTCACTGCCGACACTTGGGTTTGAACAAGTCAACCTCATATTGAAATAATTAGATCAAGAGACGGGTAAAGGAAAAATATATGTATGGTAATTACCGGCGTCTGACCGACTATTGCTCCAAGACGATACCATTTTTGTATCTATGATTTACAAAGTCTCTCCTACGAAGGGGCATTCCAAAAATGACAAGATACCTAACTAATAAACTCTGTCATTTGTCATCAATCCATAAATTCATTGTGCAAATTTTATCAATGCTAATTAATAACGGCAATGAAATTCCCGAATAGGTCACTGAAGGCATTACATATCTTCTACGAAAAACAAGTGAAACATATTATCGAAAATACTATAGACCAATAACATGTCTACCCACCACATATAAATTGATCACGTCAGTACTGATGAACTGTACTTAATCTTTTCTTGAATAAAACCACATTTTCCCCTGTGACATAAGAGATGATGCAGAGTCCCATATGGTTGCAAAGATCAACTACTGATAAATAAAATCATCCGAGAATATTGCAGGGAAATAGGTGGAAATCTCAGTAGAGATTGGATAAATTAGCGTAAAGCCTTTGACAGCGTAACCCTAATGGAACTTTAGGCCTCTGGAAATGTACATGTATCCTCGGTGAAAGTAAACTTTCTTAAATGTAGCACAAAATTGTGGAAAACAACATTATACCTAATTCACACCAAAGGTACTACCAATTACAAATTTTTGAACATCCGACAAGGAATCTTTCAAGGTGACTCCCCGTCTTCCCTTCAGTTCTGTCAGTCCTTAACCCTCTCGCTTTCGCATGAAACTATGGCATTGGATGTAAATTAACAAAAGGAATTGTTTAATCTCCTATTGTACATAGACGTTAGCAAATTCTTTACCAAAGACGATAATGATTTGAAGGGTATACCCAATACCGTAAATTATTTCAGTGATGAAATTGGTATGGATAGTGGATAGGATAAATTTGCAGAAACACACTAAATAGATCTAGATTTTGCCACAAAGACTAGGGGACTGGAGCAAGATGAATCCTATAAATACCTGTCAAAGAAGAAGTTGGAATACGGTATAACAAAATAAAGGAGAAATTTAGAAATGAATATTACAGTTGTGTGAGTTTGTTGTTATATACCGAGTTGAATTCACATAACAGAATCTCAGCCATAAACACTTTGACTGTCACTTCCGTACAATACAGTCTAAGCATCCTTAATTGGATCATAAATGTCATTAAAAGAATAGATGTCAAAACGAGAAAATTTCTAAACCGGTTAATTGGCTGTCTATGCCCTGATCCGAAGTAGGCAGATTATTTCAACTAGAACTGTCTTGCAAAACAATTGGCCTTAAAAGATAGCTGGAAACTACAGAAGACTTGATACAGATCTATGTCAAAGCACATGAAATAAATAAGAAAATTTATTCAGTAATCAGGGAAGCTAACAATATCAAAAGGGAATTTCAGCTGGGTAAAGAAAGAATTGTACTCACAGTACGATGAGCTTCATCTATGTAAAATGTGTGTGATCTTATTTTTCTTCTTTAAATGATCAGTGGGAGATGTATTCAAGCCATTTCTAACGTTAAGTCTCTGGTTGGGACCCGGAAGGAAATGTGTATAACAAAAAGGAAATAATAATAATAATAATAATAATAATAATAATAATAATAATAATAATAATGATGGCGATAATAATAAGAATGATCGTGATGATGATGACGACGACGCCAAAATCAGAGAAAGTGATTGAAATCGACCGGGTACTTGATGCCCCCATTTCAGAAAAAAAAACCTCTCACAGAAAAACAAACACCCACTCTCCAAAATAACAACTCAAAACATAAAAATGTCTCCTCGTCGACGTGACTCATAAATAATACTTTTAAGAAATAAGCCGACCTCTGTATTGAATTAGCTATGTTATAGAACATTCAGATCAATATTTTCCTAATTATATTCGGATGGTTGAAGTTTATACCATCGAACGTATAGGACTACATTGAGTAAATCATATTAAAACCGAGAGTTTTTTCGTCTCAGAAGTCTGCGTTACTGGGCCCTATGTATATTATACGAAAGTTGCTCTTCACCTAATGACGTACGGCTTCATTGAGAGAGAGTACCTCTTGCTACATCTTCGAGTTGAACATGAAAACCATGAACAGATTATTATTATTATTATTATTATTATTATTATTAAGATTATTATTATTATAGTTGTGGGGCAGACGCCTTTTACACAAGATGGACTCGTCCAAATATACTTATACTGAGAGAAAGAATACATGCGGGTTGACAGATACGAAGACAGTACACAGGGTGTTAACAAAGAGTTATACGAGAGTCCAGAGAGAGAGAAAGAGAGAGATAGAGAGAGAGAGTGAGGGAGGGAGGGATTGAGAGAGAGAGAGAGAGAGAGAATTACGGCTTAACTTACAGAGACATATACATATATTTTCTACTAACCCGCATTCCTAGACTACTATCTTCAATTCAAGTCTGTATTCTTACATTTAATACACTTATTTTTCTATCTCAATTATTGGCGTTGTTTATTTATTTATTTGTGCAGGATTCAATTCCCGGAATCCACAATAATAATAATAATTATTATTATTAATAATAATAATAATAATAATAATAATAATAATAATAATAATAATAATAATAATTTATCGAAAACTAAAAAAAAATTTAAAATATGTACATAGAAATAATAAAATTCTGACACTTAAAATTTAAAACTTTCCCAGTTGTTGTTGGAGAGTTGGATCCTTTAAAAAAAAAGAACTCTACAACAAATCACCAAAAACCATGGTGCACCATCTGCACAGGAAATACTAAAAAAAAAATTCTTATATACAAACCCCATGTCTTTGGAAGAGTTTTGCCCATTTATGTTGTTTTTAAATATATATTTTTATATATTAATTACTTTCTTTTGTTTAATTAAGTGAAAACAACAAAATGCACATTCTTCGCCTAGCCTACCTCATTCGTTATGTGATAATAAAATATCCGTCATAGTAATATATGAAGTTTATCTTTCTAAGTGAAATGTCCGCTTAATTTCTACAAAGGAATATTGGGACGCTGGAGACGATCCGGAAAATTTTAACAGAGAGTTTGAAAAACTGGAAATCTCAAATGGTTTTGTAGCATGCAGAAAACATTACTGCTGGAAGAAAAATAAGGAGCATTCTGTGGAAGTAATCACAGACACGACTTCATTGGTTTTTTGTGAAAACCTACCAAGTACGAATGAGGTGAAAACTCAATTGGTTCAAGAAAACAAAAAAAGAAAAAGAAAAAAAGTTAAAATTAAAAAAAAATAAAATAAACGAATGCAAACGAAGGGGAAAGAAACGATATACAAATTAAGCAGACTCATTTATTTGTATAAGATGACAATGATATGAAGGAGAAACAACTGTTTACAGAAGAAAAATAAATTCATACAATGTAAATATATAAGAACGAGATTAAAGATCGGAAAATGATGGCGGCGAGAAAAATACAAATGAAATTTAAAACAAAAAAACAGTAACGTCTAAAGAAAGACGAAATGGCCTATGTCGGAAATGAAGCCATTCCTC
>OZ038491.1:102121018-102146018 GCA_964036315.1 Acanthosepion esculentum
ACTTCTTGTAAGCGATCTTCTTATCGGTCGAGTTCTTGTCCTCGATCCATGCTTTAAGAGAAGAGCGCAATTGATCTATAAACTGCTGAACGTCTGTATTATTGTCATCACACCAGTCTTGATGTTTGCGATATGGCAGGCCGAGAACGTCCAAGGATGTAGAATATGTTGCATCACGCAGAGCCTTCCAAGGTGATTCGATATCATTGGTAATAATTACAGGATCAAGTGCAGCATCAAGTTTGTCAGAGAGCTCAATTTTCGTTTCAGTCGATTTAAAAGGCAGTACGTTAATGCGCTTGGGCACTGTAGATTTTATAATCCTTCGCTTTTGCAGATGCAGTGTAGCTTTACTTCGAAGTAGAGCGTGATCTGACACATAACATGTTGTGAGGAATGAACGCGTTATCTTATGTTTTTTTTATGTCCCGTCTTTTGGTGATGACGTAGTCGATCAGATGCCAGTCTTTCGAACGAGGGTGCATCCACGTGGCCTTACGACAGCTGGGTTGTTGGTAGAAGGTATTAGTGGCACTAAGGTCAAATTCCTTGCAGAGAGTGAGAAGGCGTAATCCATCAGAATTCACATGATCAATAACATGGCGACCCAAAACACCCTTTCAAGAATGATAATCATTGCCAACACGAACATTGAAATCGCCTGTAAGGACCTAATTCATCGTTATGTTGGACTTTGGATATGACATCCCGAAGAAGATTGTAAGAATCATCTTTTTCTTCATCTGAACAACCTAAGGTTGGCGCGTAGCAGCTAACCTTCGTCACACGGGTGTTGCACTCCAGATTGAGGGATAATACCATTATGCGATCAGATAAAACTTTAGGTAAGGAAGGTAGCAACGTCTGGCTTGATGGCAAAGCCAACACCAGACTGGCGTAGTTCTTTCTATGTCTTACCAGCGCATAAAATATGTATCCGCCTTTTTCTTCCCTAAGCTGAGAATTAACAGCCAGACGTGTTTCACTAACGGCTGTTATGTCAATGTTATATTTCTTTAACTCGAGAGAAACAAGAGCTGTTTTGCGCTCTGGTGCAGAATCATTGTCCTGAAGAGTGCGAACATTCCAACACCCAAAATGGAAATTTATCTTATATTTATTCTGATATTCCTTGCTGTTTCGACTGCTTTATTGGATAACTAGACAGCTGCAGTCACTGGGTCAGCAAGCCATGTTTAGGGCTCCTTTTATCGCCCCAACCCCATAATAGGGAAAGCAGTGTAATCCTAAATAGGGCTGCTTTGTCACTGATTGAGGACACGGACATCACAATAGCTCATGGGTTTGTGAAAGAACGGCCATCACCCATCGGTCTGCCACTGTGTAGAGCCTTCCAGTAATATCCTTTACCTGACCCCGTCGCCTTCACTCTCTCGCCAGTGGACCTTCCAAGTGAATCTATGTGGATAAGAACGAATCAAGGTAAACCGCCAGAAAATCCACTGATTTGATTAAAGTGGTGAAGGCTTGTGCAGAACCATCCACACTTTTCGGAACTAGTGATACACTTAGTCGGTGCAAATGAATGCCACAAAGAAGACAATATAGCTCAGGCTTTTCGTGCATGAGTTTTCCATCTCCTAGACCAATTCTGTTCTATAACAGTAAAGAGCTATGTCAGCCTTGGTAGACACTATTTGCCAAGAGCTGGGGCCCTAACAGTTGCTACCACCCCGGGTCAGGGTGGACCTGGGAACAACAGCAATTTAAATGTGGCTCCTGAAATCCTCCAATGTCCCGATGAGAAGACTTGCTGCCGGATGTAGTTTACCGTCATACCCAGGACATTACGTGAGAAATTTAGAGGATGGGTGAATACCAGTGCTGCCCGTTACCCTTAAAAATAAGGTACAGTAGATGAGCGACAAAGGTTCTACTTCTACCCAATGCCCCCTAAACACATAAAAAAAGTTTTTTTTTTTTTTAGGATGTCGGAGTAAACAGTTCGAAATTAAATGTGTCGATATAATGCTATATATACATTTTAAATAATATAAATAAAATAAAATAAAGAAATATAAGATTATTATTAGAATATTTTAAAACTATTGCTATAAATATTCTTGTTATATATGTGTTTGTGTGTGTGTGTGTATATATATATATAAATTATTATAAGTATGAGAGAAAATTTTATTATTATTGTTGTTGTGTTTGTTGCTTAAAAAATTGACGATAAAAATAGACAAATTTGACTAGCATTAAAAACGAAAGAAAATAACATTATAACTGGAACGCATTTACAATAAAATTGAAATTACTTTACTTTGCAAATAAAAAAAACTAAGAAAATGTAAAGAATTAAAATTCATTTAAATTTCAATATACATATATATATATATATATATATATATATATATATATATATATATATATATATATGTATGTATCATAAATTAACTGATTTAAAATATGTTTTTCAGCTACACAGTAATATCCATGTTTCAAAAATGGAAGCTTATTCGCTTGAAGATGAAACGGATTTCATGCTTTTAATTTAAATATATAATTAAATTTGAAGCTTTTAGCTTCCATTTTTGAAACATTGTTATTACTGTGTAGCGAAACAACATATTTTAAATCAGTTAATTTATAATATTTAGGCTCAATGAATTTACATTGAGCACTGTTTTGTAAAAATAAAAAAAAATATCAATAAGAACAACGGATTTTATTTCTTACTGTTCTTTCTTTTGATCTCTCTCTCCCCCTCTCTCTCTCCACCCCCCCACACACAGATACACACACACACACACACATACATATATATATATATATATATATATATATATATATATATATATATATATATATATATATATATATATATAATTCTAGTTGCACGCAGGGGATTGCAGGTGGTGGAAGAGAATGAGAAGAGTGTAGTGAAGGAAAGTGAGGGTAAGGATAATAATGGAAAAGGACCCCTGATATATATATATTCTTGGTCAATGCCATTCTACTACAGACCTTCACCAAAAAACTGGTCAATTTTTCAAAGTTTAACTTTAATACTGCCTACTTTTCTGCACATCTAAATATTTTTCAATAGAGGTGGCCAAATCTATATACACATTTCGGTTCCAGTATCCTTAGGGTATTATCTATCGTGCTTGAAGCAAAAATAGTCCACGAGAGGATGCAAGTGGATAAATAACCGTGCAATATAGCGGTTAACGAATTCCACCATTACCCCAACACAAGTGGAGCCGTGATGGATCGAGCACATCCACAGGTCTTAATCATGCAGCCTAAAATGAGCTAATTAATGAGCAGAGCTAGGGAGCTGTGTCGGTTTTCGTGGCGATACATGAACATTCTGACAGGTTTCTGGCCTGTATCCTTACGAAAGATTAAATATATTAATTAAAATCGCTATTGGGTTCAACCACGGCCTCTAGACGTCTTCGGAATCTTCTGAATCTCTTCTGGAATAGACTCACTGTTTAAATTGAGGAATACTGTCATAATCTTTGTCCCTCATTTCATCTTGTTGTTCATAGCATTTTTCCTCTCGCTCAACTGTGCACCACACATAATAAACAAGCGGGTAGCAGAATGGTGAATTATCTGACCAGATGTAAGTGGTAATGTTGTCGCAAACGTTTTCTGACAGCCAAGATTGTATTCTTCAGGTCGTGTGGCATGTGGCAGAGTCCGGCTGGAAACATAGCCACGCTCTTGACTCAGGCTACCACTACCTCCTCAATGCACTTGATGTAAGCCTCCGTGTTAAGTCTGAAGCCCTGTAGGGAAAGAATGGATGCATAATGTCGCCATCATTATTGATGACTCCAAACTCCTTCGTATTCACCATTAGACTCATCCAACTCTTTCCGAATTCTCTGCGTGTCCTCAGATTGACACACAAACAATCGTATATGAGTTTTCAGTGCGAATGGCAAGCAGAACAGCATGATGGTTCCCAATTTCTGGCTGAGTGAATAGCGTCATGGACCTCTCAACACTCGTTTACTGATGGAGAGGAAGTTAAATAGTTTTCACATTAGATGACAAATATTTTAAATATTAAATTGTTAGGTAGGCCATCGGATACAGAAGTGCCCAAAAGAGCTGGCATTGAGTCAGTATCTCCCATTCTGCTGCCCCGGCGCCTCAGCTGGCTTGGGGACAATGCGTGTATATTCAAATTCAGAATTCCCAACAGATACGGTATAAGGAACTGTCTGTGAGCACGCGTAAAGTTGGACGACACAATGACAAGTGTAAAACATCCATCATGGAATTTTCTATTAATGTTGCAAACTGTGATCGACAGGGGTGGAGTGCTGCTGTTTTCACTTTAACAAAAAGCTACGAAGACAATGGAGACAGGCGCGTCTTAGATGTCAGACAAATTACCAAACTCTGAACATTGGATGACTCCACATTATTCTACTACGGTGGTCGTTATCAAAAAACGAATTAGTTGAGCCGGGTGAATTGTTTTTTTAAGGTATGATAGTGTTGTGTTGACGTCTGGCGCTGTCGAAGAAAATCCCTATATATATATATATATATATATATATATATATATATATATATATATATATTATATATATATATATATATATATATATATATATATATATATATATATATATATATATATATAGTCATCCACAGCCAGACTGATTAGCTGTATCACAGCTCCTCAATGTGCCTAGTCGTCCGATTGTTTCAATCCGGGATTGAAACCTGACTGTTTTGGCATCTCCTAGGCCATCGTCACACGGCTGAAAGGAAGGGTATTTCATATATATATATATATATATATATATATATATATATATATATATATATATATATATATATATATATATATATATATATATATATATGGTGGAGACCCTCAGTACTCAGCAAAGTAAAGATTTGGTCAAACTTTACGCACAAGCGAGTGTAATCCAGTCCCGGCTCTTATTGTTCAAATTTTTGAGAGGTGGAACATGTTGCGTATCCATTTCTCTAATGTATTTGAGGATCAGTTGCCACATGTTTCTGCGTGTAGGCAGTAAGCTCTGCTTTATTGCGTGCAACAAAGACACAGTGGCAGGTTAGTCTATCATTGACAGGAGCAGCATGCGGCCAAATTTCTTTAATATTTGCACGCATTTGATCCCGAGTTTCATGTCAGCCTCGTTCAAGCCTTTATATAAATGATAGGCAGGACAGGCTTGTACATATATCCACAGTAAAATCAAAACGTAAATGATACCTTAAAATCTAGCACTACTGCCGACAACAACAAAGACATATTCGAGCACGATAATCAAAACTTTACTAATAAAAGTGTAGCCTGTTTTAAATCAATATTGTTTATATATATATATATATATATATATGTATATATATATATATATATATATATATATATGTGTGTATATATATATATATATATATAGAGAGAGAGAGAGACAGACAGACAGACAGACAGACAGACATACAGACAGACTGACAGACAGAGAGAGAGAGACAGAGAGAGAGACAGAGAGAGAGAGGAATAAAATATATCAATGTAAATGTAAGGAATATATTTTGCAACATGTATTTATAAACAAAAACGAATATTATTTACATTATTCGAACTTTTATCTTCACCTGCATTGCCATATTCACAATGTTTCGGCCGTTGTACGATCCGGCCTTCTTGAGGTGATTGGAATTTCGAATCGAACCTTTTATTTCCTCCACCGGCGTAGATTCGAATTTCCAATCACCTGAAAATGCCTGGAACACACAACGGCCGAAATGTTACGAATATGACAATGAATATAAGAATAAGAGTCTCTATAATGTAAATAATCATAATATCTCATCTCAGAGTAACAGATGTTTATAAAAGCGAAAATGTTTTTAATTTTTTTAATTTTTAAATTTATGAACGCTCATATATTTTCGGAAAACACTTTGACTATTTTACATAATTTATGAAGAATGCTTAATGACGTAATTTAATTTTTATTAAGCTAAATAAGTAGAGTTTTATTTTTAATAATGTAATTAATACATATACTAAATTTTAACATTGCAAAATCTAACGACGATTTTGCTGTTATTTGTAATTGTTGTAAAAGAAAATTGTTTCGTTATCCTTAATTTCGTCATTCAGAAATCGAAACTCGTTGGCTAATATAAATTTTCTGAAATTTTTCCACATATATACCGGGTGTAACAGTAAAATCTTCTAAATCGTGTAACTCTATAGATATCCATGCAACGAAATGTTTAATAGCTTAAAAATAAACACTTGACCTATTGAGTTACTTTTTTCAAGGTTTGCAGATAAGACGTGTAGCAATTTGGCACCATTTTCCGCAAGAATCACCGGAAAAACCTTTGAAATATACAACTAAAAATAGAACAGGTTACAACTGTTATATGTTTGATCTACTGTCTTTCTAACTGAGAGGAGAAACAATATTCAAGCCTTCAGGAATAGAACCAACATTTATACTCTATCTTCTATTTTCAAAGTGCATTCAAAAACCATCAAGAGAACTGTGAATACATTTTAAAAAGAGGGAACAGCAGAAAGGAAAACCGGATCAGGAGGTCACAAGAGGAAGAGGGATCATCATTTCAACTTGAGCGAGGCTGACATGAACTTCGGGATCAAATGCGTCATTTTCAGCTAAAGAGATCAGTTGCAAAAGTATTCAACTCTATCTATAAGACATTTGGCACGTGAGAGAGAACTTTCAGGCATGACAGTCCAGAGATTAAGGAAAAAAAGATTGGAAAATGAAATCATACGTGAAACTTGTGAGACTACTTGTTACTCCAGGACAGAAAATTAAAAGGTAAAAGAGGGCGAATATAATCTTAAATAAGTTGGAAAATTATCCCGGAATATATATATATGTGTGTGTGTGTGTGTGTGTGTGTGTGTGTGTGTGTGTGCATATATGTGTGTGTGTGCATGCAGAAATATAGTCTTATATATAAAAACAAATTGTAAGGAGGATTTGATAATTATAATTAAGTAATTCATTGGGTCTTAAAGAAACCTCAACAGAATGCAGTGGACGGCCGTGTCGTCCCATATTTGGGACTCATCAGCAGTGCGCATCTACTACGGAGAATTGAAACCCTGACAGTTAGATAGTCAAGCAAACATCATGCCAACTGTTCAACGGGCCTCGGTGACGAAGAGATAGCAAATCAGATTCAATATAGCGCCGCTCGTTCACATATTCCGTAGTGGAAATCAACTGAAATTCTCTATAACCATAAGACTGTGTCCCCCGGAGCCACGACTACTATCACCAAGCCGCTCAAACTGAAGCATTAGAAGCCGGATCAAGCAATGATATACATATGATAGAAATTGTAAGGAGGATTTGATAATTATAATTAAGTAATTCATTGAGTCTGAAAGAAACCTCAACTGAATGCAGAAAGCACTGGACGGCCGTTTCGTCCTATATTTGGGACTCATCAATTCTCGATAGTGGATACGCATTGCTGATGACTCCCACATATAGGACGAAACGGGGCCGCCCAGTGCTTTCTGCATTCAGTTGTGGTTTCTTTCAGACTCAATCAATTACTTAATTATATATATATATATATATATATATATATATATATATATATATATATATATATATATATATATATATATATGTATATGTATATATATATATATATATATATATATGCGCTTGCGCGTGCGTGCGCGTGTGTGTGTGTGTGAACTTAATTTCGAACGTTCGCGATCTTCTGGTCCTTAGATACAATTAATTAATGATGAACATGTCATTTTCGCATATGATCGATTTCATCACGATTCTTCTGTTAAGCTTGGGGAGTAATTATACATTCTTATTGCTCAAAGTAGAGTCCAATAGTGTTATAAAAACCTCGGAGAATTCCAGAAACATGCCATTAATCATTTCTAAGATACAATGGTTCAAACCTTAATTTAAGAATTGGACAATTTAGTTGTTACATGATTTGGATAATTTTGCTGTTACTCCCTTTTTTATACTGATTTCAAATAAGTCGATTATGTGTCCACCAATTATGTTTCTAAATTAATATTGATATCCGTTTTCGCAAACCGACATCAATTCGCTATGGATTTTGATTCATAAAAGACTGTTTAGAAGCAAAGATAATGTCCCATTTTTTTATCTGACCGCTGTATTTGTAGTAATGTTTATCGTGAGGAGCAATAGCTGTGTCACCAAATTATTTGCCTGAGAAATACACACCTATATGGTCAACTTTAAATTGTACCTTATAACGATTTATGGCGTGCATCAGATAAAAAGGAGGAGATATGATACCAGGAAAACAGGACCGAACGCGTTAGTGTGTTGCGCTTGACGTAAAAACTGGGCGTAATTATGGCTTTCGATTTTGGTGTACGAAATAAAATATTGTGTATGGATCTATTTTGACTAAGTTTGGTGTCCGTACTTCTTACAGGCAGAGAAAAACTTGAACCCGTCATGATTTATTCTTATCTCTACTCATAGGAAAATTGTCTCGTTCGTTCTTTTATGAGTTTTTTTTTCCCTTCAGGACTTGAGTGATCCTGGCTTTCACAACAGCCTATCATTTTTAGCACTTACAAATATATATATATATATATATATATATATATATATATTTTAACTCTCATTTCTACTCCATGTTCTGCTATACATTTGCACAATCACGTTAGGTGCGTCACGTGATTCTTACCGTTGTGCTTCCCGCCTACGCTCTGTCCAGTCAGATTGAAATGTTCTCAACCATCTATCTTCGTTATGTCTCAGAATGTTTAACTCTCACGTCCTGATGACATGGATACGTATCCTTTGTTATACATAAGGCAATTGTGTTATTTTGAGAGTCCATGGAACTCTGAAAAATGTCGGGAAAATGATCAGTTCCTGTTACCTTCCCAGTGAATACCGTTATTTTATTTTCTTCTTTTTTTAACTGTAACGTTCACCCTTTACAAGGCCCGGTGGCCACTCGAAGTAGAATGAAATTGCAGGCCATAGAACCGGTCCTCCCCTACATATCCATATTTCATGGTAGATGTGCCCCGGGAAGAAGGTGACTTAAATGTTAATCATGAATGAACCACATGCGTCTTTGTATTACCAGAACTAAATACACAAGCAGGTCTGGAAATGTGTACGAAATAACGTTCTGTAGACAGCGCCTTAACACCGGCTGGGAGAACATATGGCCCTTCAAGCCCACACATTAATTGTAAACTGATGCTGGTGTCTAGCCTGTATTGTATCATGGGGATTCAGATCCGCCCACAAAAAGAAATTGGTTGTGTAAATTTGTTATTCCTTCTGTAACAAATGTTGATTCCTCCCTAAACAAGACTGGAGAGACAAACAACGGATCTCCAAAAAACTTCAGCATCCTCTAAGAAATAATCATAGAAGTCGGACTTGTAAAAATTTCCAAATCAGAAACTATGATTGTCACGAAATGGATGGAATGAATGATACCGCGTACACTGAGTCGTTTCAAAAAAATTCTGTACGTGCAATTAGCAAGCAGTAAATACTTAAAATACGTCGGCATATGAATCGTTTACAACAAACATAGTATCAGAGATAAGGAAAAATGAACAGGCTTCAACAGAGATAGTTTCGCCCAAACTGCTTCAACATCCAAACATTATCCTAAGAACTCGAGGTATCTCCTTCAATAGTCAGGTTAGGTCTAGACTGCCATATCGATGTTAGGCATAACGCAAAAAAATGTTCAGAATTACCTAAACTCTTGGTTGTATATAAGCTCCTCACATCGACGGATGAAAGATGGCTTCGAGCGAGCGAGCGAATCGCGTAGGTCTCCGTCAAGACAAACTATATTCGGAACTCATAGACTGGTGCTACATATTATTAAGGACTGTACACAATAAGAGGAAGCACTTCAATTAAGGATTTGATAAATAGTTAGCATATATATCTCGAAAACAGAATGATGGTAGTATCACGATGCAAACATTCCTAGCTATTTAAACAAAAGGCAAGGAAGCAAGCTCCCATCAATATATGAAGGAGCAACAACACGGACTGGGCCAGAGAAATGTATTTTACTGAAAAGATGTTTTAAGAGTATAAATATAAGAATTTCAACCAACATCTGTACTGACTACTAGGACGATTAGTGCCGAATGTTCCCTCATAATGAGATGCTAGTATTAAATTTACCATATGCATAAACAAAGGAAAATTGCATTCTTTCCTTCTATGTCCCGTGACATTTCTGGTGGTAGGCGGTCATGGCTCTCTACCTCCCTCTATTCCTTGAAGCTCTCAACAAGTTCCTACCCTCTGCTACATCCCCAGACCACGTTCTCTCATCCACATGCTCAAGCCCGCTAGATATGTCATGCGTTGTATTCCCTTGTCTCTATTCGACCCGTGTGTATAAGATTTTCCATGCCCTCCTTCCTTATTATGTGTCCAAAGAACTTCGGCTGCCTCTTCCTAATGTTAAATATAAACCTCATTCTTGTTTGCATTCTCTCACATGCTCGGTCTATGATATCCTTATCATCCTTCTGTAGAACCACGTCTCCGTCGCATCGAGTCTCTTCTTAATCTTCGATGACAGATGTCACATAAAAGCTCAGTATTCATTTTGTCGTTACCAAAGAAATTCTCCTGTCTTGCAATACTCTGCCCAGCATTTAGAATGCGTCCTTGGCCATCCTAATTATGTCTCCGGGCCTCAGAACGCTTCACAGATATTTAAACTGCCGAGTCTGCTTGATTTTATTCTTCCCGACCTGCAACTCGCATTTCGGGCTCATCCTTTTATTGATGACCATGCATTCTGTTTTCTTGTAGTTTATAATTAGTCCATTCTTCACACTCTCCCTCGCTACCTTCTATAGGATGTTTTGTAGTTTCTTTTCCGCGTCTGATATCAACTCAGTGTCATCTGCTTAACTTATGTTGATAAGACTGCGGTCGCCAATGCTAAATCCCGCTAGGGTTTCCAAATCTCTCAGAATTGCCTCTTGGTCTAGTTTGAATAGGTCGGGTGCGAAGACACATCCTTGCCTTAGGCCCCTTTCTATTTTTGTATATTCGCTGAACTCGTTCTCTAAGCGCATGCATGCTGCTGCTGCCAGTATAGGTTCCAGCAGATCCTTGTGGTGGTCTTTGTCGAAGGCCTTTGCATAGGCGATGAAACATAGATACACGACCTTAATACTCTGAAAATGAACGGATTAAAAATGTCTATTCCGTCAATTTTAACCTCAGAAAATTTGTTCATTGTGCGGTACGATAAAAATGTTTCTCTCCAGAATCTATCTTTCATATGTATAGCTATCAATTCGTCCATACTTAGAATATTGATGTCACACAGTCTTGTCCCATACTATATAACTTTGGTTCCTTGATAAAACCCATATATGAATTAGCAGTATTATTGGTCCTGATCTGGGGGATAGGCGTCATCATTTTCACACTGGTGTAAGGTTGCCTTTTTTTTCTATAAATAATTTCATGGGAATTATTCGGACGAGGTCTTCACTGTGGTACCTAGACGTTTTTTTATATTTAAGCGCAGTACTAGACTGGCGTCGAGATCATATCAATTTAGATTTGAGCTGGCTAGATGTAGCTGCTATGCTACGGTTCTTCTCTCGCCCTTCTCACTTGTTGATCTCCTTTCGGGCTCCATCTCTTCCAGCCAAATTTAATCTGCAAAATCTATATCCAATGGTAATCGCTAGCTACTGTTCCCATGATTAATCTTTTCTCTTTCCGCTCGTTATTATGGTTACTTTTCTTAACTCCTTCACCCCTTGTAACGCGTTGTGTCTTAGTGGCTTCACTGCCTTGCATGGGATGATAGTAATGTAAAAGATGCCTCTCTGTAGCAAGGACAAAATCAGCGTCATAAAAATATGACCACCCACAAACTAAAATAAATTTTTATGTCGGATTTAAACTTAATCAACAAGCGATTCTGGAAAGGAAAAAAATATAATGAAGTGAAAATTCCATCAAATATTTGCGGGTGTTCGGGGTCAGTTGTACCAATTATTTTGAAAGACCAGTTCATGACCAAAGTATTGATTATTTTTTCTAACAGAGAAGATGCGTAAATACAATTTATAGAAGTTACCAGATCTTTGGCAAAATTCCCCTGTTTTGTAGATGTATTAACGATGAGAAATGACTTTATTAAAAAAGTACTCAAATCAGGAGGGAATCAAAAACATAGAACAATTGACCGTTATATAAGGAAGATGCAACCAAATAATAATGACTGTATACATCTGAGAATTCTCAAGATTTTCCTTTTGAAAATATATATCCTGAGAAACAGTGTGCGCATGCTCACACACGTCCACAGACAAGTACACACTCATGCGCACATACACAGCCATATAAGGTTCTTTCACAAAAACGCACTCTCTTTATTTCAAAGTCATCCACGAACCTACGTGCAAATGCACACATAAACAAAATAACTCAGACACACGCACACTTCTAAGATATATGCGTGCCCCTGTAAAAGTATTTTATAATTTATTTTGCATTTGATCAAAAAATGTGTAATGGGGCAAGGAAGCAGCTCGGATTGAGGAATCGGAGAGGCGAGTTCGATTTACATTCAAATGCATTCACGTACGTGCTAATGCCCTATGAATCCACTTCTCTCCCCCGGCAGCTATGGATAAATAGCAGAACGTACTGGGTTCTGTAGCCTTGGATGTTAAATGGTTTACCACTTCCTCACCGCATAATTTTCCCAATTTTACTGATATCCATGTAGTTTATATTTTCATTCAACCGGTGGTTTTGGGGAAGGAGGTGTGTCGAGGAGGAAATAATACAGTTCCCTCAATCATACTCCCAAACACACATATGCATATATAACAGCCAATACATATGTCTGTGTGTATTTTCATTCAAACAGATTTTCCCAAGTGGATATTTAATTTGTAATCTAGAAGGCTGCATATCGCATTAAAAAGAACAGTTGAAATCTTTTGCAATTACAGAAATAAATATACGCATTCACAGAAAATTTACTCCATGAAGATGAGGTAGAAAGCATTTGTGAAACTAAAAATTATATGAAAGATAATTTTTCTTAATCAATTTTCTAAAGCTACCAAGAAAATAATCCGTCAACTTAAAAGGTTTACAATCCAAATAAATCGACATGATATATCTACATTATATAACCAAACCTCTTTCAATTAATATATATATATATATATATATATATATATATATATATATATATATATATATATATATATATATATATATATATATATATATATATATATATATATATAAACTCTTAATGACTGTTGTTACATGTAATGCTGAGTAGGGTATTTTCATATTATTGTATTAATAATATTGTAATAG
Organism: Acanthosepion esculentum; assembly: GCA_964036315.1. NCBI lineage: Eukaryota > Metazoa > Mollusca > Cephalopoda > Sepiida > Sepiidae > Acanthosepion > Acanthosepion esculentum. The sequence continues at coordinate 102,134,413 of OZ038491.1, forward strand.
ATTAAAATTCGGCCCCCTAGATTTTGGCATTGAACCCTCAGTTTAGATTTTATTTTAAGCGTTATGTTATTTTAGTCTTAACTATTTATGTCTCTTATTTTACAATTACTATGTGGGAATGTATATATATATATATATATTGACACTCGTGCACTGAAATAAGTTAAAACTCTTTCGCTTGAAAAATGACTGATATATCTTTTTTGAAATGTTAGCGTTAATCTCATCTAAACAATTTGACAAGCGGACAAACAATGAAAACACAAACGAAGCTTTCGTCGGAATTAATGATTATAAAAGTTGGCTATTTTTAATGTAGATCGAGTTAACGCATTCGTATTGGACAGGAGGGATTTCCGCCTGTCTGCCATGAGTTGTTACATTTTATCAAATGATGAATGATGACAGTATGTTGAAAATAAAACGAAAATACTCATTAAAGTTTATGGATTAATTGATTCCAAGTGAGTAGAAATTGTCGGTTGAAATGACTGGTGTATACATAAAAAAACAATGCACTATATACACAAACACAGATATATGTATGTGAGCTCGCAAATGTGTGTATGTTTGTTTGTGTAACTGTATGTGTGTTTGTAGCAGGTAGATAGGATAATCGATATAATATTTACAATATATTAATAATTTTATGTAAATTTCTCAGATTTTGCAAAATTTAAATACATATATATATATCACAGCAATAAACGTATGAAGCTTGATATTACTAGACATATTCAAAACGGGCGAGGCAACCGGTTTCGCTCCTGCTCATCAGGCTTTCAACGGGAGATCTAATTTAAATTAAAAACACAGAAAATGTACAATAAAAGAAATTGTGGAGGAGTAGGGGAAAGAAAAAAAAATTAGGGTCTTCTTATGCACCGTGTGCCATTAGTAGGTTTTTTATGCGCTGTATTCCATTAGTTGATTTTTATGCGCCAGTTGCCATTAGTAGTTTTTTTATGCGCCTCGTGTCATTAGTAGTTTTTTTACGAGCTGTGTGCCATTAGTAGTTTTTGTTATGAACCGTGTGCCATAAGTAGTTTTTTTTTGTATGCGCCTTTTGCCATTAGTAGGTTTTTTTTTATACGCCGCGTGCCATTAGTAGGTTTTCTATGCGCCGTTTGCCATAAGTACGTTTTTTATACGCCGTGTGCCATTAGTAGGTTTTTACGCCTTGTGCCATTAGTTACTTTTTTATGCGCCGCGTGCCATTAGTAGGTGTTTGATGCAATGTGTGCTATTAGTAGGATTTTTATGCGCCGCGTGACATTAGTAGGTTTTTTCATGCAACCTGTGCCATTATTAGGTTTGTTATGCGCCGCGTGCCATTATTAGTTTTTTTGTGCGTCGCGCGCATTAGCAGTTTTCTTACGCGCTGTGTGCCATTAGTAGTTTTTTTATGCGCCGTTTGTCATTAGTAGTTTTTTTTTTTTGCGCTATGTGCCATTATTAGTTTTTTTATGCGCCGCCTGACATTAGTATTTTTTTTTTATGCGCCCTGTACCAATAGTTTCTTTTTTATGCGCCGTGTGCCATTAGTAGGTTTTTTATGCGCCGTGTGTCATTAGTAGTTTTTTTTTATGCGCCGTGTGTCATTAGTTTCTTTTTTATGCGCCGAGTGCCATTAGTAGGTAGGCGATGGGGCCTATCCTCAATTCCGTGTCCTTTGTAGCTCTAAATAAATTTTGCCTTTTCGCTATCTCTCCTAAATCTTGTTCCGGCCCTCATTTAGTTTCGCTCGATAGGTAGGTTATGCGTTGTTTTCCTCTAAACTTCTAGCCTTCAAGCAGTCATATGAATATCCAGTTTCCCAAGACCGCCTTCCTCATTAAGCGCTCTAGAAATTCCTTCTGATATTAAGTAGAAGTGTCCTTTTCGGATTCATTTTTTTCGTCTTTGCTCGCATATTCACTCTATGGTATTCTCAATATTCAGCTGTCGAAACAAATTTCTGTTGATTCAAGTGACTTCTCTATCTCCAAGGAGATTGTCCAGCATACATAGATACATACAAGGAAACTATTACATAAAAGTTCAGTATATATGTTGTCGTTTCTAAAGAGATATTCCTCTGTTTAAAAACTCATTTTAGATTTGGAAGCCAACATTTTTTTATCCCAATGCGCGTTCGTATTGCATTTTCTGTTATTTGCTAAAATTCTTCCTACATATTTAAAATTTTGTATTCGCTTGATTTCGGATTTTCTAATTTATATCTGGCATGTTGGAAACTTTTTTTTGTTAGCAACTATACATTGTGTCTTCCTCTAAGAAGACGAAATTAAGCATAATATTATCAATTTGATGATCAGGCATTATAAACAATATATATAAAAAAAACATTATCAGAACCCTCCTTCATAGGGCACTAAAAATCTGTTCAGAGTCCTTCTTGGACGATGAGATCAATTTTGTCAAGGATACCCTATGTGGTTTAGGTTATCCACATAACACTGTTCATTCGGTCATCCGTGACAAAATTGGGGAGTTCAGAAGTGTCAAACTCTGTGTTGTTAAAAAGTGCCCGGTTTATCTAAGATTGCCTTGGATTGGAACCAAATGTGAAAGTATGGTTAGACAATTTCATCAAGGGTCCGTCGCTGTTTTTTCGCTGCTGAGGTCCGGATAGTTTTTCAAACCGGGCCCATGGTTCGTCCAGTGTGTAAAGACATCCTCCCTCCTCATCAAATTAACTCTATAATTTATAAATATGGTTGTAGTTGCGGGGCTGACTACATAGGAATGACGACACAACACTTGAACATCAGAATTAAACAGCACGTTCCTACCAAAACATGAACCACACTTTGCCGTTGAATGGACTCGTCCCAAACACCTACGGGTCCGCCATATGTGAGCACTTATTAAAGAGAAGATAGTATGCAGCTAATTTTAGTGTTGACCAGTTCACCGTGCTGTCCCGGTCACACTCGTTATTTCACCTTAAGGTGCTGGAGGCACTTTACATCGGGTCCCGCAATCCTTCCTTGTGTAAACAACGTGAGTGTTTGTTGGGACTCGCTGTCATTTGCCTCTAGCTCCTTTTGCTCAAATTTTCCCCCCTCCTCCACATTTCCCCTTTATTGTACATTTTCTGTGTTTTTAATTTAAATTAAATCTCCCGTTGTAAGACTGATGATCGGGAGCGAAACCGGTTGCTTTGCCCGTTTTTAACATGTCTGGTAATATCAAGCTTCATACGTTTATTGCTCTGATGAAATTTTGTACCTTCAAAACTATCTTTAAATATATATATATATATATATATATATATATATATATATATATATATATATATATATATATATATGTTTGTGTGCATATATATATACATGTATATATATGCAATTACACACACATATATATATATGTATATATATATGCAATTACACACACACACAGGCGCACACACACACACACACACACAGAGGCACACACACACACACACACACACACACACACACACACACACACACACATATATATATATATATATATATATATATATATATATATTGATTATGTATTATATATGTGCGGTACTTATGGGAAAGCGCACACTCAATATCATTGATAGAACTAACATATTTAATTGGATTGATGTGAGTTTGTGATCCGGGGTTTCAGGCTCTCTGCGATCCTCAAACAAACAGATTAATCAGTTTCAGGATCGCAAATAGCGTGAAAATCAATGTCACACACTCACATGAATCCAAGTATGTGTATGTATATATATATATATATATATATATATATATATATATATATATATATATATATATATATATATATGTGTGTGTGTGTGTGTGTGTGTGTGTGTGTGTGTGTGTGTGTGTGTGTGTTTTTATTTAGACATATATATATATATATATATATATATATATATATATATGTATTTACACGCGCGCAGGCTCATGCATATATATGTGTGTGTTTGTATATATATATATATATATATATATATATATATATATATGTACAGATATGCAGAAAAATAGGAAAGAACACGTTGGGTAAATAATTCGGAATTCCTTAGCATTTTTGCTTTTATATTTAAAAAGACAGTGCTCTATTCAGAAGTAGAGCCTATATTATAATATTTTTTTTAAAATATGATTCCTTCGCTACATACGTGTTTTCATCAGAATTCTTGCTTGACGAGAAAGCAAGAACAGACACCTAAATTCAACTTAATTTCAAAAATTATATTAAGAGTCTCGGCTCTCGGTTTTGAAACATGATAACTCTTAGGTAGCGAAGGAACCATATTTTTAAAAAAATATTATATTATATTATATATATTATGTGTGTGTGTGAGTGATTTTAAAGAAAAACATGTTAAAATCGCTCGATAGTAGTAATCATGTTTCACCTCACATATGTGACACCGCGGGCGATGTCAAACTACTGTCAAAATTTTATCTATCTATCTATCTATCTATCTATCTATCTATCTATCTATCTCTCTCTCTCTCTCTCTCTCTCTCTCTCTCTCTCTCTCTCTATATATATATATATATATATATATATATATATATATATATATATATATATATGATTATTATTACTAATATTATTATTATTATTATTATTATTTCACCGCCAGATGATTTTTATTTTTTGTTTTTGTTTTACTTCTGTTTCACATAGATTTAATTTCTTTTGCAGATTAAAAAAAACAAACTTTGAGAGTTTTGGCGATTAACAAAGATGGCCGACCAAGAAGCATGCTCCAGGATTGAACACCGGTCAGTTATCAAGTTTTTGGTTGCTGAAGGGTGCAATCCAGTTGAAATTCATAGGAGAATGTCAACTGTGTATGGTGCCACATGTTTCAGCCAAAAAATGTCTACAAGTGGGCTAAATTGTTTAAAGAAGGACGGAGCAGTGTTGAGGATGAATACAGGCCTGGGAGGCCTACAAAAGTGAGAACTCGTGAGGTGATCGAATCAGTCAATGACCTCATTCAGTCTGACAGAAGGGTGACAGTGGATGATATTGCAAGGACTTTGAAAGACATAAAGAACAAACGCAGGGGTCATCAGTCAGAAGGAGTCATCTTGCATCATAACAACGCAAGGCCTCACACAGCAGCCCAAACGGTGCAGACCATCAACGAGCTGGGCTGGGAACTGATCCCGCATCCACCTTACAGCCCAGATCCTGCCCCTTCAGACTTTCACCTGTTTGGTCCCTTGAAAGCGTTCACGAGAGGCACGAAGTTTAAAAATGACGATGAAGTAAAATGTGTTGTGAGCGACCGGCTGAGACATCAGTCCAAATATTTTTACGCTGAGGGAATAAGGAAGCTTGTGCACAGATGGGAAAAGTGTGTGACAGTGCTGGCAGACTATGTTGAATTTAAAAAAAAAAAAGGCCTTATACCGAAAAATTCACCTTATTTATTGAATAACACTCATATATATATATATATATATATTATTTCCCATCAGATGTTGAAACATATCTCAAAATAAAAGTGTATATTTTTTATTTTAAAAGTTTCGTTCACCAAAATTGTCTGTATACATTGGATTGTTATAGAGGTCTTTACTATGTTATGTAGATTTTATGACTTAATGTGCAGTACTAGAACGAGATTAACTACGAGATATCACCAATTTAGATTTGAAGAAACTATCATAGATGTAACTTTAAGTTCTAAGCTAACAATTTTTTTTCTCGCATACATCGCTTACATTTGATCTTTAAAAATTTAAACGAATTATCAGTTGGTATCTATTGTCTTCCTGATTTCTCTTCTATTGTTCTCGCTCCTCAATAATGCTTCTGTTTTCTAATTATTTCACAGCCAGTAACACCTTGTGTCGTAGTGACTTAACTGCTTTGTCTGGGTTGAATTCGATTAAAAAAAAAATAAAAAAAAGCGTTTTTTATTAGTTTCCTTCAGAGTTTGCCAAATATGTCATGATCAGTTCTCAAAATAGATAGTCAGACAATTAATGTAAAAATAGACAATAGACAATTAATCGAGGGCGAGGTTTTCCCTCAGTCACGATTAATTGTGACTTTATTCTAGCATAACTATCGATTTTTTCAGAACATTTAACAATTGTCATTACAAGAGAGAGATGGAACGAGAAATACAGTATTGTTGATATTTCGAAGCTGGAGATGCCAAATAATCACTAAAACTTGAGAGATTTCAACACCTTTTATATGGTCTTGCAGAAGAGGAGATAGTTTCCTCTATACATCCATTGATGCAACTGTATCTCTAATCTGTAGCTTTTTTGCATGTCTATTTTTCAGATAAGCTTCCCATTTTAGTTTCTCTCGTTCAGACCTTTGCAACTATAATACGCTATACTTCTTCTGCGGATAGGTATCACCCATATTTCAGCTTTATTCCAGGAATTTCCACGCAGTTATTTTTGTCGGGAACTGCTTTTTTGTGCGTCGTGGATATATCCTTGGCAAACTAAAATCTTATTTTCATCAAATCAGTAGCCAATTCCTATATAACATTTTAATTTACACTTCCTTCTATCCTTATTCTGTAAAACCCCTGATTCAGAAAAAACAAAACTTTCTGGTCTCATTTCTTTATTTACTCAGTTATTTTTGTCCTGAACTGCTATTTTCTGCGTCGTGGATATATCCTTGGCAAACTGAAATCTTATCTTCATCAATTCAATATGCCAATCCATATATACCCTTTTAATTTACACTTCCTTCCATCCTTATTCTGTAAAACCCCTGATTCAGAAAAAAAACTTTCTGGTCTCATTTCTTTCTATAAAGACAAATGATAAACGTTCTAAAAATCGACATTTGTGCTGGATATAGTCGGAATAAATCGTAATCGATTTGTATAATGATTAGCAAACTTATCCCAACATATTAGTTATAACTGAATAGAGAATTCGAGCCTCACTGGGTACCCCATATTTCCAGCCTGGTATCACATCTAAATTAAGTTTGAAATAGTTTTAGAGCACTTCCGTGTGATGCAATAATTAGCTATTACGACTGAGTAGAGATTTGCATCCACACTGGGTGGGCATAATTTCAGCCTTAGCCACATCTAATGCACGCTTAGAAAATCCCCACATTTAATGTCTAATTTCCCTTGAATGTTCCTTGCATCGGCTGCTGACGTTTTTTGCCAAACCAATTACAATGACATATTTTGGGTCAAACAATATAATTCACAACTTATTTCCTGCAATCTTGCACGCTGGGAACCTCTCCACGGGCCATAATAATCATAATGTTTACTTTATGATAAATAGATCATAGGGAAATTCGAAACTGAATCTCTTTGGTCGAATTCTCTTTACAATATCGAACTTTTCATTTTCCAATTATTTTATTCCATTTATTAATTTCACAATACTTTCTTCATTTTGAGTGAATTCATTCAACTTCATCATTCAACTTTGTGTTTTTCTATCGCCATGTATTTTTAATGCTTTTCTCTGTCAGATTCTGCCTTAGCTATTTTTATGATCAACTGATTCACTATTCTGTTTTCATACTAATGTTCAGAACATTGAGTACATCTTCACAAAGAAGAGAAAAAAGCTTATTGATTTTTTATTGTAGCGTTTCAAATAACTTCAATCATAGAAACGTTACAAAGAAATCATATTCCCTCGTATCATTATAATCATTTTGAGAGTGAATACACAACTATATGTTAAAGAAATAATCCATAAACTTTTCCATAAAAATATTTTAAGTTAGGAACATACATTTTCTGACCCAGCTAACGTTCTACAATTTTATATTTGGAAGCAACGTTAAAGCACCTTCTTAATGGCATCTGTGGAACCAGACAAGAAAATATGTCCACTAAGAAGCAAGGATTTCAGTTGAATAACAGAAACATGGTGTTAAGTGACAAATAAAACTGGATTCGATGAGACACAAAAAGTCGAATTTCAAAGTGTTTTTAAATTTTAGTAGCTCAGCGGGAAGACATAATTAGCATTAATTTTATCAGTGAATTTATGGCACCTGTTTGCTAAACTATTACTGCGGTTAAATTTATGAGGTCGATAGAAAAGAAAAGCGATATTTATTCCGCTTATATACTAATATGTGGCACAATACCAAAATGGGTAATGGGAAAAAGGACAGTCTTCTTCTGCATTAACGTTAAATTTAACTCACCACAAGCACTGACCCAAACATAGATCAATATTCCTTACACGACAAACAACGCATTCCTACTTACCATTCATACTTCAGCTACCAGAGTAGCTCATAATCTCCATGAAGTCCTAATTAGTCGCCATATGTACAATTCATTGTCTGTAGCTGGAGAGGAATAAAACAACAATTTCAAATCTAGCCCAAATGTTTATTTACAATATGGAAACAAAAACTATTTACAAGAAATCAAATAAAGTAATGTTAGTAATAACCCCACCACAAACTTTAAATGCGGCAGAAACATCAGTTAACTGGACGAAATCAATGCGAGGCTCTCATAATATATATCAATCATTCATTCCAAGCTCTCACTTAAACAGACACTCATTCAAAGACAACAACAAATGCGAAAACACACCAGAAATGAAAGGTGGCCCGCATCCAGAAGAGAACTGACGGTTGTAACTCGGCACAATAAGGAGAACAAGAGCCTTACTAATGACATTAATGAGGTAGACAGCAGTGGGTGCATGGAGAGTCGGTATAGGAGCATGGGGTAGATGTTCGAGGCACATACTTCCGCCCGCCCCGTCAAGGAAACATTCCTCCGAGATCACAGGTTAGCTGCGACCACAGTCTTGTCTTGTACCGCTTGACCAATTCATTTCCAACTGGATATCGGGACACAATCAGACGCCGAGTAAATTGTCCGGCCCGTCAGTCCAGAGGAAAAAAATCCAGGAAGAGAAACTCTCTTTTACCGACACAACTGCATGCCAACAGTCATATCGTGGTTCATCTTGTCACCTGTCACCGTCTCGTACCCTCTTATGTCTTTGCTGACTTCGTCAATCCCGGCTCTCCTTGACCCAAAAACCAAAACGTCGTTAGAATAGGCAGAATACCTGGGCTAGGTGATAGCAGCAGATAAGAAAATTCCGTCTAGGAACGGATTAGTCTTTTTCTTACGAGGGAAGGATTCCAACGCAAGAAAGTAAAGCAAAGGCGGACGCGGAGGAACTTGACGAATGGAGCAAGACAATACGAAAGGCTTCGATTTTTACCCCATTCACTTCCTATTTACTATTGTTTATACCTATTCCTGGATCATTAATTAAGAAATTAAATGCCTTATTTTGAAAGTTACTGTTAATACAAAATTAAAATGTAAATTTCCACGATATAACATTAGACTTAATGAATAAAATATACCAAACTTATCAGAAAACTAATACTAATCCTTTATATATATATATACCCGAAGTCAAATCATCCCACTAATCTATAATAAATCATATACCTACGTCTATTGAAAAAAGAATAAGTATAAATTCTGCTATAAGAAACATATTTTATGAACACAGTAAATGTTATTATAAAGATTTAAAGAATAGTGGCTATAAATGCCCTGACATTAATTATATAAAAAGTAATAAGAATAGCCAGAGAAGAAATAGAAATAGAAAAATCATTTGGTACGCACATTCATTTAACCAAATGGTTAGTAGTAATTTAGGACATAAATTTCTTAATTAATTGAAAAACATTTTCCCAGAATTAATACACTTAGCAAAATCTTTAATAAAATACGCTAAAATTAAGTTACAGCTGTACTGAAAAATTACCAAAAAGTTATAAAACATATAATAATAAAATTTTAAGAAATAATGAATAATCAATATTAAAAAAAAAAATGTAACTGTAGAAATCCTGTAAATTATCCTTTGAATAATAAATGGCTCACAGAATCTGTAGTCTACCAATGCATTCTCTCATCTAATGAGAATCCTAATATTGAAAAAAAAAATTATATTGGATCAACTAAAAATGAATTTAAATTAAGATGGAGTGAACATCTGTCTTCAAAAACTTTAAATATCGCAACGAAACATAATTATCCAAATAATGTGACTTATATAGAAACAAAAACAAACATCCACAGTCAAAATGGAAACGAATGCAAAAAACGAGAACATGTACAGCTTAAATGACCTATGTCTTTTGTGTCTACATGAAAATTATGTATTATTAAGTTTCTAAAAAATAAAAAAAATATTAAACCAAAGAAATGAAATAGCAGTTTTTGTACACATTTTCTCGTTATTTTCTTTAAAAAATAATTAATTATAAAATAATTTGAATAATTATATAGCCAATATTTGATCATGCATAAAATAGTTCATTAAATTCTAATATTTTATTTTTTTAATATCATATAAAGTTTATTAGTATATATAATAAATATAGTACTTGAGATCTTTATAAATAAAAATATAAATATATTATGTCTTAATCCTATTTGAAAATCCCGTTTAAGAAAATCTGGATGTAGTTTAAATAATAAGAAAATAAATAAAAAAATAAATAACAAATGACAATTAAATTATAGTGAAAAAGAAAAATCCAGACTGTGATGACATGTCCACATAAAAGGAAATCATTAGCAACAGACAGAAAATTAAACCTCTGGTGCAGACTGGTAAATGTATTTATAGTTATCAGAAGGATTTATGATATCGGTGTTCTTAAACATTCCTCCACAACAAATTAAAATCTAATAGGAACATTGAAAACAAATCATGCAAGAAAATTCAGAGTGAAGACAAACATAATTAAAAGTGTAATAATAACATTTATTTATATACAATTGACATATACAATTGGGTTGAATATGTTTGGATAAATGAGGATGGTTGAATTAGATTGTGTAGAGTATTTTTGTGAAGTTTCAGCGTGTGTAAAGCTGTTATTAAGATTTGTTCGTAAATTAAACTAAGTATTTGGTTATGTACAAAAATGTTTTTTGTGCGAATTCAATCAATAGTGTGTATGCGTAAGTTTCTTTAAGTTATTGTTCGAAATTGGTAGGAGTTGTGTACCTTTAGTTGTTTGGATGTTTGAGTGATTGTTTACAAATACTTATTTAGTAGTGAGTAAATATCACTTTTTAAGTATTGTAAGTACTTACTAGAAATTGTTCCTGACAGAGCATGCTTGTTGTTTGCTGAGTCAGAGATGTTTGCGCGGTAAAAGTGTAGTTGTTAAAGGTTTTGACATGCGTGGATTAGTTTGGCATCTCTCCAGTAGTGAAAGGCTGAATGTTCGAATCGATTCAGATTCTTCTATTTATAGAGTTTTTGGACAAGAAAATAGGCTCCAGAGCGATGGGCGCGAAAAGACATTTTCGCGTGAACTTGTTACAGTTCTAAGAGTCTGAGGCAATGAGAAGTCTCGCTTGCTGAAACTAGAGTGTTGATTGGTGATTTTTGGTGTAAAGTGGATTATACTGGAGAGAATTCTGTATCCAACATTTTCCCATCATGTAAGGGTTAATTAGTAAGTATTTTATAACGCAAAGAATTATCTCCCGAAAATCCTTACAAAGTAAGCATATTTTCTGTCTTAAAAAACCTACTGAGAGCTGGTAAGTTGTAGAAAATGTATCAATATATATATATATATATATATATATATATATA
>OZ038491.1:102148518-102221018 GCA_964036315.1 Acanthosepion esculentum
ATCTTTGATCAGAAATAACTGTTTTCAGAGGTTTGTTTACAAGTAACGTCCGTCGCGAGACGCGGACGTCACGTGATATGGAATGCAACTGTGTTCGAATATTTCTAACGTAAATATAACTGTAATAATATTTTAGATGTTGTTTAAAAAAATTTCTAACTATATCTAAAATACACATTTTTCTTTGACTATTGAAATATTTATAAAGATTTAAAATACTCAAGTCTTTATTTAACCCTAGTTTATATGTATTTAATATTAAAATCCAGTATTTTCTTTTTTTCTACGTGTGTATGTGGAACTGAAATCAAAATCTATCAATACACATTTACAGTTTTCTAATGAGTGTCCTGGTTGATTAAAAATGTTCAGCTATGGGGGAATAAGGATTGTTTTGACGTATGGTTAGTTTATGATTGTTGAAGCGAAATCTAAAATTATTTCCAGAAATATATTAAGAAAGTATACGTGGCTCTCATTATGCTATATATATATATATATATATATATATATATATATATATATATATATATATATATATATATATATATATATATATATTGAAAATAAGAGAGGTACCCCAAATGCGTTTGGTATATATGTATATTTACAAAACCTTCACTATATGTGCGATATTTGTAAATTCATAACAATAAATACCTAATTATATACACACATGTGTATATGTGTTTGCATGAATCACTGCAAAAGTTGCAATTTTGTTTCGACATTTCTGGTGGCTTGTCAAGTGATGTTGTTGAAAATAAAATAAACAGTTTCAAGAGTTCAAAAGCCAAATAAACACCCTCAATAAGGGAGGATTTGTTACGTAACCTATGATGACCATTCAGAATACAAATATATGGTAATTTAAATTAACATGACAAAATAAAAATCTAGCATGAGTACAATCTATTATGAAAATAACGTTAACATTAGATTAAATTAGAAATAAACACAAAATTAAATTTAAATCAACAGTTAAATTTTAAATTAAAATGAAAAACTTCAATTGTCAAATTCAAATCTTAACCGAATATAGAGTTGGATTTTGAACACTTAAAATCGTTAATAATAATAGCTCTTCTCGCTATTGAGCACCATGTGAAGAATAGTGTTTTTCTTTTATTTTATTTGGCACTTTCACACACACGCACACACACACACACACACACACACACACACACACACACACACATATATATATATATATATAAATTGTGTAGTGTGAGTTCAATTTATATTACGCAAATCATTCATACGAAAAGCAGATAATGAAGTTAATGATATGGAAAGAATGACTCTCGCAAACAATTTTTAATAATAAAATACATTAACCTCGAATCCGTTAATGAATGGTATGATCCTTGTTTATAAATTCCGGTTTTATCAGGTCTTTTTTTTTAAACCGGAATTTATAAACAAAGATCATACCATTCATTAACGGATTCGAGGTTAATGTATTTTATTATTAAAAATTGTTTGCGAGAGTCAGTCTTGCCATATCATTATCTGCTTTTCGTATGAATGATTTGCGTAATATATATATATATATATATATATATATATATATATATATATATATATATATATATATATATATATATATAGGGAAAAGTTATAGTTGTTCCAACGAGTGAAAAATGTATATTTAATAAAAGGGAGAAAGGACAAACGTTTTTTGTTATAATCTGGATTTGTTTTAGAATATATCTTATATATTATTCTTGATATATCTACGACACGTGTTTCCGGTCTCGTAACCTTCTTCTAAAAGGAATAAATATTTAAAAGGAATAAATTTTCCTTACGTGCTTTTAATATCTCATTGTTCATTTTTCTGTATTTTTCAGTGAGCCTTGATCTCTTTTCTTGACTGGTGGCAAAAGTGAATTTCTGCCTAAGTGTTAAGGGTACGTATATTTGTGTGTATAGGTGTACATATATACATACATACATACATATGTGTATGCTGATTCTTTATTCTAAGGCAGTATATATATATATATATATATATATATATATATATATATATATATATATATATATATATATATATATGTGTGTGTGTGTGTGTGTGTGTGTGTGTATGTATATATATATATATATATATATATATATATATATATATATATATATATATATATATATATATATATATATTATATGTATATATATACGGGGAGGGAATTTAGATATGCAGCCTAACAAGGATAGGATGACATCTCTCATAAGCACATCTATCAACATCATCGCTCATATCAAACCAAATTGTTTTATTAACACTTAGGTAGAAATTCACTTTTGGCAACATTCCAGAAACGAGGTCAAGACTCACTAACAAATAGAGAAAACGAACTATGAGACATTAAAAAAAGATAAGGAAAATTTATTCCTTTTAAAAGAGTATGCCTTTTATTTGCCTGAAGAATGTCACGATACCGGAAAACTGTGTAGCAGAAATATAAAGAAAAAATATTATGTATATATATGCTAAAACAAATCCACATTTTAACCAAAAACTTTCTCTGATTCTCTCTTTTTCTCTCTCCTCCTCCATCTCTCCCTATCTCTCTCTCTCCCTATATATATATATATATATATATATATATATATATATATATATATATATATATATCAGTCTGTGTGTGTGAATGCTACATATGACTGTTAATGTTATTTAAATTCTTAGAATAGTCGCATGCATCACGAATATATCTAAAATGTCTGTGTAATATTTTGACGCAGAGCCTTTGAAAGATGTTACTGACAATTATCTTCAAGTGAAAATGTCTTATAGTATTTCGTAACTAAACATTCAATTTCGTGTGTAGGAATGAGATTGGGTTGAGTGAAATAATCAATATATGACATGATTTTGCAAACATTTATTATGTGTAAACTAGAATAAACATTTGAGACGTTTAAAAATTTCAATCAATTCCTATCTGAGAAATTGATTAATTGAATGTACAATTACTAAAATTAGTCATATAGATGTGTTGATTGTTCTACACTACACGATTCACAGAACCGTTTATTTTACGCAGATATATTTTTCTCTCTCTTTATATAAATATATATGTATATGCGTAAGTTTTTATGTATGTATATATGTGTGTGTCTGTGTGTGAGTGTGTGTGCGCTTGCGTGTGTATATGTGTATTCCATACCTATGCACGCACGGGCTGGCGGGCGCATGAGCGCACATTCGCCCGCGCGCACATTATAAAAGTAAGAGATCAACCTTTCATCAATGAACAGTGCATATGAAAGGAAAAAACGACCAATGGTAGCAGTCACTTTTTAATATCCCCGGAGTAGTGGACAGTGTGATTTAGAGCGGTCCGTCTACTAAACCTTCTTGTCGGGCTGATAAAGGTAACGACAGCTAAGAGACAAACTTTATACTCAAATTAATTATCTCTCCTTCCCCCTCTCTCTCTCGATATATATATATATATATATATATATATATATATATATATATATATATATATATATATATATATATATATATATATATCTTTACAGGGGTTGGACAAAATAATTGAAACATGTTAAATTCAAAGAAAATTTATTTAATATGGAGTTGGTCCTACTTTAGCCTCACATACAGCTTTAATACGACTAGGAATGGAATCATACAGCTTCCTGACTTCACCCAGAGGAATTGTCAACCATTCTTCCATTAACATCTGCTCCAGCTCTTTGAGAAACGACGGTGGAGGATAGCGGCTCCTAACTTGTCACTCCAAAATCCAAACGAAATGTTCTATAATATTGATATTTGGTGATTGGGGAGGCCACTCCCTGTGTTCTAGCTCCCTTTTATGATCTTCATATTAATTCTTAACCATTTTGAGCATTATTGTCTTGGAAGATACAGTCGCCATCAGGGAATAAAGTCTGGGCCATTTGATGAACATGATCTCCCAAAATCTTCAGGTAATCTTTGCTCTTGATTCTACCATGCAGGGCAATTATTGAACCGAGACATTTCCATGATATGCCGGCTCAAACAAACACAGATCCATCTCCATACTTCACTGTTGGAAGAAGACAGTCAGGGTTGTAAGATTCTTTGGGCTGCCTCTACACATAAACTCGCCCTGAAGTTGAGAAAAGAGAAAAACTGGACTCGGCTGTGAATATGACTTGCTTCCATTGGTCTGCAAACCAGGCATTGTGATCTCTTCACCACTTCAACCTCTTATGAATGTTGCGAGTGGAGAGAAGAGATTTCCTTACAGCAGCTTTTCCATGATATCCAGCCTTATGGAGCTCACGACGAACACTTTTCGTAGAAACTGGACTATGCAGATGATTATTCAACTCAGCAGTCACTTTGGCCGCAGTAGTCCAATGATTATTTGCCACATTGCATTTCAATGGACGTCGGTCCCTGTCAGTAAGTTTGCAAGTCTGGCCCGACTACGGTTGCTTGAGATTTTGCCCTGTTTCTCGGTATTGCGTCATAGTTCTTGATATGGTAGCTCTTGAAAAACCAAAGATTTCAGCAAACTTATTGATACATAACGTAAATCATTCAAACGAAAAACAAATACTGAAGCTAATTATGGCAAGAATCACTCTCGCGAATTATTTATTTTTCAGTATTTGGTTTTCGTTTGAATGATTTACGTTACATAAATTGAATACGCACTACATAATTGATATATATATATATATATATATATATATATATATATATATATATATATATATATATATATATACGCACACACACAAACATATATGAACAGAGAGATACAGACACGCAAACACATGGCGTTTCTGTGCAATTTAGACGACAATTTAACCATCGCAGCCTGTTGTTTTACTTTTTTTCTACAATATACGTCAATAAGTCAATGACTTGTAATTTTCTTTATTTGTAACTTACAACCAAAGCAATACGTATTCCAGGCGACCACATACACTTACTGGTAAAAGCCCCACATGTAAACTTTGAATGTGTGTGTTTCATAAATCCTTCAAATAATTTTATCAAAAAACACACTTATTAGTGTCCCTTTTTTTTTAGCGTATATATGTATTGGAGTGTATATCGTGTATGTAATATATGTAAGAAATATCGTCTATATAAATAAAATGGATAAAATATCTTAGAGAGGAATAATGAGACGACATTTAGTTAAATTTCAACGAATTGAAAGAAAGAAAGCGCTTATTAAGGATAAATCGAAGTATTGCTAGTAATGTTTAGGCCCGATCACGCGGACCGCTTTTGTTTTAAATTTTTTAATATTTATACTGGCAACTGGAGCTGAGTTTCTGCAATATAGCACTAATGTTACATCATAGAATCACTGTATGAATGCTGCGGAAGGAACAGCTAATCGGCGGTTATTGATGCTATCGGACTTTGCAATGTAGCTTTTGCTCAACGTATATATTGAATTGTATTAATATAATTCAAATATTTTTGAAGCGTCACAAATAGAGATAAGAATATAAAAATATGTACTTAGGCAGAAAGAGTAAAACCAAGAAGGTTTATGTAACATGTGACTTTTCAGAATTTTTTGAATCAACATTTTATTTCGGGCATTTCATATGAGAAGGATTATTGTTTTCATTATTTTTGAATTGCCAGGACAGTGAGAGAAAGAAAGTACAATGTTTTCCTTTTGCTATCTACAAGGTATTTTTTCTAATCAATATCAACCTATACATGACAGCAAAGACACTTAGACACAGGGTATCGAAGAATTAGGTGTAGAATCCTTAATAATGATCAACAAGAGAAAAGAATAATCTGGTGGGCAGTAGAGAGCGATTGGCATTGCATTTCAATTTCTGCGTATTAAATTTGATTGGAAAACATGGTACCGGAAGGAAGTACCAAACGTGCCAGAAGGGAAAACAATTTCATAGAATCTACAGCTACGTATAACCAACTGAAATATAAATTGATTGGATTTCGACACCGGCGTAGTACTGCGTTTAAATTCAAAAAGTTCCGGTGCATAACGAAGAGCGTTTCCGAACAATTGCTATGAAAATATATATAGAAAAGACAGATAAAAGCAACGTTACGGCGGCGGAAAGTGACTGAAGCCGAGCCGCCAGATCAGGACCAATAATTTTTCTTAGTCTTCTTTGGATTTTATACAATACAGAAACTAGCTTGTAATAAAACTGCTGTTCCCCCAAAATTAGAAAGTGCTACCTCGTTAACCTATAGTGCGGTGTCACGCTAACCATTATTATTCGTCTATCCTAAATTATCTTACTGTTCTATTAAAGTTATAGCGACATGGTATGTTTCTGGCCACTGACTACTCCCTTGAGTGTTCAGAACGCACCCAATTGAACATGATAACCCACACTGAGAATTAATGATCTACACAGATATTGAACATCTGTATTTGTTTGTCCATCTTTCTTAGGTTGATCGGATATTCCTTCCATACCCTCGGAATTATAATGTGCTTAATGACTATATCTGTATGCCAGGTTATTCACAGCTATATTTATTTTATTGTTCTGGTTTACACGAAGAAACTCATTTTCTTTTATTATCATAAATTAAAATACACGAATCTTATCGAAAGTCGGGGCGAAATATCACCTTTCAGATTATGCATATATTTCATAAATGTCCGTTTAGTATAAAACGAAAGCACGTGTTAAATGAGTCCTGTTTGTGTTCGTGTTCCTTCAGAGCGTAGGCGATCATGGCTCTTCACAATTTTCTGTCCTTTGTAGCTCTTAATTAATTTTGTATTTTTCTTATTTTTCCCTAACTCTTTTCCGACATCCATTTAATCAAGCTCACAAAGCATGTTATGTGTTGTTTTCTTCTGTTACTTTTGTCGTGTGAGTATCAGATTTTCCAAGCCCTCTTTCCTAATATGGGGTCTAGAATTTCAACTGTCTCTTCCCGATGTTACCTATACGTTTTCTTTCGACTTTCGCTAACATTTCATCGTTGCTCACATATTCTCTTCGCGATATCCCCAGCATCCTTTGTAGAACAACATTCAAGTTCCGTCTTTATCTTTTCGGAGATTGTCCAGCATTCACTGTCATATACGAGGACAAATATCACGTGACGGTTCCGCACTCTATTCTCCCACTGTAAAAGGATGCACACATTTGTAACCGCGTATTAAAATTTAAATTTGCTAAATAGATTTTAGATGTTATAATTTTCGAAATTCTTTTATATAAACGTTTGAGAAAAATTTCTTGCAGAATGTTTGAAGCGCTGGCTTAACTTTAAATATTCAAAGATCAAAACAGTTTCCGCTCAAGTTTGACAATCGATGTTATTTACATATTTATTTTTCCCTGGGTCTAGTTAAAAAAAAATTTCTGTATTATTCTTTATGATCAGATATCTAAAGGAGAGTTAACTTTATTCAAAAAGAAATTGTTTATAAATTACTCATGAATCAGACAAACACACCGGCAGCAATGAATTAATACGTGATTGTAGGTTTTTGTACTGAGTACCTTGGCGTGGTTTTGGATGTGAACTTAGGAAAAGATGGGCACGTTTTTTTCTTTAGGTTTATTGTAAGATTTTTCCCATCTTTTCCGCCTTTGTTTTTATGAAATAATTATTGTTTTCTCTTTGTTTTTGGAAGAGCTATTAAAATATTTCTTTAGTCGGGTGTAAAAATGAAATTCTTTGTAATATTTTTTGCCAAATGTCCCTCAGCAATAATAATTGACTCTTTTGTTTTGTTTTTGTTTTAGCTTGAATGTTATTTCATTAGGAAACGAAAACAAAGTTTGCCAACAATATAAATAATTCAAATACTGTTCCGCATTTAGCTGGAAGAAAAGGACAGCAGATGTTAGTCAATTTTTTCTCTCATTTAATTTTCTACATTTATCATTAAAGTTAAATATCAGTTAAATAATGCAATAATGGTTATATTACAGGATTTAAACAAATACTTCAATTACTATATGAAAAAGAAACACATTTCAATGCAGGAAATGTTTTCAGAATTGGTATTAATTTGATTATTTTTGGTTTTATTTCAATGTTGCTCGAGTAATTCGCATGAGTCAGTATGTCTTATTAAGCGGAACATTCACGACCTAGTAATAAGGCAATAGTTGCTAAAGTTGACACGCATATTATTATTATCATTATCATTATTATTATTATTATTATTATTATTATTATTATTATTATTATTGTTGTTGTTGTTGTTAATATATACTTGTCTTATCTCGAGAAAATTCCACGGTTTTCCTATTTTAAAATTCTGGTGAATCTTAATTCTTCATTTAATGCTTGGATAAGGTTATGACGAGTTATATATATATATATATATATATATATATATATATATATATATATATATATATATATATATATATATATATATATATGTATATATATATATATGTATATATATATGTATATATATATATTTATATATATGTATATATATGTATATGTATATATATGTATATGTATATGTATATATATATATGTATATATGTATGTATATATATATATATATATATATATATATATATATATATATATATATATATATATATATATACGTAGAAATGTCCCGATGAAATCGTTAAATATTTCAACTTAACAACTATAAGAAAATATTGCAATAACAATCTTAAATATGAATGATGGTCGTTATTCTTTTTAAGGGGGTACAGATGAAAATATTTCAAATTGAGTACTTTTTTCCAATTCCCTGAAGCAGACGTTGAAATCTTATGCCTTCCTTTCTTTCTTTCATTTTCTCACTGAAAACTGGTAGCGTGTCTGATATGTTTTTGTTTTTTTCATGCGACCACAGCGGAATAGTTTATTATTTATAAGGTATTACCAGGAGACGTTAAACACTTCTTTCCTTCTCGTTTTATTTCTTTCTTTCAATGAAACCAGGTTGTGTATCTCAGACGTCTTTTGTCTTATCACGCGATCAAAACAGAATAATCTATTATTTATTAATTATCGGCAGAGCGTAACGTCCTGCAGACTAACCAAGTGAAGGATATTACACAATTATTATATTATACGACGTGATTATTTTAGTGAAAAAATTATAATAATAAACGTCCGAAGATCGTTTATCACTCTGTTTTTCTTGCTCTTAGTATATCACGTAACTCCTTCATTATGTATTCAATAAATTTAAAATCTCTAATTATACGTAAAATAATTTGTTTCGTTTTTATTTTCCTTAAAAGATTCTCGTTGCCCACATGCACTGACCATGTTCCTTTCAGCATTCATCTTTACAACTACATCCCTTTACCTCAAAATTCCTCTGTTCCTGTGAACAATTACTCAGTATTCATTATTGATATTGCAACCCACTTCATCACACCCTTCTTTGTATCTAACGAAATAATTGTGCCTTTTTTTCTTTTTGAAAGGCATATTTCTTTATTCCGATGTGCTTCCGCATTTCAATTTTGTTGGGTTTGGTTATTTTTGTTTTACTGAATGGGATATTTAATGCCGATACGAGGTTCGGGGGAATAGAATATGTATTCTTTGTAAGAAATCAGTTTGTAGGCGATCAGGATTAATTGACATATATTTGGTAGAGAACTTTTATTGTTTTGTTTTTGTCGAGTCAATATTTTAAATGTATTGTTGGTAATATTTATTTCATTTACAAAAATGTATTGTTAATAATTTTTTCAAAGATGTATTGCCAGTATTATTTCATAAATATATTGCAATTAATTTTCAAAATAAAAATCCATTTCATCCTTTCATAGTGGTTAGGCCCCAGTTTTAGGGTTAACTATTTGTCCATAAATCGGATCCTAATAGATTATACTACTCGGGTCAGGGAGTATCTGGTAACAACAGCAATCACAAAGTGGTTCCACGTACTCCAAAACCTTCCGATCAGAGCCCTTGCTGCCGGATGTAGCTGCATTTCGGTGCCACGTTTGCTATTGTCTGATGAAACACTTCACCGGGAGTTAAATTTCTATAATTCGTTTATTTTGACATTTGCAATTACTAGCTGGAATGTTACCGTGTTTGGTTTGCTGACAATCATATATCGTTTAAATGCTTTTGTCGATGCGATTCAATATATGCAAGAAGTACAAGATACAGAAATTTCGTTCACAATTGAAAAATAGATACAGGATGGTAGTTAAATCGCATAGTATTATTGTGGCAATGCACTCAATACCTTTAGAGTGTTGAGAATCGGTTATACCACGCAAGGGCAACCTTTTTCGAAAAGTGGGCCACATGATCTTTAACTCTTTCACAAGGCAGACCGGACTAATAAGAAGATTGACAATAATTTTTCGCAGTAACTACCGCAGCAATTTTCACTGCAGAACGATGCATGTACAGACAAACCTCTCATCAACGGACTAATAGGGGTGGATGTGTGGCTCGTAAAAGCTGATTGTCTCTAGATGGGAAGTGATTATTTTTGAGTTATAAACCCACTGTAGTAACTAACATAATATAAATACTATAAACATGTATATATGGCATAACTAAACACGCTGGCCGCTGATCTGAGACGGAACAAATACATCGAGTCAATTGCTTCATCCACCGCAACGAAAGTTGGCTCCCTGTGCCGAGCCAGGTAATTTTCTCCCCGGAATCGATCCTCCAAATCTATAAATCTACCATTCGCCCTTGCATGGAGTATTGCTGCCATATATGGTCTGGAGCCCCTGCTGTTTGCCTCAGGGTTCTTGATAAGATCTAGAGACGGATATACAATGTAATTGGCCTTGATCTGTCATCTCGCCTGCATCGCTCTCTCACAGACGCGATGTTGCCTCGCTCTGTCTTTTTTACAAATACTTTCACGGTAATTGCTCCGATGAGCTGCTTTCGCTGGTTCCTAGGCCTCAATTATTTACACGTCCTACGAGGCTGGCATCCCGTTCCCACCCCTTCACCGTTGAAACTGTTAGATGTAGACCTCTCTTCTACTCCAATAGCTTCATATCTCGCACATATCGCCTGTGGAACTCCCTTCCTTATTACTGTTTCCCTGACAAATACAATCTCCAACTATTTAAGTGTAACGTCAATCGACACCTCCAGTTGCCTTGATCTATCCACTTCTCTTAGCCACATCCTTTCACCTTTCATTCCTATCTGCTCTCGCTCCAAATCTTCTGTAACCCCCTTGCCTTGATCGATCCACTATCTTTCTCCACATCCTCTCCTTTACCACTCCTATCTGCTCTTCCTCCAACCCTTCTGTAACCCCTTGCGTGCTACTGGCCTCCAGCCTTGCTTGGGGTTATAAGCTTAAAATAAATACTTAATAGATATATTAACCAAAATAACAATACATTTTTCACAGGTACTTTCTCACGCATGTGCTAATATATTGTACTTTATATACTGTACACCGGTATTTGTTTACAATTGAAATGCTACCCACCGCCTTGAAGCGGCCACTTTGATAACTAATACGACTTTTTCCGTTAAGCCTGCAAATTTTTAAATACATCGTCGGAAATTAGGAAGATTTTTTTCCTGCACAGCTTTTTTCCAGCAGGTTTTGTCCGTTGAGTCCGAAGTCCGTTGATGGGTGTCCGTAGATCAGAGGTTTGTCTGCACCTTGGAAGTGGTAGGAAAGTTTTATTTTTTACAAAATATTTTTTATAAGTAAAAATTCAAGTTTTGGTCTATTATTTTCACTACTGGCAGTGTAATTAAAACATGCTACTGAATGTGATTTATTTCGCATTTGCTGATGAGAAAATAAACATATTTCATCTTTAGTTAAAAAAATGAATGTCTCTTGCTTCAAAAGCAGAAATATTTATACGTAATTTCTTCCTTAATGAAAATTGCCAATGGTTTAAAATGCTGACAACGTTAGTTTCCCCGAAAATTATCAAAATTCAAAAAACATTGTACGTAACCATGTGTTATGTATGAGAGAGTGTGTGAGTGAACAAGTGAGAACGATACAAAATAACATTTTAAGAAATGTTTCTTCCTTACGAAATTAATCGAGCCATTTAGAAAGATCAGACGGGCCGCATGTTACGCGTAGTTTGGCCATGAATGGGTTATACGTTATAATCTGGCAAACGTTTTCTTTGCATCTCTGAAAAACCTTTCTCCTAGAGATGCAACATTAATGGACTGTCACTACATTTTCGATATTTTCATGACAAGTATGATACATTAGCAATGTGGTCCAACATTCTAGGTGGGGGTACCACGCGCTCGGACACTGCTGCAGGTATTTCTACATGCTCACGACTGTACGTTGTTCCAATGAAAGATTATCCGCCGATTGACAGGTTTATTCCCGGTTTCTGTCTGGCCCAACTAGTCACCAGAGAAGTCGGGGTCGGGAAACCAGTTTAGTTTCCATAAATCGACGATGCTGTAGGTATGACCAAATATACAACATACCAGCTGAACATATAAAATGACTCGCTTTGCGCCACAATATAGCTTTTCATGTCTTAAGTGATACAATGCATTATATTAATTTGAAATCATTGTTTCAATTGGTTTCAGTTTTGATTTGGATCGCGAGAATTCAGAACTGTATTTCCACAAATAGTTTCGGGGTACCTCATGGAAAACGTAATTGCAAGTGACAGGACGACATGCCGACAATCTGGGGAAAACGATTTGGCCATTTGTTAGGTTGAGTGGAACCGCTATATCAGTCGATCGCCACTGGCTAGAAAAGTATTTTCGAATCGTTCACAGAGACTGTATATATTTGTTCGATTTTACATCTGCCACTAAATTTATATCAATGTTTCTCTGTGTGTGTCTGTCTGTCTCTCTCTCTCATTGTCTGTCTTTCTATCTTTGACTCTCCCACTCCACATAGACACAGATTAGGTGACCGAAAATAAAGAGATAAGGGGACAAAATCATTAATCTCATGAGATTCATAAGATCGGCCATTCAAAAGAATTTTCATGCAGATACATGAAAGATTTTAATAGGAATCATTTTTTTTTTTTTTTGCAAATACAAAAAAAAAATTAAATTTATCATTTTAGTTAGCAACGTTTAGATTAGTCACAGCTAACAGTTAGTTCGGGATGCTGTAAACATGGGTTCTCTGTTAAGAATAAAAGACGTAAAATGGAAATATTAACTCCAAAAGGAAAGTCGTTGGTCATTGACAAGCAACATTTCAAATATTGTAGCGAATGCAAATGTTAGACTTCGACGTTAACAAGCTTGATCAATAGCGACTGTGTAGTGAGCTCGATACTCACTTATTTCCCATATTTTTGGCCTTGTGCCACATTCAAGCTACTCTTAGTAAAGTGGTGTATTGTATATGCAGGTTCTCATAAAATAGCGAGGTCAAAGACAGGAAGCTTTCAGAAATATAGTACTGAAACATATATATAAATCCATAAGAATAAGAAACGAAATAATATATAGGAGATATGAACCTATGTAAACTATATTTATGATATCGTTAAATATTTATCTGAAGATCGCAAGGGCGTGAATCACAGGGTTGCAAACTCACATCAGTCCAAGTAAATATGTTATCTCTATCACTGATATTGAACACTTACAATAAGTACTGCACATATATAATATATAAATAACATATATAAAAAAATCATATATATATATATATATATATATATATATATATATATATATATATATATATATATATATATATATATATATATATATATATATATATATTCTTGGTTTCTTTAATTTTCCCCATTTCTGGACATAAATTATGAAGAAATTGTCCGCAGTTTTACTATCTCTGAGCGCCTTCGTCTATACTTATAGCCAGTATGAAGGATGATTTTATTTTTACTTTTTGCTGAATATTTGGAATGTTTTATGTATGTATCTAGAGTTATAAGTATTCATTATTTTCCAAACACGGTCAAGACATTTTGCCGTGTTCAGAGTTGATGTTATTGATTGTGGGATATTTCTTTTTTATTAATAATTCTGCAATTATTTATATCCTTTTTTATTATATTTGTATTATGAACGAGTATGTTGCGTGTGATATTTGGTAGGTCTCCATGTGTATATAAAGGATACCTAATTGATCTAGAGTCAGAGAAAACTAATGTGTCTCAACACCGAAACAACTCGGGCATACAGAACGTTCGGATCATTTCTTCATAGGAAAATGATGAAAACAAAAGTAAAATAATATAATCTTTACCGAAGTGCGTTTTCAGTCGTTTTTCATGAAACATGTATAAAAGAGGGATTTCTAACCAAATACACAATTATATATACCGTATCGTCTAAGACCTTCAGTGGGATATGCGACATACTGTAAAATTCATGAAGTGTGAATATTCGATAAGATATCACCATAATTGAAAGCTTAAAAGAAGGTTGAAAAATAGAAGCATTTCAACACAAAGGAAAGTAGATTCATGCAATCGCAAAGAGTTGAATACAAAATGACTTGTACCTTTGTAGATACTGTTAGACAGCAGACACTAACTTCTCTGTAGTTGGAACTCATCAAAATGTTATTTGAATAAACTGGGCTAACGAAAACAAGAGAAAACTCTCCCCTGTGTTGAAAGTGAAATCTAACCGTCTATTGTATTAAAACAAATGCATCAGATTTGCTCGTAAAATGGAAAAACAAAGTAGATTCAGTCGATCCATTACGGAATAAGGAATTACTAGGAATTGAATAACCAAAGAAATTGTAAATGTTTCTAAACAAGAAAATAAATAATGCAACAGAAAAAATACTAATGTAATATTCTCTAGAATTTTAAAATTCAATTATTTCACACGATTCAGTTTGAACGACAACACAAAGCCAGCGTAAATTAAATAGATAAAAAAAACATAGTAAAATAAATTGAATATGAAAATTGCCAACTATCGTGACTTTAAAAATAACTATTATCAGCTTTGCTTCTTAAAGTAAATTCTGAAATATTTTGCGACCTTTTTTCGTTTTCCTGACTGCTAGAACAGATCCTTTTTTAAAAATAAAGTACGCATGAAGAAGGCTGAAGAATCAACTTATCAAATTGCTGTATATGTAAGGTTCAATATATGAAGAAAGGAAACACGGAAAGTAAATGATTTTGGAAAGGAATGTGATACAAAAGCACGGATATACAAATATAAAATAAATCTATGTTTAAACAACAATCCAAAATCTCTCGTAATACACAGGAATAAGATTTGTCATGAATTTAATTTTACAAATGCCACTAATATTAAAAACGAAAATTCTTTACGTTTGAAGTAATGCTTAGGCATTCTAATAAGAAAATTACCAACTATATACAAATATAAAACTCCACTAAATTTATGCAATCTGTTCTTAAAAAATCTAACGTATGTTTATCTAAAACAAACGGTATATATGTAAAAACATTCCAAAATAACACATTTTACACACTCACATACATAACACACACACTTACAAATATTCATTATTATTTCAATCACACAAAGAAAAACTAGAATCATTATATACTTACAGGAATAAAGTGATATCGGTATCCGTTGATTTCTTGAAACGTCGAAAGAACAAGTCGACTCACCTTTAATTTGGAACGCCAAAAATTATAGTTACGTTTGCTTTAACAGATAGAACGCAGGTTAAACATGATTAAAGAATGAAAACCAAACACTTAAAAAAGTAAATACACCAGAAAATCTTTCTTCTTATCTTCATATATCATTCTCTTAGATTGATAAAGATTTGATATTCATACTTTATCTTATAATTCTGTCGAATTCAAATCCATACTTGATCCTAAGTCCTGCACGCACACGGAGACACACAGACAGACACTCGCACATGCATATATATATATATATATATATATATATATATATATATATATATATATATATATATATATATATATATAAAAGAAAAATAAATTTAATCACCAGTTACTTACCCTCGACAGAAGAAGTACAATCAAAGTATTGAAACATGAAAGCATTTGTGTGGCGATTTTCATATGTATTCATTATAATCATAATAATAATAAATTCACACACACTCACTCACTCACACACATATATATATATATTATATGATATATATATATATATATATATATATATATATATATATATATATATATATATATATATTATATATATATATATATATATTTATATATATATATATATATTTATATATATATATATATATATATATATATATATATATATATATATATATATATATATATATATATATATATATACATACATACAAGGATTGGATAAAATAATTGGAACAGTTGCAAAATCTATTCCTATATTTCAAAGACCTATAATATTTAGAAATTTAAATAAAACTTTGTAATTGCAGGTTACATCTATTGTAAATACGTTTATTTATCTAATGCTTTTGTCTTATTTATTTATAGAATTTTGTAAAATTTAAGATAAATGCATGACCTCTCCCTGTTCGAAAAAAAGCAAATTGATGGAGCTCGTATCTAAGGTTGCTGAACTGTTTGATTTTTCAAGAGCTACCACATCAAGAACACTGATTCAATTCGAGAAAAAGAGCCAGACCTCTAGCAACGGTAGCAATTCGGGTCGGACTTGCAAACTTACTGACAGGGACTGACGTGCATTGAAATGCAAAGCGGCTAAAAATCATCGGACAAATGCGGCCAATGTGAATGCTGAGTTGAATAACCATCTGAATAGTTTAGTTTCTACTAAAACTGTTCGCCGTGAGCTCCATAAGGCTGCATATTTATGGAAGAGCCACTGTGAGGAAACCTCTTCTCCCTTCGCAACATTCAAAAGAAGTTGAAGTGGTGCAGAGATCACATTACCTGGTCTGCAGAACAATGGAAGCAAGTCATATTCTCAAACAATCCAGTATTTCACTTTCACAACTTCAGGGCGAGTTTATGCGTGGAGGCAGCACAAAGAAACTTACAACACTGACTGCCTTCTTCCAACGGTGAAGCATGGAGGTGATCAATGATACATTGGGCCGCCATGTCATGGAAATGACTCAGTCCATTTGTTGCCCTGCATGGTAGAATCAACAGCAACTATTACCTGAACATTTTGGGAGATCATGTTCATCCAATAGCTCAGATTCTATTCCCTGATGGTGACTGGATCTTCCAATACGATAATGCTTCAATACATACAGCTCCAGTTGTTAAGAATTGATATGAAGAGCATGAAAGTGAGCTAGAAAACATGGAGTGACATCCCTAAGCTCAAGATATCAATAATATTGAATATTTGTGGTGCATTTTGTAGCAACAAATCAGGAGCCGCTATCCTCCACCGTCGTGTCGTAAAAAGCTGGAGAAGGTTTTAATGGAAGAATGACTGAAAATTCCTTTGGATTAAGTCAGGAATCTGTATGATTCCATTCCTAGACGTATTAAAGCTGTCTGTGAGGCTAAAGGAGGACCAACTCAATATTAAGTAAATTTTCGTTGAATTTAACAAGTGCTCCAATTATTTTATTCAACCCTTGTGTATATGTGTGTGTGTGTGTGTATTTAAAGACATTTGTTATGTTTAACATTGTTTTTATAGTTAAAAGTATTTAAGTAAATTCTCTGTTTATAATAAACAGTATTAAATAACATTTACCGGCCTGAATGTCCGAGAAATTTTCATAAAAAAATATTCATCTATGAAAATTTCTCGGACATTCAGGCCGGTAAATGTTATGTAATACTGTTTATTATAAACAAAGCATTTACTTAAATACTTGTATCTATAAAAACAATGTTAAACATAAAAATGTCTTTAAATAATTTTCGGACTTTATCCATTTCATAATATATATATATATGTGTGTGTGTGTGTGTGTGTGTGTGCGCGTGTGTGTGTTCGTGTGTGTAATTTTCTCTCATCTATTTTTGTTTGGTTTTAACTTTAAGATTTGTAATAACGTTTTATAGATTAAGGTTATTTAGCTTATTTCGTCTCTATGATGCGGTTGTAGATAGCGGAGTATTATTTGTTTTTGGTTGCATATATGTTTATATTTACAAAATTCATATGAAATGAAATGCACAATTTATTTTCCCTAGACAGTCGTTAAATTTTCCTTTACCGGAAGTAGTTGGCCGTAAAATTTCCTCCTTAAACCATTTTACGCAATACTCAAGTGAACTAAAATGTAAGTATAATATAGTTTAACGTTCGTATTTTCCTTTAAATAACTTTTTCGCACCTAATCCCTTCGTTCTGTTCTCAACATTCGTCGGTAGTACAACACGCGTCGCGTTATTCTTTTCTTGAAGTGCGAGGAGATTGTTCCGTATTCAAACTTATATAGGACATTAAATATTTCAGAATACTTTAGCTCTATTAACGATGTTTCGCAATATATTTTAATATTATTCCTTATCATATCATTATAAAACTTTGAATTTGATCAACACAATGGCGTATTTCTCTATATAAAGTTCATAAAAATTTCAGATTTTCTATTAATTATGGCAACATGGATTCACTCGAGTTGGAATTAACAATGAGATAAGAAAATCATTACTTTTTAATTAATTTCGTATTAGCTTTCTTTATTACAGATTTTTTTATAATTAATTAAGAGCAACATTATTTGGGTTATAAAATAATACTTGATAATAAATTTAATTTTATCGAGTGAAGTATTTCCAAACCCTATGCAAATGATTCTGTAAAATTTGATGGGTACTGTACTGCTGGATCTGAAACAAGAAAATATGAGGTTTGTAATATTTTACATTTACAACAAGATTGCAATATGATTAAATTGTTGATTAACTTTTGAATATTTTATTGCCGTGTTACTAAAGTAAAAAGTGATTTTCTGTTTTTGATAAATTCATACTGATGTTTTTGTAAGACACCCAGTAACTTTAATATTGCATTGTGGAACTCCCTAAATATTAACTCAAAATTTGTTTTACATCAAGATTAATAATTAACATTATGACAGAATTTTTCAAATACATATTCGAGATATTGTGCTTCATGTGACGTGCATAATAACTTCAGACGAAATCGCCTGGAAGATGAAGAAAAGATGCGAAGAAGCAGAAAGCTGGTCCTATAGAAGGATGCAGACAAAACCATGAACTGAACATGTGAACAACTTCAAAGTTTTAGAGAAAATAGAAGCTAAAATGACTCATATTCTTAACATCGGAAACAGACAGACGAAATTTCTAGGACATATAATACAGAAAGAAGGCTTAGAACTTTTGACACGCACAATTTTAAGGTTAAGATACACAGAGGACCATATGTAAATGGCTGTCAGACAAATATTTAGGAGCTATATCAGAAAGCCTTTATTTTCTAAGAGTTAAAACGGACAGGAAAATATCGAGAACCCTGTACGTCAAAGTCCTTAATGGACACAACATATAGAAGAAGATGGTAGTGTAAAGTTTGTTGCATCTATGGACGCGTTAATACAAATTCACATTTATCTACCTGATTTTGAATATGAATTCTTATAATGGACCTGTTTATTGTTTGATGATTTATCGCATGGCCTCATCTGTTATGCGATCCATGTAGTGATGTCTCCGAGTGTTTTTAAATATTTAATTTTCGAAATTTTCTATCCGCTGCTATAATTATTCTTTTATTTATACAAGATTTGCCGGCCGAAAGAAAGAAAGTTAAGACCATTTATCAAAAAGTTGAATATTTAGTTTCAGGCGGATGTTCGTGTATTACCTAGTGGTTCTTTATTTTGCGATATCTACCGTCGCATGTGAAACCCTAGGAATTATTAATCATCGCTTATAATGGCGTGCGACATAGGCGTCAGAATGAACAGTAGATTTACCCACACCAAGCCGATTAATGGAGGATGATAATGACGAGGAACAACACGAGTAATTTTAACAAAACAAGGTAAGTATTTTATTTACGAATTTACACGCTTGAAGTTGTGTCAGTTGCACGTTTCAGGAAAATAAATCAGACATTTTTAATATCAGTAAATGTAACGAAATGTCATGAAGGGCAAATGTTCAGACAACACATCTGATACAAAATAATATTAAAAAATTTTTAAAACAAAGTTAAGTGAGTTCGTTGTTCACAGAATGGATATACGGTTACATACTTTTAAAAATAGACGACGAGAGACAGTGTGAAATACTCAGCTATCTTAAGTTATTCGAAATGCCACCTGCTTGGTTAAGTGCCGAGTGAGTTGAAACATTTCACATGACTTCAGACACTTTTTTCTCCTCAATTTATTTTTTCCCTAATTTTCTATATATAAAAAGGAATTTCCTATAGTTTCGCTATTTTCTTTTATTTCTCCTTGGCTGAACGGCTATATACATATAAAAATTCTTATATATATATATATATATATATATATATATATATATATATATATATATATATATATATATATATATATATATATATGTATGTATGTATTAATGCATATTTCATTAAATAATATAGACAAGCTTTGACTATTTATTTTATGCAAATTATATTCATATCGTCTGATAAGCTTAATACTATTATCATTAAGAGATGAACAAAATCACCATATTGATACATATTTTTGAATCCTATCTAAGCTATCGGCTTACATAAGCCCTTATCAAAGATTTCAATTATATTACAGTATATTAACCAATACACGGACAAAACAATAATGATTTTTTTTGTTTGCATGAAAGATTTCCAAGCAACGACAAACTTTATATATATATTTCACCCAATAAAAAGAAAACAAAGCAAATCATCTATTTACATATTGAAAATACAGAAAGTACAAACATCTAAATATCGAAGAACTTCTTGTAAAGACGACGGAGAATGTGATACCGAAATCTGAATGGGTATTGGGATTGCTAAGTTTTGTTTGATAAACAATAATTACATGGACAAATACCGCCACAATATTTGACGGACGTAGTTGTAGACGTACCAGGTGTTATTTTTGGACCATTGAGAAATGAATAATAACTCCCTTCATTTACGCAATTTCGGGAAATTAACCTCCGCCAGCTAGCGTGAAGATGCTTTCTAACCAATGAAACCTTGTATACAAAAATGATCGCGCCTCTGTGAGGAATTTAAGTTCGGATCTCTTTTGAAGTCATGAAAATAGAAGCATTCTGCTTTTCCGTGTTTAAAAACTATTTCTAAATAATTTAAGGAATCAGCACATATGCTAGGCCACAAAAATCTCCTGAGCTGACCAAGCATAGAAATGAATACAATATGGGAACCAGTAATAAGGAGTGCCCGAGAAAAGAGATAATAACAACAAAGTTGCAATATGAGCTCTGTTAAAAACTTGAATTATAACACCAAAAATTGCAATATGAGCACTGGTAAAAAATGGTTGCTGAAGACATTACATTTATAATACCCAGAAATTCATACACAGATGTCATCAAATACACATGGTAGTGGATAGAGGCGTTGGTTTGATCCAGTGACTGGACCCAAAGAGTGTGAGTTCAATACCCGGTAGAGAACTTTCAGAGGGAAAAATTAACAGGAGATAACTGATAACTGACATCCATTAAACATGGCACGTGAAACTAGAACAGTCTACCCCAGTGAGCGAAATAAAAGGTTCAGTTCGACATTCCAACCACCTGAAGAAGGCCGGAGCGTACAACGCCCGAAACGTTGTAATAAATATGGCGACATAATAATGTAAATAATGTACATAATACCTCATCTCAGAAATATAGGCACTTAATTCTTATGTACAAATGTCAAATTTGGGACTGTGTATATATAAATGATATCTGCATATTCGTTCTCTATTTGCATACGCGAAAAGGATTTTTATAAATTTTGTATCAAGAGTCCAGTTCATAATAGCGATAATGTTTAACTTAGATCTCTGATATTTAACGGATTCATTAAGCTTACCTTTCATTAAAAATTGTCAAGTTTAAAACGTTGCTCGCATCATTGCTACATGCATATTATTTTTTTTATTTTTCGATTTAAAAAGCCTTTTTTAAATTTATAAACCGTTTATATATTTCGACTCTAGCGGTCTTTATTTTGAGAGCACACATTAAATAGTAATGGGTTCTATTTCAGTCTGTAAGCATTTGCTTGATCTGACGATAAGTACATAATTATCAGTTATATATGAGTCACCAGTTATTTACATAGTTCAGATATAGGTAAATATTTTATCGGTTATTATTTTGTCTAAACGGTTGCTTGCAAGATAAGAAAATATTATGCGGCTTATTTGATTCTCAACAGGTGGAAGTGAATACTGGACAATTTCGTAACAAAGGTAAGGCAACCGAGTATTTTTTTTCTTTCGACTGAACGATGCTGCCATCACCGTAGACGCAGCGTGTAATTTACGATGACGTTTTAAAGTAAATGAACAGAGAATT
This sequence comes from Acanthosepion esculentum, assembly GCA_964036315.1. Taxonomy (NCBI): domain Eukaryota; kingdom Metazoa; phylum Mollusca; class Cephalopoda; order Sepiida; family Sepiidae; genus Acanthosepion; species Acanthosepion esculentum. The sequence goes on from OZ038491.1 coordinate 102,170,854, forward strand.
GTAATACATTGATTCAGAAAGAGACTGGGGGATCTTTTGGAGCGTGTTCGAACGATTTGACACACACAGGTTATATCGAAGGTAAGAGATCAACAGTGACTAAACTACCTAAAGAGAATGTGTAAATGTATATCAGAACAGGGCGTGGGAGGGATAGTAAAAATTCAAAGTTTGCTAAGAGCTGCAAAGGATAGGAAATTGTGGAGAGCTTCTATCACAGCGGTGAGAAGGAGCAGGGATCATAGAAATAAGTCCCATTTGATGCCTGTTGTATATACTTATCACTCAGCAAAGAATACAGTCGTAATATTGTACACTATATTCACAGAGTTTCATTTTGTAAGATATACAATTAAGAATATTTAAGCAAAAACAAATAAATATTCACCTGTATTCAAAACTCATTTTATCCCGTGAAAATTCCACTATCATATCATTTTCTTCCATCTTCCCTTTTTAAAGAGGAACCTAGGTGGGTTCATCTCTTCCACCTCCTATGTTGTTGCTCTACCTATTGGTGCCACTGAAGCTCCTACTGCTGATTTTGTTGGTACTCCTTATCTAGTTGTAGCTGCTGCTGCTGCTGCTGACGATGATGAACGAGTTGTTGCTCCGGATTATCCTTCTCTGGCGACTCCATCTGGTGCACTTGTTGCTGCTTTTCGGAGCCGGCTTCTTTGCCTCCTTCTTATGTGGTGGTGTGTAGGTGTTACTGCGTCTGTCCACTCACCGGCCTTGGGGCCTTTTCGTGATTTTCTGTTACTGTTGCTTCCTTGCTTCTAGTTGTTTGGGTTTGTGGTGCCGTCCTCATTCGTGGCCAGAGATTTTGCTGCAGGTCGTCATCTTCGTCTCCAAGATTGAGGTTTATTATGGCCTCCTCCGTTACCTCCCTGTTGACGCCTATAAATTTCTTTGATTTTATCTCCCTGTTATTAATTGCCGCAAAATCGAAGCCACTGGTAAAAGTTCATTGCTAGAGGTAAATATCTCTTTTATATATATATATATATATATATATATATATATATATATATATATATATATATATATATATATATATATATATATGTATATATATATATATATATATGTATATATATATATATATATATGTATATATATATATATATATATATATATATATATATATATATATATATATATATATTAACGCCGTTGTAGTATTCTGGCTGTTTCTTTTTTTACCTATTCGCTGTCCACGCCGGTAGTCGGCTCTTGTTGTTGGGATTCAACCATAATGGTGGCGATTCAACTTTACCGTACACAAAAAGAAAAAAATCCTAAATAGAATAATTCGCTTGGCGAAGAAAAATTCTGATAAACAAATGCAACGATGACCAACGTAGATAAAATGTCACATTTATTTTCGAGCAATATCTTTTAGGAATAATATGAACGAAACGTGAAAGAAAGTTGAAAAAACAGACAAGAAAGTGTTCTTTCATTCACCTACTCTCAAGAACAAAGCAACCAGGCCCACGTTTATATAGACCCAAAAATTGGACGTCATCATCATCCAGAAAGTCTCGAAGTTTAGAAATGTTCTAGAAATATTCAAGAAGTTCTAGATGATTACGGTAAGTTCTAGAAAGCTGTAGTACTATTATACTTAGATACGATTTTAGAAATTTCGTGTTGGGTGTGACAATTTTATAAGGAATTATGTTATAGGAAATCATATTTTTTCTTTGCAAAACGCCAAATATTTCATAAGTCTACAGAGTATATAGTTTTGTTTCTGACATAAAGTACTCAGTAAGCCAACTTCTTAAATTTTATGGCTTTTTATTTATAATTCTAACTAATACAAGACTCAAGAGATCTGAATGTAGATGGTTACTGACTGGTATTTATATGAGAAAGCAGTTTATAAATAGACTACAGGTAACTTAGTGCAACAAGAGAAAGAAACTTGGGGGAAACAAGGATCCTCCACGGCATTTAGAGTTACAACACACTTACAAACAACAATAAGTGAAGTGAATATACAGGGCCCCAATCTGATTTCGAACAAACTATGCAATAATTATACATGTTGGGCTAGGTAAGGTCATTATATAATGGATAAACAAAACAACTCACTTATATCAGAATACCACATTTGTTCATGGGACCTAATTCAACACCCTCAATAATTTGTTGGAATGACCACAAAAACAGATCCCAAGCCAATTTAACAGATAAAAAAACAGATGCATGTTAGGATTACTTCTTAACCAATAAGATAGGCCACTTTCGGTCAGAATCGATATATTTCTGTTCTTTCATGCCATTTAATCATAACGTCATAACTTCTTAACCAATAATATAGACCACTTTCGGTCAGAATCGATATATTTCTTTTTTTTTCATATCATTTAATCATAACGTCATAACTTCTTAACCAATAATATAGGCCACTTTCGGTCAGATTCGATATATTTCTGTTCTTTCATGTCATTTAATCATAACGTTGTGATTTTTTGTTTGTATACTTTCTTAGCTCGTGACATTTTTTGAATACCTTGCATATATTTTTTATCAATGTTCTTTTTATCTCGTTCTTTTCATTATTTTGCTATTTTTAATTGCAGATATTGTCAACCCTGTGTGTTGGGCACTTCTGCCAATTACATTTGGCCATAATCAATTATTCTACAGCAATCCTTATACCTGTTCGGCAAGTAACCTTATCTTCTTGTGAACACACAAAACAAACTAAGAATACTTCATGTCACAGAATATAAATCTAATACATTTTCGAAGGTGACTAGTTTACCAATTATCGATTATATATCAGCGAAATGTAAATGGTCTTCTTTTTGCTTCTTTACTTACATCATCTTACTTAATGGCTAAAGTCAGTTGACTTCGTACTCGTCACATTCGATCTCCAGTCTTGAAAATAAACGCAATATAAAATATTTAATTGCTTACTCTGATGAAAATTCGCTTTAGTTCATTTCTAATTCCTTTTCAAGTTTGCCAATAAGCTTTAGGCACTGCTATCAATGATTTCAGGTCAATTTAATGGATACATGTCAAAGGCTTCATTTGGGATATGCACGCAATCTGGTTCGCTCTAGGGGACTAATAACATTGTCATAAACTTCGATTGTCCAATACAATATTGCCCTCCCACACAGCTAATGCAGTACTCTGGTTTATCGATTTCAATGCATAATAAATTTATATAATACATATGCATATTTGGTTCCAATCTTAGTTGAGACTTATTTTAAAATATATTTTAATTTATTTTTGTGGCACAAGGCCGAGGGTATATGAGAAAAGTCTGCTCAACTCTGTCTATCCTACTCGTAGCTATTCTGATTCGCGAGCATCCACTCTAATATTTGACGTAATCCCCACACGTACTCATTCTTCTACATGTAATGCAACATGTACCATATTACGGCATTTACCTAGAGAACGTAATAAAATTCCTATGGTGACAAAAATTCTCAATAATCTTTGTTGGAATGTTTATTTAAAATTTATTTCGGGACACAGATCTGGGGGGGAATTGGAGAAAGGCTGGACGCACTATCTTACTCCTAGCTAATCCAATTCACGACACAGCCAGCTCCTATCCACTTTAACAACTAACGCAATCACACAAGGACCCATTTGTCCCCATTCAATCAAATATAGGGTGACCCCAAAAAACGGGAATCTTTGAAGTGCAATACGCACTTCAAAAATTCAGACATGAGCAAGTGGCAACACTGCGAGACATTAACTTTCAGCAATAAACATTTCGCCATTTTAGTAAGGAGAATGAAATTCACAGTATCCCAGCTGAGATGTTGCAGCAGTCAATGAGGAATCTCAACAGCAGATTTCAAGAATGCATTCGTACAGGAGGACGCCATCTACAGGACGTAATTTAAAAAAAATGAAAATTCCATCATTGTTTCTTAAATGTCATGTTTTAAGGTTTCAATTACTATGAATTAAATATTTTTCTTCCATCACTCTTTATTTTATTAGATTGTTAAAAAGTTCCCGTTTTGGGGGGTCACCCTGTATATATCACAATACAACATTTTCGCAGAGTGCCTAATACAATTGAGATTATGATAGAATTTCTCAATAATGTTTGTTGGAATTTTTATTTAAAATTTATTTTAATATATTTTTGTGCCACAGAGCCGAGTGGGAAGTGTGGAGAAGATGGTCTCACTGTCCATTCTACTCCTTACTAATCTATCCCTGCCCATCTTCTCCTAAATTCCCATGTAGATAAAAAAAATCTAAATAATCATTGTTGGAATGACTGCAAAGAAATATCCCACTACCCAACGTTATAGACACAACATACTGGGATTACTTACTAGCCAATAAGATAATAAAATTCTTTGTCTGGGATATACGTACTTCTGTTCATTTTTTTGTTTTGTTTTGATGTCAGAATGTTGTGATCGCTTGTCTGTATCGCTTCATAGTCCCAGATCTTTTTGTCTACTTTTGTCTTATATATATTATTTGCTTAATATTATTTTCCCTGTTCGTTTCTTTCTTTTGTTATTGTTTATTACAAACTGTGTCGGCTCTGTTTGTTTGGGATTTCTGCCATTTACATTAAAGCGTAACCAATTTCTCCGCAGGTTACCAGACGTATCGGAATATGAGCTTCGGGAAGTAAATCTCTTACGATAAATGAGAATCCAAAATTACTTGAAACATCTTGGCACATACAATAATCTTCCTTTTGTCGACACTTGGTTCACTTTAAATAAAAACCATTCAAATTCTAGACAACTTTCTTTTTGACTTTCAGTCCATGAACTCAAAAGAAACTAGACCATATATAACTCAGGTATGTGGCTTTCACAGCCAAATTAATAGGTATTTTTTACATTACTAATATATTTGAAATTGTTCCTGTTACATTATTAGATAGATATTAACGAGAACAAGGTTTCACCATTAAACGTATTTGAATTACATATATAACATAGAATTTAATATATCAAACAATGATAAACGGAATTTGTGGTTAACTTAACGAAACGCAGAAATGATTGCTTCATATCAAATTATAACTGAGTCTTATTGAACTTGAGAACGTTACAGATCCATCACTTTTCCCTTAGCTATGTGTTAAATAGAAGCCTTGGCCGCAACCTGTTTAGGAGAAGGGATGTTCTGGACTCTAAATGATATAGAAGGGAGCGGGAAACTACAGTACTTTCTTCTCAAAAGTCATGAAAATTCTCTCCCAATGTCTTTTCAATAAATACTTTCGTGGTAATTGTTCAGATGATCTCTTCATTATGGTGTCTATACTTTTTGAATTGAAGTGCAGTACGAGACTCGTGTAGAGATCTCATTAGTTTGCAGTTGACCTGGCTATATGTAACCGTAAATTCTATGCTATCCGTTTCTTTTCTTGCACTTACTGCTTGTGGAACTCCCTTCCGGCTCCATGCTTTCCAGGCAACTTTAATCTGCAAAGGTGTTAAAGAAAGCCAATCGCTATCTACTGTCCTACCGATTATTCTTTGCGTTTACCTGTCATTAGTAATATTTTCGTTCCTAATTCTTCCTCACCCAATAAGCCCTTGTGTCTTGGTGGCTTTAGTGTCTTGCATGGGGTGAAACCGATTAAGAAAATATCGCATACAATAAAGAAAAATAATTTCTTACGAGCCGATTTTTGGTCGAGCATGGATTTCTCAAAATATCTACTAACAATGTTTTATAATAAGGCTTATGAAATAGTTTATGGCTACTTAATCAACATAAGAAACAGGAAAATATAGATAGATACAATGAAATGTGCTCAGCTGTTATGTACCATCAATCTTTCTATATGGTAGGTGAGGCTGTATAATCTCTTCACGTATGAAGATAAAACTTCATGCCACGGATATATGGTCGTACAGAATATACCATGGACAGTAGGTTTAAATAAAGAGAATATTTTAAGAAAATTGAAAAGAGAAATGTCATTTATTCTTAGAATCAATAAGAAACAATTGAAATTCCTGTGATAATTAATTAGTACAGAAAGCTTGGAAAATCTGCCGCATATTGGACATATCGAAGAGAAACAGCGAATAATCGACCTAACGAATTTTTATAATTAGTGCCCAGTATCGACTTTTAGTAAACAAATATAATTGCTAAGTGATACAAGTGCTCGAAAATTGTGGAGATATATGATTGCCCACATTTCGAAAAAACATGTTACATAGAAGAAGCCAAGGAGTTATAGAAATATATAACTACCTTTTTTGTGATGCAGTGTAGATTTTTTAAAACTTTATTTCCTATTAAATCAATGAGATTCATCATTCATATCTAACTAGCTTAAAAGCCGCAATCCGTGCGATCTTTTAAGCTAGCTTAACAAAACAAAATTGACCTCTGATTCCCCTTAACAGCAATAATAATTTTGAAGAAATAACATTAATTCCTCAGTTCACTATATGGAAGTTCAAATTCTCACTTTAATTCTGATTCGTACTATAAGTCACCCTCCAGACAAGATACCGATTAATTAATTTGTCTTAGCTGGTCATGACCGCAGAGCAGATACTATAATGTCATCAGTGGATTTGAACCGAAATAATTCTTCAGCTCACAAACTCTGTGGAACTTCAAAACCTTACTTCACGAAACCGCTCACTATAACTCTGATTCCTTGTCCTTTTGATGAAATATAATTGATTTCCTCAAATCCCAATGTGTTTGGGAGATATTTTAATCTTAATCTAATTTTAAATTCAAGAGGTTTTTGTGTTACTTTAAAATCAATATAAATTAAAATATTCTAAAATCTATTTTTTTTCGTTATTTAAAAACTTGAAATAGTAAATATGGTAAATAGTACAGTCTTTGTCTGAGAGGCACACTGTGGCCGAGCGATTTAATTCATGCTGGATCAAGTTGTGGTTTCTCCTTAAAAGGGGGCGCATATCCGAACCCTGTCAAATATCAAGTTTCTCTTTATCATGTTTTCTCGATTTCACGGGAAAACCAAAAGACAAAAACAAACAGGGTTTCTATTTAAAATATCGTTATCTAGTAAGATTAATGATTGTCGTAATAAATGCATAAGGCAGGTCGTCACTTACTTATATTATACTTACATGACACATGTGCTTCGGCCCTGTTGCCGGTAGTATCACGGCTATGACTAACTTAGACAAGCTTGGACAAGCTATGACCAGCTAAGTCCAGTTAAGACCAGTGGCCCGAGTGTTTCCACTCGGGTTCCCCACGTTAAAACGGTCCTTGTGTCACATCCTCACTCAGTGGGGCGTCAAGTAAATACCCTTACTTATATTATACCTAATTAATCCGATTCACGACCCATTTACTAGTTACAAATTGCACATTCAGCATAAGAAATCATCCACCATCATTCATTGCTCCATATACCATAATACCGCATCCTCTTAGGAGACCTACAAAAACACATCCCCATGATATATAATAATTTACTTAGCATAAAATCTATATATAAAAATCTGTAAATGAAAGGGCAAGGGGATAAGCCCAACAAACTAAAAATATCAGAAAACAAACTGATGTTAGTTGGACCCGCTCATCTACAAAAGATTTAAGAGAGGCAGCTGTAGACGAAATCAAGAGCCTCTCTCTCTAAGGGATAAAGGAAAGGATAAAATACAGAAGGAGAAAATCTGACCCAGTAGAAATGAAAAAAAAAAGGAACCAATAACAAACTTGTCTGTCCCAACCAAGATGATGACTTAATAAATTCGAATGTCTGAAGTATATTTCTTATACTTTTTTTCCGAAACGAAATTCGAACAAATTCTCATGGAATTTTCTCCTTGCCCAAAAAGAATTATTCAAAATCTTGAAAAAGTCGATAATTAAAATTAATGGCCACAAACATGTATGTTGTCTTTAATAATATACAGTGTGTCCCATAATCATCGAACAAACAAAGTATCTTGGATTATAAAAATGACATAGAATAGCAAATATATTTATACCATAACTCATATATTGGCATATCGTATATATCACCATATTATCTAACTTTTTGACATTTTTTGCATGTATCTGAAATCGCTTTTACTGACGGTGGACTCTCATAATGTCTGTGTTTGAAATGACAGGCTAATTCGTTCTAATGACAATCTAAAGTCTATAATATTAAAAACTTCGATATGTTAAACACTTGTACATCTTATATATGATATATAATAATGATATTTGGTACACTATGTCATTTTTATAATCTAAGATACTTGCATTTAAATATGCCCCATCACACACACACACACACACACACACACACACACACACACACACACACACACACACACAGATATATATATATATATATATATATATATATATATACATATATATATATATATATATATATATATATATATATATATATATATATATATATATATATATATATATATATGCCAACAAGGAAGATTTAATTATTTTTTTCATTAAGTTTGTCCAGCATCCTTATTTCTTTACACGTGAATGCGCGAAATGAGCGCTGTTATAAGCGCGCACACACACACACACACACACACACACACACACACACACACACACACACACACACACACACACACACACACATTACTATAAAAATATATTTTTCATAATTCATAGTGTTTGGGGAAGGGGGCATGTGCCCATAGCTGTGACCCTAATGGATGCTACCAGCTCATTAAAACATCCCATCTCCCGACCAGAGAATTTTACCGGTTGTAGTTTATCGTCATAACCAGGAGTAAAAATCAACAATAACTCTATAAATAAATCAGATCTTTTATACATTATATTACTATGTATACTGTAAAGGCATTACAAGTGAATTTATATTAATTTTTCACTTCCTTTATTTCATTTAATTGAAAAGAAAGAGAAAAAGATCATAGTCAAAGTTTGCTTAAAAGTACAAAACAATCTGGTTGGAAAGTTTTTAATGTGTTTTATCAAATTTTATAGCTGGTCGTATGCTATTAGGCAAGCAATGTCTGTATTACATAAAATTATTTTAATGCTTTCAATTAGGTTTCTTCAACAAGAATAAATATAGAAATGTATTTTATAATTCCTTCCCTGAAGCCATAAGTGTAAGAAAATAAACAGAAAAATTGGACGAAACTCAGAAACTACTAAAGAACTGTAAAAGTAAAACCAATAATTATGATAGCAGTAAATTAATCGTAGAGACCTTGGGTGGTGGTGATGAGACTCTTTGCTTTCATTTTCATTATGACATACCATTTATAATACAGTTTATACGTTTAATATATTTGCTGCTTTCACTACTGCAGATGCTTATACAGTACTAAAAATAATAGGAAATTATTAACATTGATAGCCTATGCTCTCAATTGTAATAAAGCCACTAGGATATACAGAAACAAGAGATAGGATTCCTAATCCTATTCAAAAATCATTGAGGGGTCTGAAGCGGTCGATTGGCGAACCTATCTACTCCTAATAATGTAGAGAATGATAGTAAATAAATAGTAAAAACAAAATCAAAATTTAGGCGGGGATTTTAGAAGTATACGTTGAAATAGAATTTAGAAGGGAGCGGAAATCCAATCCTTAAAAAAGAAACAAAAGATAACCCTATACACGTGTTCAAGAAAACGGGGAGGTGTGTGAACTGGACGATATGTTGACCTATCATCTAAATGCAAGCAAACATTAATACGCCTATTGCAATGGCATACACCTGAAAATGAATGCAGACCGAATCGGATGGAGCAGATACAGAAAAGATGGCAATATAAACCTATTCACGTCAATATACTGCCCGTAGAAAACAAGCTGATGTAGAAAAACCCCTATCAGTTGATACGTAGTGTTGGGTTAAAAGCTAGGTACGAATGATTATACTTCCTGCACGAGACGAACGCTTGCTAACGAGAAGTTCCCACGCACATGGTGGGTTAGCTAAAATAGGTAGATTCTGTGATAAATATCCAGAAACAATTGGCCATATCGTATCAGGTTACACAGCACTGGCACCCATTGAATGAAAAATCCTGCAGGAAAGCGTGGACCAATATCTGCACTGGAAAATCTAAAAAAATTTCCGCAAAGGAAACTGCAAGAAATTGATATGCACATCACCAAAACTCAGATAGAGTGATAGGAGCTGTCAAAGTTTTATGGGATTTTACAATACACACAGATGGAACAATCAAATTAATCACCCAAATATCGTGATCAGAGACCACAAAACGAATATCTGCCTTCTTATTGATATGGAAGTCCCTGCATGCTGTAATGTATCACTAAAGATCTTCAGATAAAAACTATCAAAATACAAGGACCTTTAAATCGAAATCTCCAAAATGTGGCGCATATTGTCATCACCAATACCAGTTGTAGTTGGAACCATCTGATTAATTGGAGAAGGTTCTGATAGACTCATTAGAGGGATTCATGGCTGTCCAAGACTTAAAAAAATGCACAAAATTTTACTCAAAAGTAAAGCTCATATTACAAAGAGCTTTATATATGTGAAATGCGTGTTATCATTTTTCTTTATATTTTTACAAAAAATGAACAATGGAAGATGTCATGAAGTCATTTCTGACTTTAGGTTTCCAGTTGGGACCCGAGAAGAAATGTGTATACAACAGAAAACGAAGGAAATAATAATAATAATAATAATAATAATAATAATAATAATAATAATATCAGCCATAAACACCTTAGCTGTTCCTGTGGTCCAATACAGCTTTAATGTATTTAACTGGACCATAGCTGAAATTAAGCGAATGGCCGCCAAAACGAGAAATCTCCTCACTTGCTACCGCATGCATCATCCCAACGCTGACATTGATCGTCTGTATGTGCCCAGATCCGAAGGAGGCAGAGGACTAGTTCAACTAGAACTATCCTACAAAAGTACAACAATTGATCTTCAAAGATACTAGGAAAATACAGAAGACTGGATGATGGTATGTGTCAAGGAACATGAAAGTAGTAAGTGTCTTTACTCTGTAGTAAAGTAAGCCGACAAATTCAAAGTGGAGTTTCAAATGGGCAGAGAAATTCAAATACATCACTGTACACCGGCTGAAGCTGCAAAATACTTAAAAAAGAATGCAAAGACAAATGCGACCGACCAGATAACGAAACAATGGCAAGATAAACCGCTCAACGGCCAATAATCTGCCCGTACCAAACAAGCTGACGTAGACAAAAACCGCACCTATCAGTGGCTATGTAGTGCAGGGTTTAAAGTTGAAACTGAAGATTTTATCATTGCTGCACAAGACCAATGCTTGTTAACTAGCAATTATCAAGCACATATACTAAAATACTGTGTTAGCCCAAGATGCAGATTCTGTGATAAATATCCAGAAACCATTGATCATCTTATATCAGGTTGCACGATATTGGCACCCACTGAAAATAAAACCGGGCATGACAGAGTGGGCCAGTATCTGCATTGGAAAATTTGCAACACCTATGAGAAGGAAAGTGAAAGAAACTGGTACGAACACCACCCTGAGATAGGACCTGTTACAATTCTATGGGACTACACAATGCACACTGACAGAACAATCAAAGCCAACCGCCCAGACATTGTAATTAGAGACCACAAACAAAACAAATGTCTCCTTATTGATATGGCAGTCCATGCGGACTGCAATGTATCTTTGATGATATTCGAAAAACTGTCAAAATACAAGGACCTTCAATAGAAATCTCAAAAATGTGGCTTGTAGTTGGATCCCTTGGACTGGTTGGAAAAGATTCCAGTAGGCTGATCAAAGAGATACAAAAAATTGTTCTGACAAGTACAGTCCACACTTTACGAAGTGCTTTATCTATGTAATTATTTTTTATTTTATTTTATTTTGTTTTGTTTTTTTTTTGCAGTGGAAAGTGTCATGATGCCATTTCTAACCTTAGGTCCCTGGGCGGGGCCCGGAAAGAAATGTGTAAACGCCAGATATCAAAGGAAATAATAATAATAATAATAATAATAATAATAATAATAATAATAATAATAATAATAATCAATGAATGCCCAGAGTCAAAATTCATCTGTTTTGGGTGTATCATTTTAATTTTCTCTAAGTTTGTTACCTTCAACTTTCCAAAAAGGACAAACTTAAACTTCAATATGTCACAGAGGTTACTTTCCAAATAATAATAATAATAATAATAAGGATAATAATTGCACTGATTCTGCACCAGGAAAGGCTAACCGATCGAAATGTTTCAACATCGAGGTGTTTTCTGTTCATCAAGTGCTGTCTATCCTGCTATTTAAGCCCTACATTGGCTGGGGAAGCGGTTATCTAATTATGCCTAACCTGGGGCAATTCTTGAAAACGTCAACACTGCAGTCGTACCGGAAACAAAAACTCGAGTTGTTGATTAAACTTCCTGTGTTGGTAAGTGTTAGGCCACTGTCTAATCATTTTTTGAGGATGAGGTAGTGTCAAAAATAATTTATATCTGTGTTAATCAAATATATTCAGCAAAAAAAAATACAATTATATATTTTCAGTTATATATTTGCCATTATCTGTAATTAGTAGTAGTCCTTCATCAGACCACTCTATTTTTAAGTAAAATTACGTTAACAATTTTCGAATATATATATTTTTTGATATAAAAATAACGTACAACGTGATAATCTGTAGGAATAATACATCAAAGATTAATTCATTTTTATACAAAATCGAGCAGATATGACGAGGAATCTATGACGAGAAGCATTTCATTTATATGTGCATTTAGGATCTTTCTTTATCAAGAAATTTTCTTTGTGTCCAAGTCGGTTAAGGCACGTCGGATCAAACGACAGTTTTCGACTACCCAGGGGGAACCTCGCTTCGAATCCTTCATAATTGAATTTAATAAGATTTCTTTAAGATTCAGACCGGAAAACGAACACACACACACACACACATATTCTTGCTTCCATCTTCTCACACCATTCAAGAACCTTCTCGGGAACGATGAATAAGTTTAAAAAATGTGAACAGTAGAGACGAAAACTGGACCAGGAGGTCATCACAGGAAGGCGGATCTTCATTTCAACTTCGATCTAAAGATTTCAGTTAGAAAAGAGCCAAGGCAATCCACATGACGTTTGGCACGTGAGAGAGAAGTTTCACCTATGACAGTCCAAAAATCAGTGAAAAAGGGACTTGAAAATGAAATCGTAAGTGCAAACTGTGAGACAATTTGTTACACCGGAACAGTGTTCCTTGTATTCAAAATTTGATATCTAATAATATATTGATTTTTTTGTTTTTCATACCCATGCTTTTAATTTATTTTGTATTGAATCATTATATATATATATATATATATATATATATTCTATTTGTAGTACAATGAATATTAATTTCTTAATATAAACAATTAATATTCTTAACATCCACAGCATTTACTTTCTTTTAAAAAATGAGTTAATTTTAGCGGAATCACTGCACACACACACACACACACACACACACACACACACACACATACATATATATATATATATATATATATATATATATATATATATATAAATGGAAGACATTCCGTTTGTTTACAGCCCGTTCTGTGGCAAACGTCATATCGTGATAATATGATGCAAGCACTGACGACCTCAGTACTGTTATGTTATCATTGTAATTCAATCGTTTCAAAGATGTTTGACTGATTTTTGTCATTACATCAGGGATATTTAATTCTCAGATACCACATGGTCTGAATAATAGCAAACGTAATTATTTATTTCATATATTTCCAAAATGTGTTATTTATTGATGTATTATTTTCAACATACCAATTTGATTGGCACTATTCACATTTTGAATGTAAATTCGTATAGTAATAAATACAAAATAGAATATTCGGTAATAAATTTTGACAAATGTTAGTTTAAAGCTGAATAATTGGATGGTAGCGAAATGAGAAACATTTGGAGTTTGTTTTGCGCGCATAGAAAAGAAAATAGAAAAAGCTGAAAGGTTAACGAACAAGAACGCTGAAGACCGAGTGAGAAAAAAAGGGATAGAAAATAAATCTACAGAAATTCAGCAAAAAAAAAGAAGAAATTTTCTAACCCGAAAGGATGTATGGTTTCTGATTCATTCGATCCATTCGATCCAGTGCTATTTACAAAAGACCGTCGAAAATGTTCAACAAAACACAGAAGGAAGCGAACATCCCTAAATGGCTGCCGAAGAGTAAAAATACACTGATCGAGAGAGACACCACCCAGGGAACAATGGTTCACAGGTGCAGATCGATAAATATCTACTTAGAATACGGAATATTATAACTTCATAGAGAAAGAGAAAGAGAGGGAGAGAGAGAGAGAGAGAGAGAGAGAGAGAGAGAGAGTCGAAGAAACCACTTACTCGTTAGCTGAGAGTTTCTTTCCAAGAAACGGAACGTTACCCGAAAGTGAAACAAAGAAAAAAGGTGAACTGGTACACGTCAATCAAATTATGGTGCAAGAAAATAGAAGAGAAATATAAATAAATAACATTCCTATATAGTCAGAGAACCCTTCATCTGTTCATTGATTTTTCTTTTTTTTTCATATTTGGGAGCTTCTTTTATGAATATACGGTAGTGCTGGATTGCTACACAATAACCATTCGTAGTGAATGTTGGAAAATATCCGTACGGAGGAGCGAATTTGAGGCAAAAGACATGTACTTATACAGAAGGAAACGGAAACATCCATGGATCGAATGAGTAAGCAAGAAGAAATTATTAAAGTAAACGGTAACAGAATGAACACGTATAATCAAAATCAGGGAAAAGCAGCTGAAGTTCCTTGGAAGCATTATGAGGAAGAATAGCCTGGAAAACATAACACTCACGGGAATATTGAGGGCAGTGGAGATAGAAGAAGGAAACGAACGACTTACCAGACGAGCTTGTGTGGATTGATTGTAAAACGGACCATGGTAGCCTTAGCGCAAGGAGATAAACAGCTAACGGCCACGCGAGATATGAATTAGCAGAGATCCATTATCGCATCTGCCCTGAGAGAGACACAGAAGAAGAAGAAGAAGAAGAAGAAGAAGAAGAAGAAGAAGATGAAGAAGAAGAAGAAGAAGAAGAAGAAGAAGAAGAAGAAGAAGAAGGATGAGGAGGAAAAGAAGAAGATGATGGTGATGATGATGATGAAGAAGAAGAAAAAGAACAGGCATAATTGAAGTTTTTGCACTTGAGACATAATTCTAATTCATCAGGAAAGCCATTTAATCTGTTTAGTCATTTTAATTGTACATAAATCTTATATGTGCATAAATCTTTCCTGTAAATACGCATTCACATTTTGATAAAGATTTAAACCGATATACACAATCCAATAAGATCAGAGGTTTAGAAAAATGGAGCTGTGAATGCCAACCGCATATCCGACCAACGGGAGCTAACATCATGATCTGATGACATGCAGTCTCTTGAGCTTTCTTTGTTGAAAACAAAGAAACAGATTTTAAAAATAACAACAATAATAATAATAATAATAATAATAATAAAAATAATCCTCAATGTCTGCAACAATAAAATCAACAACGTATAATTTCTAATTTTTCATAGACTCGAGCGGGCTGAAACAATTGCTAATGTTTCCATAGAAATCATTAAAACGCAATTTAATAATTTGCTTCCATTCACGTTCCCACCGGCACATCAATTTTCTGCAATCATAAATATTTCTATCGTTGTAATTACGTCGTCTATTTCATAAGGCCAAGTTGATTATTTCTTTTTGTAAGGATAATCAGAGTCCGTTATTCTTGTCTAAGTACATTTTCTTTGCTTTTTATAAATTACATATTGCCCTCTGTACTTTGTTGTGAATATTGACAGCATATTGGACACAGCATATTGTTCCTTAACTGAATTTTTAGCTTCTTTTCATATTTCTATGTGCAAAAGGCTTCCTCATATTCAGGCTTAGGTTTTAATTTTAAAACATATGCTAATCTATATAATTTCCGTCAATTTAACTGAAATAATGATTTACTTATGTAGGAGTTCAAGAAGGGACTCAACTATATTTGTAGTAACTTGCAATTGGAAACGTCTTGCGTCTAAACCCTAATGACAATGTAATATATTAGACAACATTAAAGTTTAATGTCAGTATGACTAGTTACACCTGGACGTGCATAAGTGACACATAACTGTCACCCTGTCAAAAATAGAAGAAGATGGGTATGGCCAACAAGCACTGAGAAGGAATTGGCATCAAAGAAAACGTCATTAACAAGAGAAAAAATAGAATTATATTGGAATGAAAACGAGGGAATATGGGCGTGTATATATATATATATATATATATATATATATATATATATATATATATATATATATATATATATATATGATGAAAAATATGGAAAAGACAAAACAACATCCGAATATGCAAGTTTACTGTTTTAATGTTGTTTTACTGTCGACGTCAAACGTTTCGGTCTAGTAGACCATCTTCAGGACATGGTTATTAGAAACATGTCTATCGTCTTTTCATGTTGACTTAAATATCGTCTAATCCTAAGTATGTTTCTAATAACCATGTCCTGAAGGTGGTCTACTAGACCGAAACGTCTGACGTCGACAGTAAAACAACATTAAATCATATATATATATATATATATATATATATATATATATATATATATATATATATATATATATATACACATACATATGGATAGATAGATAGATAGATAGATAGATAGTAGGAATGATGTGAGTTTGTGACCCTGGGTTTCACGCTACTTGCGATCGTCATACAAACTGATTAATTTTTAAATTTTGGATTTATATATATATGGGGTGTGCATATCAGTGTTTTTGTGGTAGTCGGAGGAAGAATTGTCGTTGGAACGCCACTCATACGTACGTATGTCAACTTTATCACTGATAGTGAACACTTTCAAATAAGTACTATGCATATAAAATATATAAATAATATATATATAAATTGAGCTTTATATATATATATATATATATATATATATATATATATATATATATATATATATATATATATAGTGTGTGTGCGAAAGTGTAATTTTAATATTTGCTTCCTGTTTTATTTGTATTCTTCCGAGATCGCAATGTTTAAATAATAATGTTGATTTCGCATTTTTTTAACTTTTACTTCCATCTTTGATGAACCTAATTTATTAAATTTGCTGTATTAATTTATATCCGACACCGCTCATTACGATGCCCCGTTTATTGTATCTTAAAAAAACAATTCTAATTTTAAAACCCATCCTGTATAGTGAATCAGTGTTGTTTTCGTTGTTATTATATAGCGCCCGATGAGTAAATTGCCACCATTTTATATTTTAATTTAGCGCATGCGTGTTAATTGTTTTTTTTTTGTTTTTTTTTGTCGACTGCACAGTATAGTAGGCTCTGTTGGGCACCGTTTGTGATAAGAAGAACTACATGTCCCTATTCACTTCACCATGAATTTGGAAACAGCATCCTGTACTGAGCGGCTTTCGCTCCGAAAGCTTCAATACGAACATTTCAGTTTTTGGATGTAAATTTGAAGACAATTCAGAGTACTGAAAAAGAGTTGGATGATTCTAATGGTGATTACATAGGTGCTTGGAGTTGACCCCAAGTGATAGTGATGTTATGCCTCCAATCTTCTTCACAAATGGCCTCAGACTAAACACGGAGTCCTACAAAAATGGCCTTGAAGAGGTAGTGCTATCCTGAGGTAGTGCTATCCTGAGTGTCTGCTGAAAGATTATATATCTAGCATGCCATACAAGCAAAACTACTTATATCACCAAAGATGAACTGAAGGCAAGCATTGTGGCAAGAATTTACCAGATTAAACAAGGAGGCCGCCCAGCAGAGATACAGGAGATTCCGAATTTGTCTGAACGCCGTTGGTGAATCCAATGGCGATTTTAATGAATACATTTACTCTTTAGTATTTCAAGATATTTTTGTGCAATTTTGGTAAATATATCTGTTAGAATGAGTTGTCAGTGTTATTTGCATTTTTTGTTTAATTTAAACGACAATTTATCCATCGTACGATTTATATGTGAAATGATTTTCAGAATTGTTTACTTACGTGCTTACGATTCATTTTTCTGCAATTGCTAAATGTTTGTTTAATATAGGGTGACCCAAAAACCGTGAATTTTTGAAGTGCATATTGCCAGACATGAGCAAGTAGCAACAACTGCGAGACAGTGACCTTAAGCAGGTAAACATTTCGCCATTTTAGTAACGATAATAAAATTCACAGTATCCCAGCTGAGATGTTGCAGCAGTCAATAAGGAATCTCAACAGAAGATTTCAAGAATGCATTCGTACAGGAGGACGCCATCTACAGGACGTAATTTTAAAAAAATGAAAATTCCATCATTGTTTCTTAAATGGCATGTTTTAAGGTTTCAATTACTATGAATTAAATATTTTTCTTCCATGACTCTCGGTTTTATTGGATTGTTAAAAAGTTCCCGTTTTTTTGGGTCACCCTATATAAGATAAGAATGTTTCGTTTACAAAGTGAGACTGAGTGTGTAGTGAAAATAATTGTAGATTAAATTCCCATATGATTATTTTGTGAGCAGTGCAACTAAAGCCGTTCCAATAACTTGGACCAATTTTCATGTGAAATAAATTAAGCGTCTAATGATTTCTTCACATTCTTTCAGACTTGGTGGATATGTGGGCGATATTATTTTTCACATATAATTGACAATCTTAAATTACATGATCAAATAGAGAAATAAATAAACCTTCACCAATAATTTATTTACTGACGGCTTTGATCCGTCTTAATGAAACCCCCTTTATTTACACTATTTACATACTTCGGACTCTTGTCTTCATCTTTATTGGCATATTAAAGACGTTTCAGCCGTTGTACAATTCAGCCTCCTTCAGGTTATATACTTTGACATTTCGAAACGAGCCCTTTATCTAGTCCATTGTGGGAGATTGTTTCCGTTCCACTTTACTAGATATCTCAATTTCAGTGATTTCTGTTTAGTATCTCAAATCGCCAAGGCTTAGTTCACCTCTGCTGTGGCCAGGTATAGAACTCACAACTCTTTTTGGTCAAGTCACTGAAATACTTCAACCAACAGATTTTATCAACATTTTATACATGTGTCATTAAGGACGACAGTAAATCAAATTCTGGGTCTCAGTAACCATTTTTACAAGAGAAGACCGAAAAAAGAAATTACTATAAATAATTTCACACACTTTGAAATAAGTCTCTTAAAAGTTATGCCGTAGTCATCTTCGTCCTGAGCGGCAGGTAGTAGCTATCGCGTGTTCCATCTGGTTAACAAATCGCCTTTTCCACGATCCAAAGTTATGACAAGTATATTTCTATCTAACTTCCACTATATGGAGAGTAAACTACTACGTCCGTGTCTACAAATACGTGGCTGTTTCAAATTTCATTAGGCTTTCCCATGCAGTAAAAATTAAATTAGTGTCGCCATGCAGAAAACACTTAACCAGGGCCACTATTTTGTTATAGAAATGATGAATCGACTGTAAATAAATAAATAATTTACAGAAAGAAATAATATTTTGGGATTAAAAATATATTTTTCAAAAATATATGCAACTGAAACCCTTGGATTCATTTGTTTAGACATCGAATTTCATTAGAAACAACGAAATGAATAGTTAACTGTTACGTGATATGTGTCCTCCTGTATAGCAGGGAATGCCGATAAATCTCCTTAGAGATGAAGAAGAGGCCTGAAGCAACTAAAATGTGGTTCTAGAGAAATATGATGATGATACCATGGAGTGAACATGTAAGCAACAACGAGGTTTTGGAGAGAATGGAAAGAAAAATGAAATTTATATTTAACATCAGGAAGAGGCAGCTAAAATGTCTGAGGCACATAATGAGGAAGCAGGGCTTGGTAAAAGTGATACGCATAAGACACAGTGAGAGAAAATAGGGCAGAGGAAATCAGCGTGTAACTTACTTGGTGAGCTTGAACAAATTGATTGTAGAACGGGGTTTGGGAGAAACAACAAAAAACAGATCTTATTAAGAGCTACAAAGGGCGGGGCGAAGTGAAAAGATATGGCGCATAAAAAATATTAAAATGTCTGTGAGATTGTTTCGTTTAAAAATAATAGATTTTTATTAATATTAAATAATTTTAGAACATAACTTTATTCGAGAAAGACAACATCACTAAGCACCAATTAAATCTTTCACACGATTCATAATACATACCATATATTTCCGCGCATATAGCGATATTTAAATAAGACGATGTCAATAAACTTAGCAACTTTTATTTATCGTGTACATGTCGGATAAGAGGACTGCTTATGGAGTATATAAAGATTATATAATTGGAAATGTTGTTACTTATTGTATCCTTAGAAATTCAGTATAAACGAAAACAAAACCGATTCCCTATCATTTTTTTCATAATCACGTCCACTAAAAGGGAACCATAGCTTTGTTTACGTTTCATTACATGATCCTCTTGTTAATCTTTTACTTCCTATACTTTTCCTATATCTAAACACTTACAAACAGCCTGGTGAACTAAGGGCCATTTACATATACTTCATCAACAATCACAAAGAAACGCTAATATTAGTACGATAATGTACGATAATAGTACATTCCATTGTTGAGACCACAATCATAACTCGATGTTTACATTTTCTCAACTGAGCTTTCAGGGATACAAGTTCATTTCATTGATACGGATTTATTCTTCGAAGGAGGCAATTCATTATGAAGTTAAGCCAGTAATATATAAGGTAGAAATAGTTTAAATACTTTTATTATTAGTTTATTTAAAAATATCAATCATTGCATGTACGTTTTTGGTTATCGTGCCGATGCCAAAGTTAGTCTACCGACAAACATGACTTAGAATTTAAAGTTTCTTTTCTCAAAATTCTAGTATGAGAAGACTCCACTTCTCACAATTTTTAAGGGTGAATTTGAATAAAAAGATTGACTTTTACGCGGAAATATACGGTAATAAAATATTTCAACATCTCATACTTTTGCATTTTTTAAAACTTCGCCCATATGTTTCATTATTTTTTTTTTGGCATAATAATTGCTAAATCTATTGAATCTTTCCTGCGACTATTACTCAACTCAGTGCAGCCTTCATGTAAGGAATCCTTAGAAGAGAATTGTGTTACTGAATCTGCTTTTATTAGGCCATTATTGGTGATTGGTTTAATCTTTCTCTATTGCCGTGTTTACAGCACAACAGAATCAAATCCTGGATCATGAAACTTCCGTATTTTTCTGAATTTGATCACGAAATGGAATCTGAAAGATTCTACAATAAACGGAACTGAGCATTACGTTAAGATATTTTGATTGTTAATCGTTTGCGTTTGAAGAGTGCAAGAGGAAATGCCGAAATAACACAGCGTACATTGCTTGAGAAATTCTCTAAAAAAAATAATAGTTCAAGCTAAGAGGCAGTAGAGAGAATTTCACGAATCTCAGAATCACAGGAAACGTGACTTCCATTACCCACAATATGTATGGAAAATGGATTATCTTTTGGATTTCGGGTAGGTCAAAAACAGATTAGAGAAAAATATAAATGTCCTTTCCTTTCAAATCGTTTTCTTATATATATATATATATATATATATATATATATATATATATATATATATATATATATATATAGAGAGAGAGAGAGAGAGAGAGAGAGAGAGAGAGAGAGAGAGATAAAGGGGAAGAGTGGATAAATGAAACGGTCAAATATAAGCAGGCGTGTACGCGTGTGATGGTGCGCATACGCATGCAAGTAAATAAATAATCATTAAATTTATGCATGGGGTCTAAACGTAATAGTGCTCAATGCGGTTATAGAGAGCAAAGATATATATTAATTTGCACATATACGCGTACCTACGTTTTTGGCGCACGACTATATTTTCTCTGAGCTGTGTCCCCATTTCATCAGGCACGGGATCTGAGTAGTGTTCGCACTTATAGATGGACTGTAAACACCACCCAGCGGAACTCTAGTGGCATGCCAAAAGCGTAGGTACGAGTATATGTACAACACAAGTACACACACACACACACACACACACACACACACACACACACACACACACACACACACATATATATATATATATATATATATATATATATATATATATATATATATGTATAAACGATTATTTCTTTAGCTCAGTTACCAACATTACTTTCAAATTTTACTCCAACTCTAACTTTAAATGCTGTAACATAATTTATTTTACGACAAGAAACATATGCGGGAAATTCTTAATTGTCTTTTCACTACAGAATCGGCTCTCTATAAAAGATTATTAACTGCAGCACAACATTTCCGACTAGAGAAACATGATTTTTTAATAGCTATGAAAAATTCACTATTCTTAAAATAATATAAATATACACAAAAGATGAAGTTAGACATGATTTTGCGCCTCAAATGAATGAATTAATTCAACAGCAAACTAAACAGCACAGAGAGAATCAATGTATAAACCCAGAGGTCAAGCACACATATTTTTCTCTGTGTAATTGAATATATTCTACGATTACTGCATATAAATGGACACTGACAATGAAGGACACACTCCTAACACTACTCACCCTCAACCACACTAGACAGACATACTTGCAGAAGTGATGACGTCTCCCACCTCCACACAATGACACAAACATATACACATGCACTCATCACACACATTCCCCAAAATTAAAAGATAGCATACACATACTATACAACCCCCTTCCCAGCAACAAATAGAGCCGTCAAAATGACTAAGGAGTTCCATCCGAGACACATGAGTCTCCCAATCCCTCCTCAAAGATCTTGAAAATGTTCTTTAACCAATACAATATCTGACTAAAAATTAACAATAAAAGACAAACGAAAACTACAGGCAAAGTTCATCATCTTGAGCGACAGTCATTCACCCCTGTTTTTGACTGCTACTTAAAAGCAAGATTGTTTTCTCCTGATGATGGACATGCATAGATTGATCAAAATCAGGTATGTTGCTATGGTAACAGAGCTAAAGTATGGAGAGTGAAGCACGGATTGACTCTGTCGTGCATATATGTTACAACGTTGTCGCTTTGGCTATAACAGTGCTTGGAAAAAAATCTTGTGGAGTGTCGTCGATTTAATACAACAGAGGGCTTCCATCAGTGACTATGTTTTCTGCGGCAGGTTAGGGCCATGCAAAACATTCTCTACGTCGGATAGCCACAATATTCACAAGACTTGCGTCTACTCCGCCTTTTCCCTCTTCAAAACTCAATTCCCATTGAAATGAGTAAGATTTGAAAACGGTGACGTTATCCAAGAGAATGCGACGATGGAGCTGTTCGATACTCATCACAAAACAGAAATTGCAGGGTTTCTTTCATTAACGACACTGGATAAAGCGTTTGTCTTCGGAAGGGGAATACTTCGAAGGGGATTAAATGTCGAATTGATATATGTTGTAGTTCTATTTAAAAAAAAACAACAACAGAAGTCCCGATGCTCTTTCAGTAGCCTTGAATATATAGAAAGACATAACGTACATGATGGATTAATGTATTGTTTATGGCGTCAAGATCTTTCATGAGGCATCAAACAAATATAAGTATTAAAGAAAGGAGTTCAGAAGGGGTCCCTGAATTGCCATGAGGTGCCAAACAAGCTACATGCCCAATGCAATCGAATGTATCTGTCTAAAACAGGTCTGCTCAGTCACCAGAAATCGCACCAACCACAACAGTCTATTGCATATGACGATTGCATACTGGTATGCTTTGAATGCCCGAGCTGCACTAGAGTGTGCAAGTCCAGGTCAGTGATGGACAAGTGATGATGTTCAATGACAACTTCCACCACCCGGAGATGATTTTACATGCCATATATGCAGATTGATGGCTGGCTTTATGAGCCACAGTCGTTCACACAACAAATTAATGCAATGTTGTGGTGGGTAGATTAACTGATTTACTGCAGATGTCAGTGATGCTCATACACGCTTTGTGAGCCACAATATATATATATATATAATATTATATATAAATATATAAAAATATCTATAAGAAGGTGTTCTTATAGATATTTTTATATATTTATATATAATATTTTATATATATATATATATATATATATATATATATATATATATATATATTGTGGCTGTTGACTCACAAAGCTAGTATGAGTATCACTGACATCTGCAGTAAATCAGTTACTCTACCCATCATTTATATATATATATATATATATATATATATATATATATATATATATATATATATATAAATGAAAAGAAAGAACAGTAAGATATAAAATCCGGTGTTGTTATAGATATTTTTATTTTTACACAATAGTTCTCAATGTAAATTTACAGAGTATTAATATTATAAATTAATTGATTCGCTTGATGAGGAAATGGAACTAATGTCTTTGGGTTAATAACAAAATTAAATTCAAGTGCTTTAGCTTCCATTTTTGAAACATGTTTATCACTGTGTAGCGAAAAAAACAATATTATAAATCAATTAATTTATAATATATATATATATATATATATATGTTTGTGTGTGTGTGTGTGTGTGTGTGTGTGTGTGTGTGTGTGTGTGTGTGTGTGTGTAATACTAAAATTTATAATCGGTTGTTAAAAAATGGCCCAGTTTGCGAGTATATCAGAAAAAAATTGTTATCCGAGGAAAAATACGAAATAAATGAAAGAACAAGAAAGATACGTACAGGGCGTGAAAATCGCCCAGTGCTTTAAATTTGCACTCCAAAGAAAAAAAATAAAAACCTGCTAGCAACTCAGATAAAAGTTAGAATGATCAATACACTAGGTAGAGGAAAGGAATAAAATATAAATCCAGAAGAGCCATGAATTTCCTACCTTAGATTCTTCTAAATGGATCTTCATTGCAAGCTTAACATGAAGATCCATTTTGGTGAAACTTAGGTCGGTAGTTCCTGGCTGTTCAGTATATATATATATATATATATATATATATATATATATATATATATATATATATATATATATATATATATATACATACATATATATATATATATATATACATATATATATATATATATATATATATATGTATATATATATATATATATATATATATATATATATATATATGTTATGGTAATTCATTGGTGAGTTCAGTTTCGCCTTTAGTCTCGCTAAGTCATATCACAAGAGATATGAAATAGCGTTTGAGTCGGTTGCTATTCTATGTCCAAATGCTATGTCGCAATTGAAAAACTGCATATAATGTGCGTACTAAAATAAGACAAACCGGAACAAGTACATTATCCTTTAAAAATTTTGGGCCATATGTATCAATCATATTTATATATAGAACAAAAAACAAACCATATTCTCCACGTGAAAAGTGGTCTATAATGGTGATTAAAGAAAAGCCTCTCTCTCCCTGGCCTTCTTTGTTGGGGTAATACAAAGCAGTCCTATCGAACATGAGTATAATATAACTATGCCCAAAAAACCACTTCACCTTCTACTTGCGAAATATGACAACAAAGACGCCGACAACAGAACATCGTGTCTCATATCAGTTGCTTGCAGATTCGCCATTAGAAAATGGCCGTCAAACCGGTCTCACCAAGGTAACCAAATGTCAGAAATCCTCAACAATGACATCCTTTATCAACGTTAACTTGAACATGCTGAAGAAAGGTCTTTTCTTTATCAGCCGGATTAAAGCTGATTAAATACGCAGATAAATTTATACGGACCTTGTGCTCGAAATTTTGATACTGACATTCTGTTGCGATCTTTCTGTCTCGTATGTTGTATACGCCAGGAATAAAATCTAGAGAGCAAATACGAATTGATAAAATATAAAGCATTTGCAACAAAACTACCCAATAATTAGTTTTATAGGTAACATTATTTAACGGCCAAACGTCCCAAGGGTAAATCTCTTACTGTAATTTGGATGCAAGTTCGTAAGTTAATGAAATTCAAACCCTTGAATATTCTTAATGAACATTAATGCTTTTAGATATTATTTCAAATATATAACTGATAATTTTGTCATTATCATACGTAAAATTAAAATAAGTGATGTAGCTAATTCATGCATACAGACCTTATACTTAATCTTTCTGAATATATAGGGTGGGAAAATGTATCGCAATAAGAAAACTCCACGAAACTTGTACAAGGTGAACTTTAATGTTTAAAAAGAAAAAAATAAATAGCATAACCATCTGCTGCGAGTGATTCTGGGCATTACACAGTGTGAAGTATAGTGTGAAAAGCTAAGTAAATAAAAACGTAACCATCTATTACGAGTGGCCCACGGCCCTTGTACAGGGTGAACCTAACTGTATAGAAACAAAAAATATGATACAATAATGATGTACAAAATATAGACAATATTTAATCTCAGCGCAAATTCAGCGAAAACTCACTCTGGGTGAGTAAGTTAAAACGATATTATAGGATGAAAAACAAAAAAAGCGGATAGTTCTTGAAAAGTTGCTATTCGCTGAAATACGTTGACCGCTAGGAAAAAATATTTCGACTGCTAGGAAATAAATATTTTGGGGCAAATACAAAAATACAAATAGATATGAACTATATATGATATTAATTCTACTGCAAAATAAAGATTGCCAGCCCCAGGAAAGTACATCAAGACGGATATTTTCCCCCAGGTTCCCTTGAAGAAGCAACTCTGATGTTTTGAGGTGAGTAATTATTCGATGGTGATTTTACACCGCAAAGAAGCAATTACTAGTGTTTTTTAATGTGAGACGATATCCCAGCGTAACACACACTCTCTCTCTCTCTCTCTCACACACACACACACACACAAACGCATACACACAAACACACACACGCACAAACACACACACGCACAAACACACACACACATATACATATATATATATATATATATATATATATATATATATATATATATATATATATAGTGCTAACTTTACTAAAACAGTGCTTGATGAAATATAACCATGGTATTAATATTATATATATATATATATATATATATATATATATATATATATATACATACATACATACATACATACATATATATATATATATATATATATATATATATATATATATATATATATATATATATATATATATATATATATATATATAACCACCCAGCGGAACTCTAATGGCATGCCAAAAGCGTACTTGTAGGAGGCACGGTGGAGTAATGGCTTGGATTGAGGAATCGGAGAGCCGAGTTCGAATTCCAGTCGAATCCATTACATTCACTTACGTGCTAACACCCTTGGGAAAGGAGTCAATCCTCTTCTTCTCCCTCCAACTATGGGTAAATAGCAGGACAGACTGGGTTCTATAGCCTTGGGCGGCAACTGGTCTAGGAGAAGGACGACTCTGAATTCAAAACCTGCGGAGGGTCGTTTGGGGACCTTGTGGCATTCGTTGCACCATGTCCCTGTATTCGTCCCTCCAAAAAGTGTGGATGGCCCTGCACAAAGCCTTTACCACTATAATTAAATCCTGTGTGGGTGTCCGGCTTTCAGTTTCTGGGAACTGATCTGTCTGACCCTCATACGTCGAGTTCGACGGGAGAGTCCATCATCATATATATATATATATATATATATATATATATATATATATATATATATATATAACAAGAGCAAAAACCTCATGAATGTGGCAATGGAGATGAAGACAACAGTTCGAAAAATGTACATATTGTAAATGAGTCCGTCATATATATATATATATATATATATATATATATATATATATATATATATATATATATATATATATGATGGACTCATTTACAATATATACATTGTTCGAACACATCCACGAGGTTTTTGCCTCTTGTGAGCTCTGGACTTCTTCAGATGACTGGAATTTCGAACCGAAAACTTCGTTTCCTTTATCCAGGTAGATTGTTCTATTTCCATGTACCATGCCTCATCTCGATGTCCCAGTATCAGTATCCACCTTTAACACTGTTCACCTCTACCGAGGTTAGCAAAAACTTGGAGAATTGAGCTAAATGAAGATAACTGATACTGAGTCATCCAGAAGAGGCATGACTCATGGAACTAGAAAAACGGCCGAAACGTCGTGAATATAGCAAGGGCGATGAGGACAGCAGTCCGAACCATATTAATACATTAGATAATCATGTCAGATATATAGACATAAAATGATGGACACTCCCGTCGATTTCGATGTTTGAAAATCCGGCAAAACATATTCAGTTTATATGTTTATGTCATATGTGACACTTCAGTCCCTCTACTGACCTGCATATATGCCCACATATTGTGCACCACCGAGGATCTAAACATATAGTCAAAGCAATATGTGCTGATAGTTTTCGTCGTTGTCTTTGTTTATCCGGTCAATACGGCTGATTTCGAAATTTCTGATATCACCATGGCACAAATATCTTCAGTCATTTCTATCCAGGGCAATTCGCTCGAAGTGAGTATGAGACGCATTGACTACTGAGAAGTTACTTTTGTCTATACCTGAGGCATGTCCGTCTAACACTCTTTTGTTCACTGTAAAGCGGGCTCTCCATAAAGGCCTTACATATTCAGTCGTCACTCAGCCTTGTAACATGGCCAGGACAGTGAGGCTGTGACTGCATCAAGAAAGTCACCTTTCCACCAATGCAGTATTTTGAGAGAAGATCAACATCGAACACCCTACCGTCAAAAGTATAGTCACAGATCGCTGAGGCGACTTTTGTGCAAGTATCTAGTGGATTGATAAAAGAATTATCGGGGATAAAAACGACTGCTCTATAAAACCATATTTAGTTGCACAATTTGATATCGGTCTCATTCCAAACTTATCAAAAGCACTTGTAGCTTTGGCGATCCGATTAATTATTTTTGGCATGCCTTTGCAGTCATCTTACTTCCACATATATAAATGACTTGGCATGCTTCAAGTTCATTCAATCAATTTGTAAAGAAGTGTCTGATAATTGCTGAACTAGAGGTGTTTATTTGACACTCCAAATTTGTTTGGAATCTCTCTCTCTCTCTCTCTCTCTCTCTCTCTCTCTCTCTCTCTCTCTCTCTCTCTCTCCATATATATATATATATATATATATATATATATATATATATATATATATATATATATATATGGGGTTATTTAATGAAGTTATTTTGTAATCCGTATGCATCATTCGAAGGAGCTCAACGTAAAAACAGGCCAAATATTAATTATATTAAGAAACGGACAAATTTACTGGTTATGGGATTATAATTTATTTCCTTAGGACCGGGATTTTAGTCCTAATATATCAGATCTTAATTTTCATACAAAAATATTGTTGATTAATTTTTTGAAACTTGAAAACTTACATATTATAGAATGATATATTATATATTATATTATATATTATATTCTATGTAAGTTAGTTTTTAAGCCTGGAAAAATTAGTCATCGAGATTGTTGTATGACTTTAAACATGAGATTTAAACAATGGAGATATGATGATTTAGAAACAAAATCCCGGTCCTAGGGAAATAAATTATAATCCCAAGAACCCTTAAAATTCTCTCTCTCTCTCTCTCTCTCTCTCTCTCTCTATATATATATATATATATATATATATATATATATATATATATATATATATATATATATATATATATATGGATGACATCATCATAAAACTTATAATATTAATTTAAAAAGAAAATCTCTTATTTTCTTCACGGCTTATTTAATAATGAAAAGGTTCTATTCTAAAACCCCGTTCTCAACTAAATGTAGTCACATTTAAAGCAATTTTTTAATTTAAACTAGAAGTGATCCTGGAATTTAAATTACTTTTTGCAATTAATTTTGTATAATTTGTTAGAATTGTTCAGCATTAGGTGTCTTACTAAGAATATTATTTGAATATGATGAGACAAAGTGGAAAACTACAAACGATGCATTTCGCCGAAAGCATCTTCTCTCTGAGACTTCCTCCGTTTTGAATGAAAATATACAAAACTCTCATGCATACAATTTGGCTCAGCTCACTTAAGGCAACAAATGCATTGCACTTAATTTTACGTCAGAGTATGAAGTTGCATGGTTTACCTGAAAGTGTCAAGTTCGAACCAACTTGATCAACAGAGCTGGACTGTGTTTGCAATCATTTATTATTATCCCTCGAATACAAGTCCCTAAGTTTTAATGAATTAAGTTTCTGGATATAGGCAATGCTTTACTCTAAAGTGTCGGTGGTTAATACATTATTCACGACGAAATTTCCGATGCGGAGTGTTTTTCAGAAAGTAATGTTTATTGTGTAGACGTTGTACGAATGGAACCTTTTATCTGAATAATAGAATACGAAGAGAATGGGAATATTTATATACTGTACACCAGACTTAGATGATCTTTTTCGTAATTCCTGAGAGAATTAACGTAAGGAAGTTAACTCATCATAATTTTTCCCATGGCAATAATCAGTGACTACCGACAGGCTTGCGACGATACATCGGTGGTAAATGATTCTAGGGTGGAAAATATTTCATCATCCTTATGACAATGCAAAGCCTTTTAAACACTGACAAATTTGGAAATTGAGGATTGATCAGCTAATCATTGCCTGGATTTGCCCTTGTAAAAATAGCAACTGTTAGGAGGAGTCATATATTTACTGGACGAGAAAAAGGAACCGATAATTTTCCCACGTCTTTAGTGACGGATCGTATAAATGAGTTCCATTTGAAGTCTTGAGTCTATCGTGTTCTCTCGGCAATTCCACATTTTTGGGGATATAACCAGAAAGAGAAGCTTAACCAGTGATGCTTGAGGCCTCAAAACAGCGAAAAAGCACAATTCCGCTTTCCAGAATATGTGTTTCAGCACCCGACAGCCGGCCCACGTATCCAACCATCAACATCAGCAGTTTCAGCCAGTTATCGCTCTTTTTACTACAGATGAGGGTTCTCTTCCTAACTATTTGTTTGTTGTAATATGGAAAGTCAACCTCCTAATTTTATCATAATGTTCTATTGTAGTTACCCCTATTCATTTAGTTGTTACTTCTGTTGAAACACATTTGATTTGTATTCTACAATCATCTACAGTTATTTGTTTGGGCTTATACAATGCGTAACCCCGGAATTTGAAGATGAATAGTCCTCGCTAAGAGCTATAAGCTTCTTTCGATCGAAGCCATTTTTAATCATTCTCCTAAGAAAATAGTTGTATATATCTTAGTATAGTTATTTCCGAACGGGGAAAAATAACCGCCATTTAATATCTTATGAAAAGAAAACAAAACAAAACAGTCTTCTGTTGCGTACCTTCGACAGGGAGACGTAAAAGTTGGTATATTCAGCTACCCCCACGAGGGTTGCATATGGCTCAAGGCCTGTTTTAACGTGGGATTTCCGAGCACGTAGGCTCGGCCAAAATATTCCCTATTCGAACGGGTATAAACGGCTTCAGGGTCATTCTACCTCCCCGAACGAGACTCTGCACTTCAGCGGAGCCTCGTACGGGTTCCTCTCTGCTCAGAGGCAGAGAGTTCGACTGTCCAGCTGGAACAGGTCGCAGCTGGTCGAGACGTAAATGGTGGAGTTAATGTACTTGTCTTACTATCTATATTCAATGATCGAGCAAGTCCATTCTTCATGCCTCGTCAATTTTTTTCATGAAATCGCTGTTGTGGAATAGATGACCCCCCAAAAAAACAAATGGACTGCTCTAAGATGATTTAAACAGGACTCTCTGTGAGGGAGATAAGTTAACGATAAACTCTTTATTACATTAGTCTGTTTTCTCAAACGTGTACGATATTATCTCCAGAATAAATTCTTTTTTTTATAAGTGTGTCAAACTTTCCTATTTACGACACAACAATCGATTCCTCCGAATAAGGTCGCGCCGTCATATAGCCCAGCTAGATAGCGAGTAATCAATATGGCCTTGTCATCCCAAGAACAAACACAGTAATCATTGTCCCTTTTTATCAAACCTCTCATGAACAGCTGTAACATTCGCCTACTGTTCTTTCTGACGTGGAATCGGAAAGTATATCTACGCCGTACAATGTGTCCCATAAGAAGGTTATTCAGATAATTTTAACTTCTAAATTTTCAGGAGGAAATGCTTCTATTACCATATAAGTTTTGGCAGTTCTGAAAATCTAAATCTCTATTAAACCCGACTAAAGAAAACGAGAATTGATATTGGTGTTTATTTTCAACTTTCGCTAAACCGAATATCAGTCACAACGAGACGAGTATCTAACATATAGAACGTATATTTTTGTCCACGGGTGTAACAAGAAATTTTGCAAGAAGGTTTCTTGGCCATGTCAGCGAGGTATGTTGGAGAACTCTCAAAGCCTTTTCGTAATAATCCCAAATGAGAACTCCTCTTCCATATGAGTGACGAAAAGAATTCATTTCACAAACTTGACTGAACTTATAACCGAGGTTATAATCACAATTTTCCGGTTAATCGAAATGGAGTTCAGAGTGAGGTTCAATGTACCATGAAAAGGTTCCGAACTTCTAATTAGAACGAAATTATTAAAAACTGTTCAACTGGAAACGCTAATATTAAGTTTCTTCTTAGTTGCACCTGACAAAGTGAATTGAGTTTTATGAGAGATAGAATACTTTGCAACATTCATATTTTGATATAAGAAAAATCCGAGATATAATTGTTCATATAAGATGAGATGTTTCTTAATCTGGTGTACATGCGTATATAAACACATACATATCTACATACGTAAATTGAGAGACATACAGACAGACAAACAGAAATGTCTCGACAATATATTATATTTAATATCATCCTAACAGGGTTACTTCGTAAAGTGCCATGTCCCTCCCGGGCCTTATTCTTTTATCATTTCACCCTAATCAATACGATAATGCTAGTAGAACACAAAGAATTACTGAAGAGAATTAAAATTCTTTTGTGAATGCAATAAAGGAACAAGTTCAGAAGTAAGAAAATGACGATTGAATTTGCATTTAAAATTTTGAAGTTCGTGAAAATAAACTGTTAGAAGAGAACATTCGATTTTATTAACCTATATAATAAAAAAAAAACGAGCAAACATGATAGTCAGTCTTGTAGGACGCATACATTCATACATCTCAGCTAAGAAGGGAAGATCATCAGAACATTCGACATGAAAATTATTTATAGTGAAGAAACATGGACACCACGTCACGTCGTTGCGAAACTGACAGGAGTCGAGATATACGGTCAGGATCGATTACATCAAAGACCGTTCACTGAATTTTGACAGGAATCTCGAGATGTATAGTACCTGTCACAGATCACATATGGCAGCAATATCTTTTTGTACGGACTATCGGTAGATTTATAATTGTACAAGATGTATTCTTTCGGGAAAAAAATGTTTGGCATGACACAATGAACCAACTCCCATAGCAACAGACCTTAAAACTGATTCAATGTAAACATTCCACTTCATAGCACTAGAAAACCTGCGTCCAATATGTCCCAAAGTGTTTATCCCCTGGAGATTAGCAACAGTCGTGCTGATTGCAGGTAGAAAATATTATGTCTAGACCATTCTTTGGGGGATGCGTTAAAATATACAAGCCTTGTATTAAAAGTTGTGTTATAAAGTCTTGTATTAGCAACAGCCATGCTGAATGCAAGAAGAAAATGTTAGGTCTAGACCATTTTTGGGGGGAGGCGTTAAAATATACAAGCCAAACCTTGATCCAGTTAACCTCGGACTGCTGATACTTTGTGAGTGCAGTTAACAATTTTACTTTGTCGGAACTGTCGGACTTGCTACTCAGACAAGATTAAATAGTTTTGTCAGTAGCATAAATAAATAAATGGGAACTAATGACCTAGGGAATATCGTTGATAGCGCTCAAGAATTCCCCTCTTTTGTTTAACATTTTAACAATTTAGCCTAAATCTGTGATCCAATCCTCCCTTCCATTGACACAACATCTTTAAAAACGTTAATCATTCTTTTTCACGTTCAACTTGACTTCATTGTAAATGTTAAATTTTCCAGGCCAACATTCTTCAGTGTATATCCAAGTAATTCAAGAGTATCTTTATATTGTAAGTATATGTTTCGTTGTAGTTATTATTTTCTGTAAATGTTCCCATTATTCACTTTCACATCATGATATACTCAGCATTCTTCAGTGGATCAAAACATTCCGCATTTAGGAAGAGATTCTTTTTAAATTAGTTACATATTCTGGTTTAAATATAGGGCTACGTAGACGTGTTATTTCTTTGTGCCTCTGAAAAATATTCACAACTGGCTGAACATTGTATCATATATTCTTAAAACATGTTGTTTTTTTATTTAGTAAGCTGTTCCAATTTAGGGATAAATGAACTTTCCTCATTCTTGCCTCGACTCTATTAATTTTGACGTAGTTATAGACTGGCAACTAGGTCTTGTTGTTTTAGTCCTGAATTAGCTTTATTTGAAAGTGGTTTAAATTTGAATAGTCTCTTTTCTCATTTTTTGTTTGCGTGTGGATATCTTTTTTGGCTCCCTTTTACTTACGATCTTAAATGGTTTAAATGCAACGTCAATCGCTATCATCTGTTTTTCCTAAAACATTTTTTTATAGTCTTTTCTCCTATGGGTTTTCCTCTCTTTCACTCTCTGTAACACCCTTGGGGCTCAAGTGCATTATTCATTTTCTTGGGAGAGAAACGAGTAGAAATAGACAATAAAAAGAACCAGCTGTGGAAAATGATCTTTCTCAGTACTTATTAATAGGATGTTGATATTATTTTTACCTCTGTGCCACTGTTCATATCTTTCCTTAGACATGTGATACACACCCTATAAAATTGGACTTTCAAATACATGTTTGATGACTATTAAATTAATGTTATAAATATTCAGCTGTCCGTAATAGGATATAGTTGATCGAATTTTGTATTTACCTTATCAATTTTCAACATAGCTACTGAGTCTAGTCTGATCGGGCTACTTATTTTTTTCCACTTTTCTGTAGTTGAATCTCGTCACTGCTCTTAGTTGAAGAATAAAACTCTACTCCTGATTGATATCAGTACGAGATTCTAGAATTAATTTTTACGTTTTATACACCTATAAAATAGATTTTTACTTACAAAATACGTGATTACAACTATGACTAGTTTAAATTAGCTGAAGATTTTTGTGTCATTACATTATGTACAGTTCCGACATGAAATATGAATGCGTATAATTTGTGAAAGGAAAATCATTGCGTGACTATGTCAGTTAGTGTGGTTGGCAAGGTTATAACCTATGAAAAGATGTTGTTCAGTCATTCGCTTCACTAAATCTTGAGTCCTTGCGCCACAATTTCTGTACAGACAGAACGTTTCAACGTTTCATTTGGAGTCTGTAACGAATTTGACTAATTCCCATTACTGGTGTAGTGTATTTGACACTTATTCCTTGCGCCGTACTTTTGACTTTGTGTCAAACCATTGTTTCCGATAGAAATCACCAGCTTTTTCTAATATACTGCCTTTTATTTTTCTTCCTGCAAAATTGTTTAATTATTATTTCGTCTTTTAATGATTATCCGAAACTGTTTATTTGTTTGTTTGTTTTTTCCTGTTTAGCTTTACGGCTTATCAACAATACATGGGTCACTTAAAGCCTATAGATTCTCATATTACATAAATTTTCTTTTTCTTTCGATACCTAATCATTTGATATGAGCAATTTATTTGCTTATTTTCTTTACTTTTTCCAGCTTATTGTTCCTGCTTTTTTTCCATCACATGTTGGTTTAGATATCATTTTTCATTCATTTCTTTGTCTATTTTTTGGTAGCAATCCACTATTTTGAGAAATAATATAATATCACCCATGGTTGCTCTTTCAAAGAGCTCGCTGATATTGTTCATATTGAAGAAAGTCTTCCTAGATGGAACGAGAGCTTCACATTCAGTCAATACATGTTTTATAGTATATGCAGATTTGGAAGTTGGGCATGTCGGTTGTTCAGTAGGTATGAATGTGTAATTCTTGTGTGCCCTATACGCAAGCGGGCCAATACTAACTCTTCTTTTCGGGATATTCTGTATCATGACTCCATTCGCCAAGTATTGTCTTGATGTTTGATAATTTATTTGATGCCTTGTTACTTAAACATTGTTGCTATTTTTGTTTAATAAATCTGTTTATTTAGCTATTCAGTTCTGCGCAGGGTATGTTAAAGTTCAGGTCAATTTCCATATTTTCAACGTGTTTAGCAGCTGCATCAGCTTTGGCATTTCCAATTATTCCAAAGAGACTCGGGATCCAAAACATCATATCTATCGACACAGATATCAAATGGAGTTTATTTAGCAATTTGACTATTAATGGGCTGTCAAGTTAGATTCGATGGTGAATCAAATTAAGATTTTGTTTTAGTTTTTCTTCATAGAAATTATGCCGAGCGCTAGATCTATGGCAGAGGCATCAACACTGAAGATAGGTTTTATCTTGTAGGCGTTTACTGCTTATTTTCTTCTGAGATATTGGTGCACATCCTGCAAAATGTCCGCGTTTTGGCCCATCTGTAAAGATTGGTGTTTGCCTGGGATAGTTTTCTTTGATTCTATCAAATTCTTCCCGATTGAGGATGCATATTTGCTTTCTGGAATTTGCATGCGTCCGATTTTATTTTTGGTGATCGTATGGTCCAGGGAGTAATGCTAGGAGTGATGTTATCATGGAATATTAGATTCCTCTATAAGGGGTTTCATTCGAAAACCAAATGTTTTCTTTTTAGTTTTTTTTTTCTTTATGTGAATCTTAATCTAATACTATGTTCGAACTTTTCAGTTATCAATTGTTATTAGAACCATTACAGAAAATTAATCCGTAGGGCGATGGTAAAGGTTAGAACGGCTAATTTTGTTGAATATTATTACTGAACATTGTATACGATATCTACTGTTTACAACATACATGGGGCCTGTTGCCAAAACAAACAGTATTATATAAAATTTATTTGATCAAGGAAGACCGCTTGTAGCATTTGTCTGCTTACGTTGTGAGGGACAGAGCACGATTTTCCCAAAAATTATTTATTATAGTTATTGCCAACACGACATGTATTCGTTTGTCTCACTGAAACAAAATATCGTCTTTGTTTTTCCGTCTTTCCCCGAGATCAAAACGGAATAGTCTGTTATTTATTAGTTACATGTAAGGACTTACGTGCATGTTACCAAACTAAAGACCAAGTTGAATTATATGATAATAATGTCTAGAGATCTGCTTATCACTTAGCTAAACTTAATCCTTTACGTATTGTGAATTTCTGTTCATGAGGGTGAATAGTGGGAAACAAAATGCGTGATGTTTATAGGGAATTTAAAAAAAAATATTTAACAATGAAGGAGATAAAGTGACTTATGTACAATTTCTAGATACATAACAATAGAGGAAAATTATTTTTACTTAGCCCGACCCGACATTCATGTGCTGATTTTATTACAACCTATCAATATTCTACTCATGTGTGTACACTGACGCATGTAACTTCTATACACTTATCAGTATAGGTGTCAAGATGAGTGTATTGGGCATCGGGAATTTGTAACTCAGCTTCAGTTTGTTAGCCTGCTGCCTCAAAATTCCCTCAATATGCAGATTGTTCTTTCTCATTCAGCGGAAGCTGACAATAACAATCATCTGATATCAGCAAATCATTGCAGATCGTGCGCTGTAGTGCATTTCCGAATTCATAAGGAGAGTTGAGAATCAATTCTCATCCCGGTAAGGATGCTTACAACAAAACTACTTATTCCTGTGTTAATAGTTTGATCAGTACGATAATTTCAACTTGGCAGTTCATCTTAAAATTGACATGCAGTCTGTTGTTAACTGAAGCAATCAATGACCTGTGTTATGATTCAATATCCTCGCACCACTATTATGGTCCAAGGTTAGTACCAAAGAAGAACAACACGAACACAAGAGTAGGAATAAAAAACATATATTACACATAATAATAATAATACAAGAAGTTGAAGGTGTTAGTATGACTGTCAGTCTGGTTTGGAGTGAACTATTATTGTCACGACTCGTTCCGTCTCGACTCATTCCACTCGTCTCTCTTGAGAGGCGCAGTCTTTATAGTGTCAGGAAGAGTTCATTATGTCGTTACAGGTAAGATCCAATAACACCCCCCCTCCCAAAGCTTTTGCCTCGCAGGGGTCTTTAATATTTTTTCTCTTTGGATTTATCATCAAAGGCTCTGTAAATTTTATTTTTCCTGCTTGATTTCCGCGGTTCTGACATTGCTTGAGGCCTTTGAATATCGAATGTGCCGAATACTGTGTCCATCACTTCTTCCTCTTCCTGAGGTGGACCATTAGAATCCTCTAACAGCCTCTTTCTTATCTGATTTAAGTGCCCTTTATGCGAGAACGTCAGACACTGAATTATGTAAACGACATTCCCGATTCGTTTCTCTATTGTACCTTGCTCCCAGTAAGATGAATTTTTTTTTGTACATTTAAAAAAAAAAACTTTCTCCCCTGGGTTAAATTTTATTTTTGGTACGAACGACGTCCGTGATTGCTTTGTGTGTTTTGATAGTAATTTTTCGAATACTGATCTAAGTTTTCGGGCGAACATCACATCCGCGGGTGATAATGCCAATGGCGTAGTACTGTTTGGTGTAATTCGATATACTTGCAATAATTGTTGTAAAGCCTTTTCTGTTGGTACGACATACGCTTTCCTTAGTGCTCTTTTTAATGCATCTACAAATCTCTCCGCTTGCCAGTTTGATATTGGGTGATATGGTGGGGATTTGATATGTTTCACCTGAAAAGTTTCACAAAATTCTTGAAAATCTGCAGATGCGAATTGCGTCCCATTGTCGTTGACTAGAAAATCAACCACTCCAAAACGTGCAAACAGCTCGTGAAATCAATTTATGGTAGTCTCAGAAGTATGTTTTCTACAAGGAAATACTTCTGGCCATTTACTGTAACTGTCTACTACAATCAAATTGTAGAAACCATCTACTGGACCTGCGATATCTACATGAATTCTCGACCACGGTCGATCTGCCTTCGGCCATGGCTTATGGATGATCGGCGGTGATTTGGCTGCTAAGGAACAACCATAGCATTTATCCACCATAGGTGTAATATATTGATCCATGTTTGGCCAATATACGTAACTTCGTATTAAGGATTTCATCCCGTTCTTTCCTGGATGGCCCATGTGGAGGTCCTTGAGGATTCGCCTTTGTAGCGTTTTCGGGATTACTACCCTTTCATTATATAGTAGAACATTATCACATAACGAAAAACTCTCTGATATATGCTTATTTTTAACTGCAATTTTTGTTTTCGTTTCCTTTATAAATTCGCCATTCACTGCTTCATTTCTTATTTCCTGTAATGAATTGTACTACATAATGATGTTCTAATATCTTCCTCATGTCGTACAGCTGCAATTACGGAATCTTCTAATGACTCCTTTTTCTTTGGTATTAGTCTCGAAAGTCCATCTGCATACCCGATTTTGTTTGATGGAAGATACTTCGATTTAAAGCTATAGTTCAATAAAATTCTACCACATCTTAGCAATATATTATCAGTGTAGACAGGTAGAACTTTCTTTGATCCAAATATTGTCAATAACGGCTTGTGGTCCATCTGTAAGGTGAAAGATCTACCGTAAATATATGTGGAATCTCGTAACCGCAAAAATAATCCCCAGCTCTTCTTTTTCAATTTGCGAGTAATTTTGTTCGGCTGATAGTAACGTTCTTGAAGCATGCACAATGAGTTTTAGTGTCCCATCCGGCATTTTATGAAGTAAACATGCCCCAACACAATAGGCACTAGCGTCACTCGCGACTATTATTTTCAATTTTGTGTTATAATGCGCTAAAAATAAAATCTGCTGTTAGAGTCTTAATGATTTTGTCGAAAGTTTTCTGACATTCATCTGTCCATTCCCAAACTTTTTCCTTCTTCAACAGATTTTTTAGGGGTGCGCGTAATTTGTGCATGCTTGGAATAAATTATTGGTAATAATTTACTAAGCCCAAGAAGCTTTGTAATTCTGTTAAATTTTTTGGAGCTGGCATTTTTTGTTATTGCCGTAGCCCTTTCTGGCTCTGGCCTTCTTCTTTCTTCGTCAATAATATGGCCCAGATATTTTATTTCCTTCATAAAAAGTCACATTTATTTTCCTTTACCTTTAAACCGTAATTTTCTATCTGTCTGAAAACCTCTTGAACGTGTTCCCAGTGTTGTTCAATATTTTCGCTATTTATCAGGAGGTCATCAAGGTATGCGATTGTGAAATCCACTCCGTCTAGCATAGTGTCCATTATTTGCTGGAATATCGCATGCGCGACCTTGATCTCGAATTGTAATCTTTGAAAGTTATATAATCCTTTATGTGTGTTTATGCACAACAACCTCGAGCTTTCCTCATCTTCTGGTACTTGTAGGTATGCTTCGCTCAAGTCTATCTTTGAGAAAAATTTCCCTCCGTTCAATTTTGTGAAAACTTCCTCTGAACTAGGGAGAGGATAGTGATAATCCTTAATCGCTGCATTCAATCCCGTCGAGAATTCAGCGCATACTCTTATCTCACCCGATTTCTTTTTCACGTAAACCGTAGGTGCGTCCCATTGACTATATTCCACCTTTGTCAATATACGGATTTTCACGAGTCTATCCAACTCTTGGTCTATTTTTTCTAATCATGCAAAAGGTACCTTCCTTTTCTTCTTGAAAATGGGTTGTACATTTTCATTTAGTTCTATTTTTGCCGCCATTTTTTACACCTCCCGAAGCCGGCTGAAAATACTTCGGGGAAACTCTCTTTTAATTTCCTCTTTAATTTCTTTGCCTCGGTCGATAATCTTTTCACTTTTTGGCAGAACGTATTTATCGGTAAATCTCAGAGGTCAAATTTCTGCATCCAGTCAGTTCCAAAAAAGTTTTCCGTATTTTTAAGAACGTACATTTTTAATTTTTTGGTCATTCCGTTCATTGTCACATTTGTAATAACTTCTCCCTCAAATTTGATTTTCCTCCAGTTACCGACCTGGCTATTTATCGGTTCTCATCATGGTCGATTTGTTTAATTTCTTCCACGTCTGTAACTTAATAATGGTTTAATCTGATCCGGAATCCAATTGTAGTCTGATTTTTTTGTTTAACATTTCTACTTGTACGTATGTTCGTATATTTGTCTCGTCCGCTTTGTCAGTTCTAGTGACACTTACTCGGCTTCTGCTTTCTTTCCTAGTCCAACAATGCGAACTTTTATGTCCCACTTTATTGCACGACAAACAAGTCTTATAGCGGTATGGACAATAGCATGGACAGGGTGGTGCTACTTCTGATATTTCATTTTCATTTTGTTGTAGAATAATTGGTTTGATTTGTTTTTAGGAGGGAATATAACGTGTTTGTCGTTGTACTTTTCGTATGTGAGCGACGCTAGACTCTTCTATATCTTCCGAGTCCTTTTTTACGTTTATACTTCTGTGACAGTCCTCAGACAATTTTTGTACTGTCAATTCTGGTTCACTCTCAAGTTTTATTAGAATTCACCGTCTGATCTCCGCATCTGTAGTCAAAACTAGGCCTTGTACGAATATCAAACATTTAAAATTGTCCGGGCTGAGTTAAGATAACTTGAAGTCATCACAGTGTTTGTTTACTATGGAAGCGAATGTTATAATCTTCGCTATCCGTTTCTGTTAGATTTAAACATTTCCACCATTTGTGGAATAGTGAAGTGTTCAGAATAAATAATTCCGTTAAACTTTCACGGCTTCCTTGAAAGTCACCACATTCGTTTTCCTCGGTTGGATGTAGTCTACGAATTTAGTGTATTCGCTTGACCTTAGTTTCCTCAGTAGTAGACGTACTTTTTTCGCCTCTGACCAATTCCTGCAATCAAACTCATCTGTATCTTCATATCTTCTGAATTAAGCCGCGAAGGTTTTGTCTTCGTCCTGTGCATAAGTGAAGTCTTCGATTGTGCTCCATATAGCATTTTGCGAAAATGCCGTTTAATTTCCGGGATTTTGCCCTTTTTGTTTTACTGCCCTTAATAGTAAGTCTGTAGTTCAAGATGCTTCTCTTCGTTTTTCTGTTGCTGCTCGAATTGCATTTTCATTAGTTCCAATATGGTTGCCTTAAAGACTTCCATGTTTACACTGTAATTATGTGTAAGTATTTTCCCTCAGTGTAGACATCAGGTCTATGTTACCTGTTGTTCTGGAACCTTAGTACGAAAAATTTTCCTGCGTAGAATTCCTGTCTTTTTTACCACTGTAAATTTGGTCCCAATTTTTTTTTCTCGCGTAGAACTTGTTTTTTTTCTCACTACCTACGTTGCCTCTGTTATGTACGACCGATAATAAAATATTTTTTCTCAGAATCTCCATGTAGGACTTCGTTATGTTTTCAATATCCGCGTAGATTCACCGCGTCGAATTCGTTTCTTCAGTATCCTTTTTTTAGGATTCTCCGCGTAGTTTGTTTCTTCAAAATACTTATAGATTTCTCCGTGTAGAATTCGTTTCTTCCAATATCCTCGCACCACAGCTATGGTCGAAGGTTAGGACCAAGGAAGAACAACACGAACACAAGAATAGGAAATAACTAAGATATATTACACAGAATAATAATAATACAAGAAGTTGAAGGTGTTAGTATGACTGTCAGTCTGGTTTGGAGTGAACTACTATTGTCTCGACTCGTTCCGTCTCGACTCGTTCCGTCTCGACTCGTTCCTCGTTTCTCTTGAGAGGCGCAGTCTTTATCGTGTCAGGAAGAGTTCATTATGTCGTTACAGTTAACAACCCATAAAACCTGTTAATAATAACACCCTCATTAAATCATTTGTGAGAACACATTTTAACTTCCACCGGTACGGCTAATGTTAACCTCCAGAAGATTCAATTATTGCACCTTCTTGGGCTAACGCTTTCTGTAAATATAAAATAGTAAGAGTATATTGAATCTATTTCTAAATCGCCTGCTAGAAAATGTAATTTACTCTGTTGTGCTAGACAATTTTTACTCGCCATAATCTAACTTACATATTTATAAGACTACTATAATTAATGCACTGAATACTTCTGTCAAGTCAGTTCTGATGCTTCTGCTATAAATTTAGATATTTCTGATAAAAGGAAAAGAAGTTTTGCAGACAAACCTCTCATCAACGGATTAAAAGGGGGATGGGGTGGTCCGTGAAAGCCGATTATCCGTAGATAGGAAGATATTATTTTTCAGTTATAAAACCGCTATAGTAACTATCACTATTTATAATCATAACCTAAATATATAAACATATATATATATATGGAATAAACCAACCTATATTTAACATAGATATATTAATCAAAACAACAAAAATAATAGATTTCTTACAGCGACTTTCTCACGCAAGACTAATGCATCGTACATTATATACTGTACACCCGTCGTTGTTTACAATTGAAAAGCCCGCCACCGCCACCAAGTGGTCACTTTGAGAACTAATACAACTGATTCCGCTAAGCCCGCAAATTTTGAAATACATCCCTGATGATTTGGGTTTTTTTTATTGGGGGGGGTGCAGAACTTTTTTTTTATTATTTTGCTTGCAGATTTTTTTCTGTTACATCCTAAATCCGTTGCTGAAATGTTTGAAGTACAATGTTATTTGTTCTGACCTGGCATCTTACTTTAGTCACTTTTCCACCATAACTATTTTTTGCCATTTCTAAGATTATTCTTATGGTAATTATTCTGATGAACTTTTCTCTATGGTATATAGACTTAATTAACTTGAGCGCTCTGGTAAAGTAGCAGCAATGTCATATAGTTTTGCTTTTGAAATGAATACATTTACCCGTAAGTTCTATACAAACAGCTTCTTCTCACGAGCCTTTTACGTGTCATTTTAATTATTAAATTATTTTTTGTTTATTTAGATAAAAAAATAACTGATATCCATATATGAAGTCCGAGGCGACGAAACCATTTTAGGTGCAACTTCAAGTTCATGCGGAATATCAGAACATCGAAAAGGTATTTTTATTTAGCCATAACTTGAATACCATGCACTGATTGTATTAAAGAATTCATAAACTTAATTCACATTTGTCTCTGATGTATGTCAGTACTATGCACTTATCCGAATAGGTGTCTCGATTAGTATATTGTGCAACGGATATTTGCAAAACTGCGTGTTTTTTGGCGTGTTGCTGTCTCGTAATGTCGCCATTATGCACATCTTCTGTGTCATTCACAACAACATGATAATAACATTATCTTGATATCAGCTAATCATATAGCTGGCAGGATGTAGCGAATTTCCGATTTCATAAATAGAGGTGAGAATCAATTCAGTGCTGATAACACAACTATGTACTCCTGTCTACATATTCAGATCAGATCGATAATTTCAAATTGGCAGCTGATCTCAAAAATGACCTTGAATGTGATGTTAACTAGTGCAAGCAATAGCTTGTTTATTATAACATCTCCAAAATCAATGTAGATTCTAACGAGCATAAATAGACGTACATTGAAATATACTATACATTATATTACAGCGATTATTGATTTATTAGAAACAAAATGTTTTGAGGAGATTTGACATGCCGGTAGTCATTAAATTAATCCAAGTCGGCATCTAGAATATTTAGCAAAAGTGCCCCCTGCTGCACAATCCCTGGGTTGTAAAAAAAAAAAGAAGTGGTCTTGGACTCAAAGAATTATTTGAGTGCTTGCCACTACATTAACTAATTTGCGAAGGGTTTCCCATAGTGGTCTATTCAAAGGACGAAAAAGGTGATAATATGTTTGGGTGTAACGTGGACGGCACAGTACCTCACAAGCAATTCGCCGTAT
Source organism: Acanthosepion esculentum (assembly GCA_964036315.1). Classification (NCBI taxonomy): domain Eukaryota; kingdom Metazoa; phylum Mollusca; class Cephalopoda; order Sepiida; family Sepiidae; genus Acanthosepion; species Acanthosepion esculentum. The sequence goes on from OZ038491.1 coordinate 102,215,750, forward strand.
GGTATTCCTGTCACCCGAGCAAAATGAAGCTTGGTATTGTCATGTGGGGAAAGTTAACACATCCGAATACCAAATGCTGGTTCTTTTTTCTTCAGTGACTGCCACCCACCTTCCTACTGCGGCGAGTAGAGGTCAGCAGTTATGATTTGAATCATTGGTATTAGTTTATACTCCCCCTTTTGGCGACTAATGGATACAGATTATCATTTGTGAGTGTAGAAGTAGTCTTGTGGTCTGAGGCTAGGTTTCCCGTTGTGAAAACCAATGACTTGTACGCCTGGAAGTGTCATACAGGACCCACATTTCGTCACTGATGAGTACAGAGTCTAACATTGGTACGTTGCGTTTCAGTGGTAGCAGTGAAGAACTGGCTGTTACCCGTTGTTGCTTCCTGGCTTTCGACAGTGTGTCGGGTACCCATTTGCTCAAATTGTATGCCTTTCCTATCTGGTGCAGGTGAAGTCTGACTGTTTCATGAGAAACCTGGAAGCATTCACAGTGCCTCATCATCCAGGAATTGTGGCCGGCCATTGATGGATTCATCACAAAGCGACAAATTTATCCAACCTGATTTCCAGCAATCACTACTTGGCGGTACGTTCAATCACGTCATTATCTCCAAAGATTTTATCTTTTCGGCGACTTGCGACTGCGCATGATCTCATATTAACGTAATAACGCAGACAACCCCAAACTGCTTTTTCGACGCCGACATGTTTCCTTGCCACTACTATGACCCGTGTGCGTACGCAACGCATCTGCATTAGTCAAGACGCCACCCTCACACCCTACTCCAACTACTTTCCCGGCATGTCTTCTCACACGATGTAACAAACGGCATACACTTTTTGGTTACCTTATAGAAATTAATGTGCCCCGACGTCTTGTGTTTATTCCTTTATTTTCTTATGTTGAACTTAATAATGTATTTTGGCAACGAAAAGCTGAATCATGAGAAATATTTATTTTAATTCTTAATGTTCTCTTTTTTTGGAAAATTATAATAGGAATTTGATCAGACAAAAATATTTATTAAAGCCACAAATGCATTGAATCAGAAACCCGATACGAAATGAAAATAAAATGACAAATATTTCATATTGCTTTGGAAGATTAAAAAGAAATTTTATATAATTTAACTAAACATATATTTATATGTTCGCCATTAGATTGAGAAAATATATACAATATTGTATGTTCATGAGTTATTAATTTCTCTTACAACTATTTGAAATAATGGAAAATTACAAGATGAACACGATCCTCATTATATTACTCATGTTTCATTTCCATTTCGGCTATCTGCGTTTCGTTAGCTATGTCGAGTTTATTATCAGTACAACTGTTTTCAGGGCAGAAGTGACGTTTGTACAAAAACCTCTGTGTTTTATTTACTATTTTCTTTTATATTAGCATTCAACTTTTAAACTAAAACATTATTTTAGGAAGCAAGGCAGACAATCGAAATATCATTAAACATTTCCACCCTTTATTAATCATTGTAATTTTACATTTTAATTTTTAAAACATCGCTCTTATCTAAGCATTTCAAAATTTGAAGAGTTACAGCAATCTATTTCTTTCCTTCTTTCTTTCTTTCTTTCTTTCTTTTTTTCTTTTCTTCTTCTTCCTTTGATTTCAGGAGTATAGTTTTTCTAGTTCCGATTAGAGACCTAAGGATAGAAATGTCATCATGATATTTTCCACTCAGTAGTTTGAAAAAAACAAACAAAAAAAAACAAAAATAAACAGAGTATATCAGACATATTTTACACCGATATACTTCATAAGGTATAGGCTTCACTTGTGAGAAGATTTGTTGTGTATTTCTTTAAGGCATGGCCAACTGGATGTCAATGAGTCTATTGGAATCTTTTCCAATCAAACTGAGGGCTCCAACTAAAACTGGAATTGTTAATAACATCATCCGCCTCATTTTTGAGATTCCGATTTCAGGGTTCTTTAATTTGATAGATTTTTGACGTTCTTCAAAGATGATGATGATTATTATTATTATTATTATTATTATTGTTGTTGTTGTTGTTTGTGTTGTTGTTGTTGTTGTTTCTGTGTTATGTTTTCTGCTTTGTATCCTATAGAACCGGGTCCAAATTTTGGTCCTTATGACCCAGAGGAAAACTGTTCTATAATTGATAGCACTTTTCTTAGTATATGCGATGTTCCTAGTAGGGTGATTTTCTGGGAAACATTTGATGTTAGCTGGGACAATGTTAGTAAAATTTTCCATTCTTTATCTCACGAGGCCCAGGGCTCTGATTCCTACTGGTACAGTCTCAGTTTTCATTCCCCACATCCTGTTAATCTGGATCTCCATGTTCTTGTATGTGGACAATTTGTCGATAATGTTCATGGATGTCTTTCTCTCAGATGTTACTGCTTTGTCAATATGCATACACTTCATGAATTCCTTGTGTCTTATGATAATATCAGGTCTGTTGGCTTTTATTTCCCTGTCAGTTTGGTTTGGCAATTTTCAGAGAATATTTACATCGTTATTTTGGGTAACTGTGTCTGGTTGGCAGTTATACAATCTCTCATTGGATTCGATTGTGCATATCTTCAAGTGCACATAATTCACTACCTTATTATGTATCTGTGTATATTTATTTTTTGACAGTTCCGGGCAACCTGAGATAATATGGTCAACATTTTCATCATATTTTCAGCAGATCCGGCATTTCGGGTTATTTCGATACGTGATTATGTGACAGTGATAGGATTTGGTTGCGAGGTTTTGGTCCTAAGCTTCAATAATTAGGCCTTCAGTGTCAGCTTTCAGCAGTAAACTCCTTAGTCACTGATATGTTTTCTACCGCTGCTTTTACACACACACACACACACACACACACACACACACACACACATACACATATACATATATATATATATATATATATATATATATATATATATATATATATATATATATATAATTGTCATGTAAAACCTTGTATTCGCAGTTCTGATGCAATTTCATTTGGCCAATTTCTTTTACGTTCTGCTTTATTCGTTTGGCATAGATGATATTCGCTTCGTTTTTTGTTGGTAGAATTTCAGGTATATTAAGCTGTTTCTTGAAGACTGCAGCTTCTTTGTTGATGGAATGGATTAGATGTTTTACTATTTGCATGAGAAGGTCATTATGTTTTTTGAGGCAGGCTTGCAATCCGATTGTTGTATGTTGGATTAGATCTCGACCTCCTAAAGCTCTTGTTACATACAGCCTATCAACAGCTGATTTCGGGTAGTGCATCGTCATTTAGGTAAGCATTTTTCTGACTTTGGCATCCAATATTTTAATGTAATTCAACTTCCATGTAATATTCTTGAAGCTGTATGTTACTACGAATATAGCTCAGGTGATGTTAGCCTTCATTCTATTGTTCCCATTTAGTTCGCTTTCTAGAATCCAAAGCACACTTCTATAATAGTCTTTTCGGGTATTTTCTCTTCAGGCGTGTATGTTCTATTTTGCCTCCTTCATTAATTACTATGCATTTGTATGTAACATCTTGGTCTAGTTCCTTAAACTTGTTGATATCAAGATCTAAATCCAGAGTTTTCGTATATTTACCTCCTTTGAAGGTGGCGTTGGCGTATTTGTCGATTCCGAACTCCATCCTAATGTCTTGGCTGAAGGTTTTGATTATGGCGAGTAGTTTGTTTTTGTTTTTCTGTTGGTTGTCATCCTTGGCAAACGTTTTAACATATTTAATATGAAATAGGTGATCAGGTTTACCATTTTTGTCTTTAATCCCTGGGTACATTTGTTCAGTAGGCAGCTGGGTGGTTCTAATTCAAGGCAGAAGAGTAGTGGTGATAATAAATTTCCTTGGAAGATACCGCTTTTGACATTCATTGGTCGCGATGTTAATGACCCGTTTATACGGTTTAGATTTACTGTAGTCTTCCAGGTTTTCATGATTTCTGTTATCAACTTGATCGTCGTGGGGCCTGCTCTGTATATTTATGCTCTTCTTTATCCATGAGTGTGGAACACTGTCGAACGCTTTTATGTAGTTGATCCATGATATGGATACGTTTCTTTCATTTTCACCTCTTCCAGTATTACTTTATTGAGAATTAGTTGGTCCTTTCACCCGTAACTTCCTCTTTTATAACCCTTCTGTTCTGCTGGGAGTAAATTGTTTACGTCAAGGAAGTTTTATATCTTCTCGGTTATGATAGAAGTGAAGATCTTTATATTATTAGTAGTCAAGTGATGGGCCTGTAGTTCTTCAGTTTCTGCGTCTCTATTGTTTTTGGGAGTAGGTATGTTATCCCAACGTGAGCACTTTTGGGACATTTTTCTGGGTTTGTGATTATATTATTGTAAGCACAGACGCGGTTTTGGTGGGTGCTAGATAGTTTTCTATCCAAAAATTGTCAATTCTGTCTATTTCTGGTTCTTTCCAGTTTTGTTTTTTGCAGATGTCTGCAGTTGTTTCAGTAATATTGTTATCCTTCCATTTTTGGCAGTCTATATGTTCATGTTGATGTTGTTGCTGCTCGATCCATATTGTTCTTTTATTGTACATTTTGCAGATCTCCCGCATCTTACTCCAGAAGTCCTCGACTTACTGGATATTTGAATTTTGTCATTCATAGAGAAATGACACACATTCAGAACCAAGTTTGTGTGACGTGTGTATTGAAAAAAGAAAGTCGTTCAATCGTGGCAGATACTTTTGTTTCCAATACCTTCTTTTTAGGAAATCGAGACGCATTTTGTTTCGGTAATTTCTTCCTTAATTGTATGTTGATCCTTTACTATATTTTGAAGATTTTTGAGTGCAGTTTAAAAAGATGTCATTAGTTGACTACGCTCTTCGCAATTCCAGTTCATCCGCTTTCGTTTGCTTAATTCGTTTGGCATTGGGTCATCATGGCTAAGGCTACAGTAAATCCGAGTTTGGTGACGAGGTCTCTCGTTGTTGCTGGCAAAGTTTGTTCACCTGTTGACACAGGTAACAACTGATCCGGTATAAATGTTTCTTAATAAATATTGAGATTATATTTTCTGTTAGATCTTTAATGGGTAATTCTAGAGAGCACATCCAGAAGGACGGTTGACCAAAAAGAAAAGAACTTGTCTGCCCTTGAGACACCATTATTATTATTATTATTCAATTGATTTCTGGTGTGTGCACATTTCTTTCCGAGTCCCGCCCAGAGACCTAACGTTAGAAATGCCATCATGAAATTTTCCAGTCAACAATAAAAAAAAAAACACAATCGCTCTCACACA
>OZ038491.1:102226018-102238518 GCA_964036315.1 Acanthosepion esculentum
GTAATTAGAAGAAGAAAATCACGATAATGAAATATAAAGAGCAATGCAAATTATTAAATGAACGGAGAGGAGTAATCACAAAATGCAGACATAGAAATACATTCCAAAATTACATAAGAATACATGTACCTATATGTGGGTGTGCATGTGTACGTATAGTGTCATATATGTACGGACATGTAAATGTACATATATATATGCATGAAGATATGTACAGATATAAGTGTCTTGGACAACACGATTTATTACATTGGTTGCTCTGATATTACCCAAACTCTATAAATCTAAAACTCAACTAATTTAAGGGTTTAAGTTTAAATACCTCATCAATTATTAATAATATTTTACAACTGTAGTACAAAATCTATTTACGGTGAATCCCAGAAAAATAATCGGGGCATAAGAAACGCCACATAGCAGGAACTGATATTAAACTACAAACAACGAAAGGTCCTGGCCATAAATAAACTCCAATCTCCGACCGCTTCCTCTGCGATAAGATAGCTTACACCCACACCAATCTCTAACACAAAGCACATTCTCATTAACAAGGCGTCTACCAGAGGAGGATGGACATTGAAAATAAATTTAAAACAATACTGCGAAACAGACACTTAGACGCTGATGATAGACTATCCTCCATGTTGTAATTTTTGTTTTTTGCTGTCATACATATATATATATATATACGAGACACTGACACTCAGTAATATATTAAATTGTTGACGACCATAGTATCGAGATCGTAACAAAATTTATAATTAACCCTGATAAACTTGTAAATTCAAAATTTTCACTATAAATCTTTACCGACAATTATGTATTTTTCTGCATAAAAGTCACGCTCCTCACGGAAAACACCATTGCTACTGAAATGACACAGACTTACCAGGTTGAAATTAGTTTGTGAACATAAGGAGAAGGACAAATCATATTGGGAAGGGCGTATTATAGACAGAGGAAACCAAAATTGGGTTGTTTGGACGTAATTCTAAAAATTATGTTTGGAAGAATAATGGCGATGCACACCGTTGCAACAGTGAAATTTGGTGGTGGTGGCGGCATCATGGTTTGGGGTTGATGTCTGCAAAAGGTACTTGCAACATATCAATTATAGACAGTAGTATGATACTGCAACATATCAAGATATTTTGGAAGCAAATTTAATGATTTCGGTTTAAAAACCTTAAACTACCTCCTGATTAGAACTTCCAGTAAGATAATGATTTTAAGCAAACGGCAAAATCGACGAAAACATGGCTTGCTAAAAATAATATGAATATCCTGAAATGGCCAATTCAGTTTGAAGATTATAACTCAATCGAGAATCTGTGGTGTGATTTTAAAATTCAAATACAATGAAGAGCTCCAACATGCCGGATCTGAAGACCATATATAAAATACCAACAAAAATTTACAAATCTTTAATTGAGAAATAAAAGAGGAGTTTGGTTGCTGTAGAAATGAATAATGGCTATTCTACAAAGTAGTAAATGAAGATCATATATTCTTTTTTTAATTTTACGAATACTTTTCCATCTATTAAAATGGACATTTGGGATTTAATTCTATTAAATCAAAAAATTTTCTGTTTTCTGTGCATATTAAGTTATTATCCATCTGGGTACATTTAAGTATATGAAAAGTATTTTTATTCATTAGTTTAAAATAAGATAAATTAAAAAATTGTAGGTGTACGAATATTTGCTTCCCCCACTGTATTCTGCCTTTCTTTCTCTCTCTCTCTCTCAATCTCTCTCTATATATATCTCTATATATCTATCTATCTATCTATATATATATATATATTTGAGCTCTGTGGGTGTGAAGTGTGCGTTTTTAAACAGTGATTATTAAAGCTAATATAGCATGAATCTTCGGCAGAATTGAGTCACTGTCAGTCACTGTGTGTTTATCTAAATCTAAAAATAAATTCACCTTTATCCCTGCCGTCCGCCGACGTTCCAACTGATGCCAATTCAGTCGGGTTTCGATCATAGCTATCCACACTGATGAACTGTGAAACAGCGAATCAGTCTGTCTGTTTATGGCACAATTATATATATATATATATAAATATATTTAAATATATATATATATATATATATATATATATATATATATATATATATATATATATTTAAATCAAAACGAACAGCTCACCACCATTATATGTACTTGAAGATTGTATTCAACAGGAAACTCAGATTCGTAATATCGAATCAAGGTATTTTGCATATATATTAATATATATTTTAAAGCTCTGTAATATCATATTTTGTTAACACCGAAAAATAAAAAATAAAATCTTTTATCTGCAAATTTATATGTTCGCGTGATCGCATGAATGTGTGGTTGCATTTAACTATATTTATTTAATTCAGATATACATATGTGTGTGTGTGTGTGTGTCTATGTGTGTATTTTGCGTGCACGCGCACGTGCGTATGTCCGCACATGCGCGTGAGAGAATAATAATGGCGTGTTATCTATTTTTTTCACCCCGGTAAAGATTTGCACTGAATAGTATTGTAAATGACAATGGCGAGTACGTAGTATCAAAAATAGAAGGAGAAAATTTCCAATTCGCATTGACAAATATAAAACATTTCCGCGCAGCATATCAATTTCCTTCTTACTTAACTGTTCGATTAACTATTTTTAACTGATTTCTCGCATTTCCTCCTTTTCTGTTACTTGCTATTTTTTCATTCTCTCTTTCGTATTTTTGTTGTTTTTTTTTTTGATCGAATGTATCATTTTTTTTTCTTTTACTTTCGCATCTATAATCAGATGGTAATAAAGAAATCATTTGTAGATTCATTTCAGGTTTTTTGGGGTTTTTTTTTACGTAGCTCACCTTTAGTTTTTGTTCGGTCCCAATTTATACACTAGAGAATTAACAAATTTCAGGTCCATAATATAAAAGCTTATCTTCAAGTGAAATTGATTTTTTTATTATTGATTCTTGATTACTTTTACATTTTTCTCATGTATTATTATTTATCAACGTTCATGTTTCTATAAAACGTTAACTAAGGAACGTGGATAGGAAATGAATGTCTATCCCAGGATTTATTTAACGCGTGTAAAAGGTGGTCCGTAAGTCATGTCACCTTCTTCCACAAAAGTAATGAGAATAATAGAAGTACAAGTAATACAGTAATACAAAGAACACGTACTGGATTCAGTTTATTCACTTTCATTCACGCTGTCACACATAGAGAAGGTGTGTAGGAAGGACATGATTTTCGTGTCAGCCATCTGAAATAGAAAATTATATTATATAGGGGTGACAGGATTTTCGGACCAACCTGTACAATCTGAGATGATATGAGTGTTGCGATAACAAGATAACGTGAGAGAAAAATGAGACGACATTTTCATTTAATTTCGTAGATTACACAGACATGAAAATATATGCAATGTTTATGATAGGGTTGGAAACGAATAAATCATAAATTTCCCCAAATATTCACATCCATAGAGCACTTCGACAAACTGCAATGTCTGGCAAGATTGTCTCGCTAGATCAATGGAGATTAAGTAATGGGTACGTTCCCCAATGAATGCTCCATACCTTCGGCCTTGTGCCTCATCTATTCTATCTGAATTGATATCTTGGGAATATTTAAGGTTTTTATTTTCCAGAAACATAAATGGATATCTAAAGACTCTTACTGGCTACAACTAGTATTCCTCCTCCTCTTACTACTAATAATAATGCAAACAAAGCTAGTACTATGAATACTAATGCAAATAACTTCCTACTATAACTAATAATAATTATAATACTATTAATGCAAATAACGGTAGTACTACTATTATTATTATTAATAATAATACTGTTAGTAATAATGCAAATACCTCTGCTACTATTACTACCACTAATTCTACTAATAATAATGAAAATAACTCAACTACTAATACTACTACTGTTGATAATAATAATAATAAAAGCTCAGATTCTACAGATTTACGACCGTATCACGTTGAGGTATTAAAACAAGCAATATCGAGCCTGGCCATTACCAAGGAGGGTGATCGCTTGTGAATGCCAGGTGCCCTAAGGGCAGATGTACGTGTGGTGTAGTGGATAATGGCTCGGAATTGTTAATCGGAAAACCTAGTTCCAGTTCAAATTGTTTTCGTCATCATGCATTTACGCGCAAATACCCTTGTAGAAGTAATAAATCCATTTCTTCTATCCAAGTATGGGTTAATTAGTAAGACGTATATTACTAAAATGTTATTTTGTCAAAAAAATTCTTAAAATCTCAAAAATTAATTTATGGATTCATATGCCGTAAAAAAAATCAGTCAACCAATAAGATCGTGCAGTGCAAGTGATTCATCGCAAAAAGATATATCGTTTTTTTCGCAAATAAATATATAATCTTTGCCATATATATATATATATATATATATATATATATATATATATATATATATATATATATATATCAATTATGTAGTGCGGGTTCAATTTATATTACGCGAATCATTCATACGAAAAGCAGATAATGAAGTTAATGATAACAAAATATATATATATATATATATATATATATATATATATAGCTAATTGTGTCTTTCTGCAGTAACTTATGTACTCATACAGACACACACACAGAAACGCACAGACACGCATATACACACACACACATATATACATAAATACATACATACATATATATATATGTGTGTGTGTGTGTGTGTGTGTGTGTGTGTGTGTGTGTGTGTGTGTGTGTGTGTATATGTATGTATGTATGTATGTATATATCATTGTTTTGTAGTGTTAAGAAGTGGAAATCTTATGAAGAAAAATATTCCCTCTCTGGCAGAATGCATTTCTTACTTTCATAACAGTTCTGGAATATTCTGGTCAATTGATGAAATTATATATATATATATATATATATATATATATATATATATATATATATATATATAATTTAATACAAATAAATGGAGTGTCTGCTCAAACCACTAAAACAGAATTTTGAGTAATAAATATCAGTGGGATGTATGTTTGTATACAACAACAACAACAATAATAATAATAATAATAATAATAATATATGTGTGTGTTTCATTAAAATCGACACAGAAGGTACTAAGATGAAGCATATTGTGTTCGAAAAAGCGTTTTTTTTTTTTCTGGACACATATTGTGTACAAACAGTCCAAACTTTCTGTGATTCGAAGTGCTTTCCGGTATCCACTTAGCCATTATCAAGGATGACTTTTTTTTTGCCTTCGGTAAATAAAATTTCTCTATAATTTTATTTTTGCTTTTTAACCGAATGTATGCTTCTGGAATTATAGCGATGTTTTATTTTCCGTAACCAACAAAAAAAAATCAACTTTGATAATGGCTAAATTTATACTCGAAAGCGCTCGGGAGTAGAGAAGATTTGAACAGATTCTACACACTCTATGTCCAGAAAAGAAAACACTTCTCGAACACAAGAAAAGTTAATTCAATATCTTAATTGCAGTACTTTCTGACCAACTTTTAAGAAACCTGTATAAATGAAGGATTGATTCCTAAATACACATATTTATATATATAATAATATATATATAATATATATATATATATATATATATATATATATATATATATATATATATATATATATATATATATATATATATATATATATATATACATATATATATATATATATATATATATATATATATATATATATATACATCTATATACATATATATATATATACATATATATATATATATATACATATATATATATACATCTATATATATATATATATATATATATATATATATAAATTTGCGAAAATGCAATATATCTTTTTTATATATCAAGAAATTAAATCAGCGAGACATTATACCCAAATCGTGTATTGAAAAGTGAGTAGTATGGCAATAAATAATTATAAAAATACATTTTCTTCTTACTGTTAGAAGACGTATCATGAGATGCAAACGTCTGGGTCAGACTGAAAAGTGGCCGTTATATATTACATACCAAAATTTTGTGGTCAGCTGCTGTTAATTAACAAAAACACATTAACATGACAACGTTTTGTATTTTTCTTAAAATAAAAGAGATAATTTCAGTCACTAAGTGTATTTGCTTTTACTTCACAATCTCATTTCAGAGTCATCTTACTACCAAAACTTCTCACTTGGATTCTTCTATTCGCAATATATTTTGCTAAATTATGAATATTTTTATGAGAATTATAGCATATATTTTTACCATTAACCCCTTTGTACATGTTTTGAGATTGCCAAAAGAGCTGGTGATTTGATTAAAGTGAATCAGAATAATATATCATGCGATTCTGCAAAGACTTGCTATAACGAAATGTTTACTTATAATTTGAAGAAGATTCACTTTTCAACAAGACAGCGACACACCAAACTCTTCCAATTTATGTTAGAGTTATTTCGAGTCAAAAAAAGGGACAACACATTGAAAATTATGACTTGTCTGTCTGAATGTCCAGGCATCTCTCCCTTTTATTAAGAATAGAAAAGAATTGGATAGGAGAGTTCGAAGAGAGCACTCAAATAATAAAAATAATATAATTTTCAGTGCCTGACTAATGATTGCGAAGGTGTGCCATCATCTCAAAAACTGCTGGAAAGGAAGCGCAGAATGTAAAGCTGTAATTAAGGAACGTGGGCGTTTTAAAGACGAAAAGAACATATGAAGCCAGTTCTTTTTTTATAAGCATTTCGCCCCAAACAAGCCGGGAGTGCCACCAGCACGCAATGGGCTACAGGGTGTGAAAGTAAGGGAAAGGATTGTGTATCCCCAGATTGAGGAAAGGATAAATAGAAGAACGAAGATGTATAAAAAAATAACGAGGATAAAGGCATCAAATGATGTTGACTGATATTACATTTAAATTTTTGAAGATAATAGTTATCAGGGAATCTAGTAAAAGGAAGGGTGTTCCACTGTTGGAAAGTGCAAGAGAAGAAGATTTCTGAGTTGAAGATGAGTTTACATTACATGACAGTAAAAGTGTGAGACCGACGTGCCAAGCCAGTAGCACGCTTAAATTCATGAAGTCAGGTTACTAGTGAAAATCGGTCGTCAGATCAGATGCTATGGAGATATTAGTTGAAAATAAAGAGGGAAACCACTTTATGTCTGCGAGAAAGTGACTGGAGGCGAGATCCTAGGTCAGGACCAATCACATTGCATATCTTTCTTTGGATTTTGTCGAGAACCTGGAGATGAACAGTGGGGGCACCAGACCATAGATGGCAAGAGTATTCCATGCTTGGACGAATGGTGGATTTGTATATGTGAAGGTTGGGCCCGGACACAATTCAGAGAACCAAATTTCCTTGCGGTAGTTGCAGCTCTTGATTCAAAGTAGTTGTTCAACCTTAGGTCAATGGTAAACGTGAGACAAAAACGCAGTGACGTTAAGCATCAACCAGGATGATAGGAGGCAGTTTCGATTTGAATGAATTAAAATTCCCAAGCAATTTCCTGCTCCAATCAAACACACATTGAAGATTGTTTTTGAGAACTATAATCAAGTTAACTTTGTCATCAATTCTGGATGTACTATTGATACAGTATTAAATGTTAGTATCGTTTGCGTAGATGCCTACATGAGAACTCGTGATATCAGGAAGATCATTGATGAAGTTTGGAATCAGAGTAGGAGAAAGGTTAGTGCGGTGAAGGACACCACAATTTATATGGAAGGAACCAGATGAGAATCCATTCAAGACAACCTTCATTTTACGGTTAAGCAGGAATGATTAGATCAAATCCATTAATGCCGTATCCCTCGTGCTTAATTCGAAGACCAAAGTGTTTAGTGACATTTTTACTTATAAAAAAAAGACAAATATATATCATTTCAATGTGTTTTTTGAAGAAATGCAACGTGGCTACCAAACATTTTTCCTTGCAGTATATGAACATTGCTCTAGACACCCAGAGGCAAAAGTATGTTTTATGCTTTAACGCAACTGTCGGTTTTCATTATGTTAAGCAATGTCGCCGTTAGCTGTGGAATTGAATAACCACATTTATATTTACATACGCTCCATGTCTGATACCGAATAATTTGTCATATATATAGCATAACTTAAAACTATTGTTATCACAAACACACACACACAGACACACACACACAGACACACACACACAGACACACAGAGACACACACACACATATATACATGTTGGTCGAAACTAGTCGAGGAATATAAATGAAATAATAATAATAAAAGCATAAGAATATTAATCTACAACCCAGTATGTCTGAAGATTTTAATTGATTTTTTTAATACTTTTTATCGTTCAAAATATATATATATATATATATATATATATATATATATATATATATATATATATATATATATATATATATATATATATATACATACATACATACATATATACATATATATATATATATATATGTAATATTTCAGTTGCATTGTGATTCCCCACGTAATGAAACGTTAAAACGTTTCGGAATTTTTAACGTTGAAGCAAGATCTACAATTTTGTAGTGATTATGTGCATGCTCAAATTTAACAATGCATAATATATACACACACATTTGTGTCTGTGTGTGTGTGTGTGTGTGTGTGTGTGTGTGTGTGTGTGTGTGTGTGTGTGTGTGTGTGTGTGTGTAGGTGTGCCTGTGTGTGTGTGTGTGCTGTGACCTTGTTAGGGCCAGAAATAAAGACACAAGAGAGGAATTGAATTAAAGAAATATACTAACAGAAACAGTAATATAAATATACAAACGATAATGTTACAGCAAGAATGTTCGGTTCGACTGTCAGAAAATCCCCTCTCTAAAAGGCAGTACCTGCTCCTATTTATAGTTGGGAGAGTCCATGCGTGTGTGTCAAAATTACCATAACATATATATATATATATATATATATATATATATATATATATATATATATATATATATATATATGTACACACACACACATACAGACATGGTAGGATTGCATGAAACCTACCTCCCGAGAGCAGTCACTGGTGTCGAGGTTACACCAACCAAACTACGTAGTGCACTGATAATAGAGCTGTCGCAAGGTTAGAATCCTCGCCACCTTCTCAAAACTAAATTGAGGATTGACCAGATACTAATATTATATAATTTCCTCTGTATGTCCCTCTCCCTCTTTATATATATATATATATATATATATACATATATACATGTGTATGTGTGTGTGTGTGTGTGAGAGAGAGAGAGAGAGAAAAGAGAGAGAGAGTGCTGCTGCAAATACTACGAAGTTTTCCCGTGTATTGCGCCCTATCGGTCATTGGCGTGTTTATTCTAGGAATAAGTACGTAAAAATTAGCATTCCGCTCAACCGGGTGTTGATAGCTCAGGGGCAATTTCAGTTGAGATTCGATCCCGGCTTGAGGCAATCAGATGTCTAGCCACACTGATGAACTGTGATACATCGAAACAGCCTGTCTGTGGATGATATATATATATATATATATATATATATATATATATATATATATATATATATATATATATATATATATATATATATATCTTTTCAAACTTTTTAAATTTCTCATAATATACCCGAATTTTGTAAGTAAACGAAATCGATTTCACTACCAACATATTTTTCAAAGATTCCCTATAAAGAATTCTCATATTTTCGTTGCGCGTTCCTTGAGATTTGTCATGAGATATTCTTGGCGAAATAATTCTGCTTTTCTCCATTTGTTCTGTGAAAAATACATCATCGCTTGTTGAAAAATAAACTGAGGAATCGAAATAGCAGAGTCACAATCGGCTTTCTATATTTTCCAACATCTTAGTCCAAAGCCTTATCGAATGACGTCTTCTATATATAGACGTGTTATTTTCTCCAAAACCTATCAAACTCTTAGCTGCTGATATGGCTTCTCGCTGGCAAATACGCAGATATTTGTTTCCAGCATGATTATTTTACATGTTTCTATTTTCGAAAGAATGTGCCTTATAGATTCTTGGCTTTGTAAACCATTCTTTCGAAAATAATATATTTATCACATAGAAATGGTAATCTGTAGTTGTTCTGGAAATATATATATATATATACAGACACAACTGCGTTAAGTCTATTTTATAGACTTGTTCTAATCAAATTGTACGAATTTATATGCCTACCAACTCTCATAATATATGACATAAGTTATTTTTTTATGTACCCATAATTATGCATATGGACCAAGGACCAAAATTGTTCAGTCCTCGCTATGATTGCCACGTCGGCGTCTATATTACATAAGACCAGGTCTCTCCTAGTGTAATGAAGACTTGGCTGCTGCGCTGGAATTGCTGTAACCAGGCAAATTCTCCCATCACAATTAACTAATGAACAGATAGTACGCTTTCATCAACAAAAGTCCGAGAAGCGTTAATGGATTTCGCATTAATGTATGATGTGGTACAAGGTAGTTTATTACGCAAGGTGTTTATACACACGAATATTGGTCAAGACCGAACATTGTTCATGCCTATCGACTACTGACGCCACTATTATACGAAACTCATATCTTAGTGTAATGACTAAGGTGCTGCCGCGTTCTTGGAATCGCTGGTGCCGGGTGCCTAGTTCTATCTCAAATGAGGAGACAACAAATACGCTTTCATTTCGGCCGTAATAATGAGTGGTATTAATGATCTAACCTCCAACTAATGCAGGATATGGCACAATACCTTTATTTTATGCGATATGCGTAAATGCATACGAAACATGAGCATATATGTTAAAGACTAGTATTACCCAATTGCCGGGATCATAGATTTATAGAATCTCAATACATTGTTTCAAAACATTTGTTTCATTGTATCTCACTACAAAAACATTTTAACAATGGTTGTCATTTGAACACTAGATAAAAACATATAGCAATTAATATCTCCGACATTAGAATGATGATTTTGTAGGTATGATGAATTACTCCTTTTTTATGACGCAAGGTATTTCCTAAAACTATATCTTAATTAATTGTTCAACCATTTTTAAATTAAATTGGCAAAAAAAGAGGAACTACTCTGGTGGGGAAAATGGATAAAGCATTCTTTTGATGCGGTAATTATTTGCCGAAACTGCCAAACTCATAGCAAACGATGTGAATGAGTTAAGAACTTAGATAAAATTCGGCTGTCAGGTACTTAACGCAGTGAGCCAATTCATATATCTTGTCTCGATTAGAAGCCAAGTGGGCACCAAGGGAGACACAACTTCAAGAGCGACAGAGAAAGTTAAACGGCAGCTGCTGTTACAAATCTGTGAACAATGTAGAAAGATAAGAACATGTGCCTGAATTCAAAGATCAGACTGAAGTGATCACTGACCCTCTCAAACTTTATGGACTAGTGCAAATCACGGGACATTTACAGTATAATTACAACGAAGCATCAGAAATGCGATGATACAAAAACTTCCTAGACATCTACGAAGACGTCATCTCAAATGTCGCAACGAGAGACACCATCATGCAAGAAGCAGGCCTCTTCTCTATCGCCAAGTAGAGGAATTTGAAATAGTAAGGCCATATCGCAAGAGCCAATATTCTTTCTACTAGCACCGCTATCCGACAAGGCATTGCCTTGGGCAACAGAAGACGGAACAGACAGGCGAAACATGAGATGACAAACTGATTTAAAAGAGTGGGATTTCCTTTGCATACTCATATAAATCAGATAATGGCACACAAACTTGAAATTTGGAGGCAGCTAGTCAAGTTGCTCAACCGGAAATAAAGGATGAGTCAAATGTAAATCCCAAATCGTAAGTATCAATGTCAATCAAGCATATAAATTTTAATATCTGGGAATAGTTCCAAAAGAGGACGGAATATGCAAAATTGAAATCCGATTGGGATTGCGATAGTGCATTCTAAAAGCTAAGCAGAGTATTAAGAGATAGGAAAACTTCTATAGGAACAAAGAAAATAATACTAAAATGTTACATGAGTGCTTTCCTCCTGTATGGCAGTGGAATGCTTGACGATTTCCTCGAAGATGAAGAAGATAATTAAAACAACAGAAATGTGGTTATACTGAAAGTTGTCGTGTAACAGGTACCGAATCTGTGAGCAACGACGAGGTTTTAAAGAAAATGAAAACAAATCTGGAAAAGACTTAATGAAGAGGTAGGGCTTGGAAAACCAGTTTCTCACAGAACATATTGAAGGCACGAAGGTCTGCGGACAAAATGTATAACATGCTTAGTGAGCTTGTAAAAATGGATAATCGAACTGGGTTTACAAATAAAGAAACGACATAATTTATTTAGAGCTGCAATGAATAGGAAACTGTGGAGATGTATGATCGCCTACGTCTCTAGGAGACACGGCACATATAGAAGAAGGGATAGAAACGTTCATAAAGGTAACCTAGTTAACTTATTTAACATTTCAGAGCTGATCATAGGCTTGCGCAGAGAATCTATATGCTCAATTTTTTTTAGAGAAAATCTAGCATA
>OZ038491.1:102243518-102253518 GCA_964036315.1 Acanthosepion esculentum
GAGGAGATTGCTGATATATTCGGAAATAATCTTGTTCCGCACTAAACAAAAAAACAAAAAAAAAATAGAAACGCTGACAATTGAAATATTTCAAAAATATTCCAAAAAGTAATGATTGGATGCTTGTGTAATGTTTTTTCCTTGTATATTTATCTTGCACGTATCCTTATTTATTCAGCTATAAATTCTGTTATGATGTTGGTTTGGGGTTTGTAGAGACAAGCAACAAATAACACGTAACAATAAAAAGGGTTTTAATATGTTGGTAAAAACGTACAGAAATCGCCTGAGTATTCTATAACTAGCTCAGCCAGGAACGTTTCGGAGTCTCGACGTGCCACTATTTAAAGTCTTTGTTCACAGACGCAGACAAGTTCATCTTCAAGAGGGGTGGTAGGTTTCCGACACAACAAATTCCTTCAATTTATATATCCTAGTATATGTGTAATGCTTTGGTGTTTATTCCGAACATGGATTCTCCCTTCCCGTGAAGATGTAAAAGTCTCTCCTTTCCACCTCTTTCGGTTGGATACTTATTTTCAGCAGTCATCTTACGGTAAATATAACTGTGAATGAAATTCCAATTTTCTTTAACGAAATCTTCGTTGCTAAATGATTATATTTACTATTTCCAATAAGCAAAAACGTGTATTTCAAACAGAAATCTATTGACTGGAATCTCAACTTTTTGGTCGGTTACAGTAAAACCATACAATTCGACGGTTTCGCCATATTTTGTCACATTTATAAACAAAACATAATTCTCAGTTTTAAAATATTTCTAGAAATAAAATATACGTCTTAAAATATTATTTGATGAATATTATCTGATTTAAAGTATAATTAATCTGATTTGAAACAAATAGTATGTCATTTAATTTTAAAAAAAATAGAAATATATTTTTAAAACAAACAGTAGTGGTGATTTACGTGATTTTCATCGCTTGGTAATCACTTAACAAGTGCTGATATGATGGCGATTTGTCTACGGCGACTTTATCTGTTAAAACATAATTTAAGAAAATGGCAGGCCAGCGTCTTTTTTTTATATAATTTTTAAGTAAGCAATCTTAAAGATGTTGGAAAATATTCCCCTTAATCTGATTTTAGGGATTGTTGACTTTAAATTTACTATAGCCACTGCTCTTATTTTCTGATAATTTCGTGTATGGTCGATCATACATTCAAACAAGGGCACGTTACTTAATATTTTATATGCAAAAAATATTACTTTAAAAATCTTGATGCAGAAAACTTTAGGTTAACCTTTTCAATTTTTGTTTAATAAATATAGTTTTTACTAAATAAATATCACCTAAAAGGCGGAAATTAATACAAAAATTTAAAAGTTTTAAAACATTATAAAATAATTATGATTAAAATTTAAAAAAATGGGGACAGTTCTTTTAAAAAGTCATTATTCATCGTAAATATTTTTCTTAACACAATAGTGTATGGAATAAATCGTATTTAAAATCTTTCCTAATTAAATAATGTCATAGATTTATTGCATTTTTTATTTTACGATTCGTAGGAGATTTTGGGGTGATAAATATTAGTTTTGAAAAAAAAATTGATTTACATTCTCTATAGAATATTGCTTTTAACTAATAAAAACAATTCTGATGAAATTTAAGGAAGTGGGTGTAACATATGTAAACAATACTTTAACAGGATTTTCAAAAAATATTTTCATTCATTTGCGAATAAGTCCTGAGAATTTTATTAAAATACTACCATTATTTGATTTTTGAAAGATTTTCCAAATCAATGTGTTTTTCACCGGAAAAATGGGCAAAAACAATAATCGTAAATGTTACGTCAAACGCTGAAACAAATAGGCATTTTAACCCAAATTCCGAACGTGCTAGAAAGAAAGAGGAAAGACCAACGTATTTTTTTATTTTTAATTAATAAAAACACTTTGACCTTTCCTCTTAATAATAACATAAACATTTTGAAGTTAAAACTTTGTTTTTATTAAGATTGGGTCCTTTTTCATCATGCTACGCTGTTGATTTTTTTTTTTTCAGCGAAAAATTCGAGGTACCTAAAAAAAGGCTCCAACGATTCAATGATGTATAGGAAGATATATAGTACATAGTAGATGAACACACCTTTTCCATCGTAACTTTATTTTCAATTCTCATGTGTGTGATTGGAAAGACCACTTTAGAGTCTGTAATGAATTAATTAGAACGCTGTAAATGGGAGACTATCCGAGTGAAATGTTTTACTTCCCAGGAATTATTTCTATCTGGGCCACACCTGCGTATCTAGGCGCTTCATTTATAGATAACTGTGAGTACATCTTGTATATTTGGTTGAAATGTATGTGTCTGGTAGAGGTTCAGGAAACTGGGTATGACGAAAGGTATGTTAGGATTCATATATTAAGCCTAAATTTGTTTGCGTATTCTTCTTCATAATAACACAGTCCGTGATAATAAAACAACAATAATAATTACTATAGCAACAATAATGACAGTAACCACATCAATAACAAAAACAACAATGATAATAACAGTCATAAATAAGAGCCACAATAATAATAACAACAATAATGAAAATAACAGCGATAATAATAATAACAACAATATTAATAACAAAAACAATAATAACAACATCAATAATAATAAAACAACTACAATAACAATAATAACAAAATAATAATGACAATAATAGATAAATAATAACAGCAATAATAATAACAATATTAACAAGAGCAATAATAATATCAACAGCAACAATAATAATAATGACAACAATAATAATGAGAGAAATAGCAACAGTACTAATAATAGCAATAATAATCATAATGAAATTAAAATAATATTAATAAAATTAAAAATGATAATAATAATAAAAAAATGATATTATTTTGATATCAATCATCTTGACGTAGCGGTTTTCAATTTCTTTCCAGTTTTCATGCGTTTAAGCCCAAAACAATAACGTAATTTGTGAAAATAATATAAACATAATAATAATAATAACAACAACAACAACAATAATGAAAAAGGTAGATAGAATTGAATTCATTCAATTGTAACATAAATTGTCTTCTTGCTTCGTCCTGTCTTTTCATTCGCATTGCTTTTACATTATTGCGTTCATATCCTGAACGTGTCTTCCTAAAATGCAATGAAACGCCAACGAATTTTGAGTTCACGCATATCGATTGTACGAGTGGATCGTCAACTGGAAATTTGGAAGATACATTTGATAGAAAAAAAGATTGATGGGGAAGAATTATGGCGTTGTTTCCTGATGTTTCATAAAGAAGGATAAGAAAAAGAAACAATAGCAAGAAAAAAAATCAAAAAAATCGATGCAGTTTATAAGAAGGAAACTACAGAGAATTTCAATATTAAATATAGAAAATATATTGATTGCCTATAATAATAATAATAATAATAATCGTATAATAATGATAATAATAATAATAATAATAATAATAATAATAATAATAATAATAATAATAATAAGAAGAAGAAGAAGAAGAAGAAGAAGAAGAAGAAGAAGAAGACTGGAAAATATGAATTAAAATGATTTCTAAAGAATGTAGGCGACAACAAAAATGAGGTCAGATGACAAGCAGTAGTATACAAAAATACGTAAAAAGGGAAATATTGCCATTAATAGCAAACAAGAACAAATCTATTACGAAAAGCATGTAAAAGCCAATAGAGAAAGTAAAACATTAAGATCTAGTAATTGTAGTGTTTCCTTATTTTCAATTATAACAGATAATTTTATGAAGTAAGCATACACTGTTGCAATAAATAAATGAAATATGAAACGTGTTCATGGGAATTCCATTCTTAAATGCTATCCTATTAAAATGGTTGAATTATATATATATATATATATATATATATATATATATATATATATATATATATATATATATATATATATATATATATATATAACACAGGTCAAGAAAATATGACTGATCGTATTTTAGGTTTGTTACCGAAGATAACATAGTGATTTTTTTAATTAAAAATTAAAAAGAAAAACACGAATGCATATAAAATTCAATGACATCGTTCAAATATAAGATCCCTGAAAATTGGCGGTCACAGACTCATAAACAGCGATTCCCTTCGAAACTTAAATAAAGCACAACTCTAAAATCGGGAATTACAGGAATGATCGCGATCATGAGACCCCTAAACGATTAGTGTTGTAGGCGGATAAAATGTACTTCAACCGCAAAAGCAGCGGTGTTTCTGGGCAAGACAGCCTGACTCAATGAAAACCTATTCAAGCCGATTTTAATTCAAAGATATTTCTTCTTCTTGATCGGTAGTCACCCAAAGCTATATGAAACATTCTGTACAGCTTTTTACCCATACCTGGGGGCAGAATAGATGGATTTATACCTTTCCCGAGGCTATTAGCGCATGAACAAATGCAATAAACACAACTAGGTTTCGAACTCGGCTTTCCGATTCCTCAAACCGAAGTGATATCAATTTCTGTGTCTCCAAAGGAATGATAGGTAATTTTTAAATACAGGTGTGTTCAAATAAAGAAGACTATGAATGCTGCTTAATGTAGCTGGCGCACGTAGCCAAAAATAAAGGTACAATATTACCTTCTTCAATCAATATAATAAATGCAAATGTCAGTGTGTCACACTTTTTAAACTTTACTCTCAAAGGCCGTAGACGAACATTTTGAGAGTAGACAGATTCCGTGTGAAAAGTTAAAACATTCGAGGCCGGATCCAGACATGCAATCCTGAAATTTTGGATTTCCATGTTTTTTTAAAAAGTTTTTATTCGGTTGTTTGTGACAAATTTTTTTGTACGATGCAATATTTATAACTTGGGAATAAATTTAGGAATAAGTGAAATTGATTCCGAAATCCAGCAAAAGTCACCCATGAAATAAGAATAATTGTTTGTACAGTAAGTAAGGACCGTTGTATATCAATTTTTATATTTTAAGTGGCGGCAAGAAAATTATGTTTCGTGTGAAACAACTTGTCACTCCGGAAATTATATTGCATAACTATAAGTCTACCATAGATCCATGCTGAGAATATTGTTGCCATATTTGGTTTGCTATACCTGCAATTTACCTGTAGCTGCTTGATATGAGCCAAAAGAGAATCAGTAATGTTACTGATATTGTTCCGGCGGATAGACATCAGTCATTAACTACTGCCGTATGATAACCTCTCTGTGCCTTTTTATAAATACTTTCCTGGTAATTGTTCGGGAAAGTTCTTTGCTATGGCGAAATATTGTATAAATTTAAGCGCAGTAATAGACTGTGGCCAGGATTCATCAATTTAATGTTGAGCTAGCTAAATGTAACCGTAATTTTTAAACTACTTATTTCTTCTCTCCCACTTAAATACATGTATCTATAAAAAGAACGTATAAACATGAATAAAAGTCTTAAAATAATTGTCAGACTTTGTCATATTCATAATGTGTGACGTCATATATATATATATATATATATATATATATATATATATATATATATATATATATATATATATATATATATATATATATTATGAATTAGCTGATTTAAAATATGGTTTCTTCGCTACACAGGAATTAACGTGTTTCAAGTATCGAAGGTAAAAACTTCGAATTTTATTATATAATTAAATTAAAAGCAATAGTTCTGTTTCATCTTCAAGCGAATTTTGGAATAAATTATATTTAAATTTGCTGAGTTTTAAACGCATATACTATTCATAATTATTTGTTTCCAAGGATACAGAGAAATCCAATCATTTATACAGGGGCAGTAGCGTGTTCATTTTTCTTAACTATTATTATATCAATTATGAGCTACGTTCGAAAAAGAGGTTAAGTCTAGGTAGGGTAGGGATGCATTTTTCAACGAATTTTGACATCCGTTCAATATATATATATTTTTTTATTAATTATGATCTTTAAATTCACATTGACAAATGTTTTTAGTATAATGTATATATATATATATATATATATATATATATATATATATATATATATATATATATATACATATATATATATGTAAATTATATATATATATATATATATATATATATATATATGTAAATTTATATATATATATATATATATATATATATATATATATATATATATATATATATATACACATTATACATGTGCTTTGCTTACTGGAAAGCGCGCAAAATCAGGGATAGTGATAACATATTTAATTGAATGGACATGAGATTTCCCCGTCAGATCCGCGTTTATGCGATCCTCAGGCAAGTTTGTCTAATGATCGCATATGTGCGGAACCGATGGTCACAAACTCTTATACATTCAACTGTATATATATATGTTTATATATATATATATATATATATATATATATATATATATATATATATATATATATATATATATATATATATATATATATATATATATATGTATGTGTGTGTGTCTGTGTGTGTGTCTGTGTGTGTGTGTGTGTGTGTTCAAATATTAATTATAAAAGCTAAAGTTAAAATATTTTAAGAGCTTCAGATATAAAATTAACCCAGGACTCGATGCGAAAGTCGACTGAAATTAAATATAGATTAATAATAATATTAATAGAATTATATAAAAATTATTTAAATGGTTCTATCGTGGCAATCGTAATATGATAACTCCAAATTAAAAGTTTTTTTTTGTATATAAATCTGATTTTTTAAATTCCTATTGGTGTCGGTGTAATAACTGATCACTTTATATGGTAAAAACATTTAAATTTGGAGTTACCATATTATTTTAAAAAGTCATCTTTTGCGCTCACGTAACTATATATATATATATATATATATATATATATATATATATATATATATATATATATATATATATATGAAATTCATCTTTATGTGTATGCAACAGATGTCATTTTAAAGTAGTCTGTACAATGACATAATAAACCAGAGAAACAACAACAGAAAGAAGATTCCAAAAATAAACAAAAAGTAAATAAATACAAACGATACAATTTGCACACTGGTTGGAAAAAATAAAAGTCAACGACTGGCAAATTCATTCCCTGGGGTCTCACTCTGTTTGCCATTGGATTTAGCTTTTTTCCCAATTGATCTACAATTTGTCGGAAGCTGTGAAGGGCGGTGCTTTGTTTTTTCACATTGTATTCGTCAGCAGGTGAGAAATGTTCAATTTTTTTTCTATTTTTTTTTCCTCGTCTAAACTTTTTTCTTCACTTAATAGTGTACACCGGAATACGCAGCAGGAACAATGACAAAGTCGCTCTTCTAAATAAGTGGGAGATCGATAACCGACGCTTTATAATATCATTACAAACACGCAAGATTTCTCGAGAATGCCGACAAGAGAATATAAATAGAGGGAATGAAGTGCCAAAAATTGTCAGATAACTATATATTTGTTACTTTCGTCCCATTCGCCGCTTTTGAATGGGACTTATCCTAATGATATCATAAGTAATTAAGAATTGTATCTTCTGTGCTCTAAATTATCATTGAGCGTGAAAATGACATGGCAAAATTTGGCTGCATATTATCTTTTCAGTCCAAGAAATGGATTAATGTACATACAGTTGCGGCCAAAATGTTCAGAACGGCATTGTTTTCGTCAGAAAAGTAGGTATAATTCTATCGGATGAAATAGCAAGATTATTCTAGGAAAATTGATAGATCATCTCAAACTTCTGGCATACGTACATTTTTGTTTAATTCATAAAATACAAAGAAGATTCTACATTATTATTGTTCCTGACATAGCATCTCGGCTTCAATTGCCTTCCTAAACTCCTAATATATCTATTTTGATTTTTTCTATGTATATTTGTATGGTAATTTTTCTGATGAAATTTCATCTTTACTACCGTGACGTTGTGAATGAATGTGCTGCAACAGATTGGCGACAAGTTCTCATCATTTTACCGTTGAAATAGCTAGACATTAGCGTAAGCTAATTAACCTTTCTTACAATTTTTCTGTCTGCTACTCTCTGTCCGCTTCTTCCTTTCCAGTCAACTTTGATTTCCAAATATTTAAACTGGTGTCAGTAGTCATCTGCTCTATTCTTATTTCATATTCTTTTATCGTTCTTCCTCCTTAATAATATTTTATTTTTTTCATATTATCTCATACTCACCGACCCCTTGTGTCTTAGAGGGTTTATTGCCTTCCTTGATTAGAAAAAAACATCAAAATCAAGTAAATGAAAGCTAATAGGATGCAAGGTATTACTGTGAGGAGAAGAATCACAGAGAGAAATAAATTCATAAACTCAACAAGGGCTAAACAAAAAAAAATAACAACGTTTCGTGAGACCACATTAGATCCAATTCAATTGAGGCTTTTACTCAACACATCCGTCAGCCAATTTAAAATTGTATTCTGGCCTAAAGGAAGTTATTTTTTTGTATGTGTCGCCAACCTTCAGGCTGCAGGCGACCATGCCTCTCAATCATTTCCTAACTTTGGAGCTAATATTAATGTCAGCATTTTTGCTATATCGGCTAATCCGTGTTCTGACAGATATTTATATAACCTCATTAAATATATTATGCCCCGCTTTCCTACGTCCCTATTGCATTCGATGTCCGGTTAGTATCAGACTTTCCATGTTCTTTTTCTTCATTCTGAGCCCTTGAATTTTCCCCTGTCTATTTCCGATGCTACGAACATGTGTACCGTTTGCCCACTTTCTCCAAACCTTTGTAGTTCCTCGTGTGTTCAGTGAAAGGTATTGTCAGCATCCTTCTGCGGAACATCATTTCTGTTGCATTAAGTCTTTACTCCATCTGCACTGATATTACATAACAGTTCAGTAGTCATTACTTTGATCGGAGTATATCTTCCTGTTTCATAATACTTAACTTTTGGAAGGCAATTTTGATAACGCAGTAAGCCTTAATTCTTTGTTAAATCACTTTATTGATATTTATATTTTTGCGATTGTTTAATTTTGGAATATCTAATCTGCAATTATTAAATATTTCTTTAAATCACATCGTGTACTATGGAAGTTAAAAGCTAATTGTTAACCTTTCTTACAATTTTCCTGTCTGCAACTGTCTTTCCCCTTCTTGCTTTCCAGTCAACTTTCCCTTTCAAATATTTAAAACTGGTGTCAGGCATCATCTGCTATCGTTTTATTTCATATTTTTTTATAGTTCTCACTCCTTAATAATATTTTATTTTTCTCATATTCTCTCATACTTATTGACCCCTTGTGTCATATGGGCTTTATTTCCTTGCTTGGAATAAAATGATTAAAAAAAGGAATCATCACATTTAAGGAAATGTCTCAACGATGGTTCTACTCAGCATATCCGTCAGTGAATTTAAAATTGTATTCGGGTCTCCATAGACTAAAGGAAGTTAATTTTTTTGTAAGTGTCGCGACTCTTCAGGCTGCAGGGGATCATGTCTCTCTATCATTTCCTGTCTTTTGTAGCTAATAGTAATGCTTGCATTTTTGCTATATTGGATAATCCATGTTCTGATAGACATTTACATAACATCGTTAAGTAGATTATGTTTCGCTTTACTTGGTACCTATTGCCTTCGTTATATCCTCTTAGTACCGTATATTCCAGTTTTTAAAATGACGCTTCACCCATCTTCAGTTACTGAGTTATTGATGTAAATGCTTGCAGAAACGTTAAAATCCTTCTCTATCAAAATGCACGAACTATCAGTTAAATTACGATTACTTTCGTGTTCCCTCCCTTATTTTGCGCAAATAACTTAGATTTATTAGGCAATTTCAGTTATAAGCTCATTGTTAACCTTTCATACAATTCTCCTGTCTGCTACTCTATTTGCCCTCCTTCCATTCCAGTTAAACTGTTGACAGTCGTAATTTGCTTCTTTTTATTTCATATTTTTTATCGTTCTCACTCCTTAATAATATTTTACTTTTTCTCATATTCTCTCATACTCATTGACCCCTTGTGCCTCATAGGCTTTATTACCTTGATTAAAAAAAAGGAATAATCGCAATCAAGGAAA
>OZ038491.1:102258518-102261018 GCA_964036315.1 Acanthosepion esculentum
TATGTGGTCAAGTTTTTTGTTATAATCTAATTTGTTTAGAAGGACGAAAATGTTGGTCTTGTCAGCTTTTTTTACGATTATGTCAGGGTGGTTGCGTAGTTCTTGTGCGGCAAGTTTCAGTTGTTTAGTAAGTATTTTTGAGGAGTTTCGGATTTTATCATGCCGATCCTAGAGTGCCTCAGCCTTAAGTAAGTCTTTGAATCCTGGTGTAGTTTCTATTAGCTGTTCATCCTGGAGTTTAACGATGTTTTGGTATAGGGTTTCGATTTCTATTTTTTTTAAAAAGTCGATTGTACTTACGGTATATATGGCAGTTAGGTCCAAGATTAAGTAATTCTTTTTGGTGCTTGGTTAGTTCATAGTTGGAAAGGTTAATGTATTTATCCGTTTTGTCAGGAAGTGTTATATTACCTTTGTATAATGTATTCAGTTTTTTAACAATTTTAAACCGGTGTTGTGCTTCAGATTTGTTGTATATATATATATATATATATATATATATATATATATATATATATATATATATATATATATATATATATATATATATACATACATACACAGGGTGGCCCAAACTAATGTATACACACTTTGTATCGTTATAACTTACACAATTTATCTATTTTGAATTGTAAATAATATTAATACAAGAGAAAGAATACACATTTAAAGAATTTGATAGTAAAATATATAAAAATAACATAGAAAATTAACTTTAATAAGATTTAAGCTACTTGGGTCAATGGTAGAATGTTTGTATAATGATGAGTCCACATCAAGTGCTGAAACTTGTTGCCTTTCTTTTCTATACACTTTTCATATCTTGAAGACCTACACATGTCCAGTATCATTTACTCCGTGTTGTGGAGTCCGGGATGAAATCCGATATCAATGAATAACAAACGCCAGGAATGGAAAAGGAAATTAATGTATTAACGTATTAATACAAACTGGTAATACGGGTTAGTAGATCCAGGAATACGGGTTAGTAGCACTAATATGTATACAGTCTTAGTATTGAAGTATCGCGGTATGACTCCTTACTGAGTATACGTGCTCGCTAACTGTGACGCCTGCCGTCGTATCTGTGTGTGACTTACTCTACTACTACTGAACTCTACTACTCTTCTGTCGTTCCGTCTCGACTCTTCGGGTATTCACTGGCAGTAGTATATGTATACACTGGGTGAGTCCATTTGTGTAAAAAGGGGAGACCCCTTAACACTCTGGTATTGGAGAACATCCTTCTTCAGTTGTTACTCTCATTTCAGCAATTGTTTCAGGTTTCGTGCTGTGAAATCTATCTTTTAGAAACCAACACATAATGATATCTAAGGGTGCCAAATCTGGTGAACTTGGTGGGTATTTAACTGTCCCTCTTCTTCCAAGCCATCTGTTTTGAATATTTTCATCTATATAAGTTCTCATATCACGTTAATGTAACTATTAATATTAAAAGAATGTATATATTATTTTGGTACACTGTTTATGTATATATATATATATATATATATATATATATATATATATATATATATATATATATATATATATATATCAAGTATCTGGTGCAGTTCAATTTATATTACAATGAATCTGTCATACAAATAGTACATTTATAAAGTTAATGATATAAAATGGCGAAATCCCTTCGCTAACAAAATGTTAAAGCAGCATTAACCTACAAATCACTCGATGAATGTTATGATCCTTGATTCTAAAAAAATATAAACTGTATTAGGTCTCATTTCATAGGTACTCACTTAAA
Organism: Acanthosepion esculentum; assembly: GCA_964036315.1. Classification (NCBI taxonomy): domain Eukaryota; kingdom Metazoa; phylum Mollusca; class Cephalopoda; order Sepiida; family Sepiidae; genus Acanthosepion; species Acanthosepion esculentum. Next base: position 102,260,287 of record OZ038491.1, read on the forward strand.
TTTTCAAATAAATTAAGGCTTAGTTAGTACCCGTTAACAATAACACATTTAAAAAAACATATTTCGATTCAGATTAAAAATTTTTCTTGTCCAATGCTATCTGAATGTTACCAAAAACAAAATAATGTCTATGCCTGAGGATGACTGAATGTACAGTTGAAAGTACTTCCGTATTAAAGAAAGGCCGTATACAGTTTATAATATTTAAAAACAAGGATCTTAACATTCATCAAGTGATTTGTAGCTTAACACACCTTTAAAATTTGGTTTGGGAAAGGATTTCGCTGTTTTATATCATTAACATTACTAATCTAATTTTTGTATGAATGATTCATTGTAATATATATATATATATATATATATATATATATATATATATATATATATATAAAACGTATATTCGCGAAGTAACAAAGCGACGGCTGCCACACACGGCAACTGAACTATAAATATGTCATATCGCATACTACACGCTGTCATTGAACCAGGCTAGTAGTGGGTTGGAGGATATTTTGGGAAATCAAAACACTTCATGTGACTAACGTGGGGTCAAATTCAAAAGACAAAAAACGGTATTTTTAACGTTTCTTATGCAATTTGATTTGGGAGAAATTTCACCCACTGTTTATTGGATCATGTAAAAATTATACATCTGTTAAGTGGGTTAATGCTTAGTGTTAACGAATATTGTAATTATAAATTTGTTCCGTTTCACAAAAGTAAAGTGTTTTG
>OZ038491.1:102266018-102353518 GCA_964036315.1 Acanthosepion esculentum
TTTTCTTCTTTTCGTTCCACCTTGCATGTTTCTTCATGTTAGTAATATATTCATCCATTTTCGCTGCTTTTTAAAATTTCTTCCAGTGTCACTGGTAGCTCTCTAACGGTGTTAACAAGTACTTCCGCTATTTTTCCTCTCTTTTAGTGCTGCTATAACCGTTTCTTCCAGCAATTCAGAGTTTTGGGGGATTAATCTAGATAGACCATCTGCGTGTGAGGTTTTACTTGATGGCGAGTATTGCATTTTGAAATTGTAGTTGAGTAAAATAATACTCCATCTCTGTAATCTATTTGCAGTATGGGCTTTTTTCGAACCCAAAATCGACAGTAGTGGCTTATAGGTCCGTTTACAAAACTAACGGTCTACCATGAATAAACCTGTGAAATTTCTTAATATCGAAAATTATTTTCAGACCTTCTTTTTCTATTTGACTATACTTTTTTCCGCGGGTTATAATGTTCTTGATGCGCGTGCAATCGGTTTCGTTGATCCGTTCTCGAATTTGTGTTCAAGTATCACACCTACACCATATTCGCTTGCATCTGATGCTACAATTACTTTATTTTTCGTATCGCAATGTGCTAATGCTAAATCCGATGATAAGCACTTTTTTATTTTTTGAAATGTTTCTTCACGTCCACCACCCTTAATAACTCTTTTAACGGAGCTCTAAACTCGTGCATTTTAGGAATATATAAACTATAATAATTTGCTAAACACAGGAATGATTGCAATTTTATTACATTATCCAGTATAGGCATATTTCTAATAGCTTCTGTTCTATTTGGGTTAGGCTTTCTTCTTTTATGATCAATTATCTGACCCAAATATTCAATTTTGTTAATGCAGAAATCGCATTCGCCCACTTTAAATCTGTAATTCTGTATTCACTTGAATACTTCTCGGACATGATTTTTGTGCTCTTCCAAATGTTGGCTCTTTATCAATATGTCTTCTAAGTATGCCATTGCGAATTCAAGACCAGCCAGCATCGTATCCATAATTTGTTGAAACACACTTGTGGCTAACTTCAACTCGAACGGCAAACGTTTTAAGTTGTATAGCCCTCTATGTGTATTGATAGATACTTTGTACATTCTTCCTCGAATTTGACTTGTAAATAAGCTTTGGACAGAAGATTTTTCCTGCATTCAAAACTCGAGGAAATTTCTTCAGGCGTAGGAAGAGGATAGCTGTGGTCCTTTAGACATTCATTCAACCCTGTTGAAAAATCAGCGCATACTCTTATTTTCTTATTTTTCTTTTTTACGTACACCGTGGGTGACGCCCATTCAGAGTAATATACCTTTTTAATTACTCCAATCTCTTCTGGTCTTTGTAATTCTTTATCTATCATTTCCAATGACGAAAATGGTACCTTTCTATTCTGCTTAAACACTGGTTTTGCATTATCCTTTAACTCGAACTTTACTTCGGTCTTAGTATAGCAACCTAGTCCGTCAGTAAATACTTCTTTAAATTAATCTTTTAAGTCTTCAACGAATTTTTCTGTCTATTTGCTATTTTCTATTTTAGCTTTCTTCCAGAGACACCTCTGACCCTTTTCTGAGTGTTTTGTAGTTTTGGTTGTCCAAATTTCTTCCATGTAACTTCGTCGATTATAGATATGTCACTTCTGGTATCAAGCAGACAGCTTATATTTCGACCATTTATTTTAACGTCTACATAGATTCTTTTTTCATTATTTGTATCTCTTTTAGGTACAACTGTATTTATCCTTTTGGTCTTCTGATGTTTTTTTCTTTTTAAACAGTAACTTTATGACCTTTTCGACCACATTCATAACATATTTTATTTCTAGAATAACACTTACTTGTAGCATGATTTATTCCACCACATGCTTTGCAGTAGTATTTTACTTCCTTGTAGACTCGTTGTTTAACTCTTTTTACTTGAGCAAAATTTTTCTCCTCTATACATATATTACCCCGTTTTATATTGAGTAATTTCTGACATTCCTCCGTAAATTTCTGTAACGTTACTTCTGTATCTTGTTCCATAATTGCCAGTATTCTTGAACGAATTTCTTTACCCTTTGTTGCAGTTAACCCTTGAGCAAAAATTAAGCACTTAACCATGTCTTCTTTAATTTCTTGGATCGTGAATAATTCACACTGAGAATTCATTTTTCCTGCGTATGAAATAAAGTCGTCTTCTTCCCATTTAACCACATTTAAATATATATAACGTGTAAGAAATAAACTTTCACGTTCACCAAATATTTTAGACAATATTTCAATCGTTTCTTTGAACGATTTGTCCTCTGGATTCTTTGGTAGAATGAAATTAGTGTACTTGGTGTTTTCCTGAGCACCTAATGTTTGTAATAGTAATATCGTCAGACCATAACTGACATCTTTTTGAAAAAATTGTTTCGTACCGTCTGAAGTACGCTGGAAATGTTACAACTTCCATAGATTTGTAATGGAATTCTGAAAGTGAATTAGTATTCCCTTCAGCAGAGAAAAATCTTGATCCTGCTTTTTGATCGACTTGTTTTGTCAATATCTTTTCCAAGACTCCTTGCTGTTTTAAAATTTGCTTTTGTAAGTCTAACTGCTGTTCCTGCCGTTCCTGCAGTTTTATCTGTTGTTGTTGTTGATGATACTGTAATTGTTGTACTTGCAATAATTCGATTTGTTTTTTAATCAATGTGTCTGTGGCTGCTGCATAGCAGAACACATGGTTTTCGAAAATTCCAAGAACTCTTCCATATTCTTTTTTTAAGGCACAGCAAAAATAAAAATCACTGTACTTTAATCGATAACTAGTCCAGCGACTGGTAAAAACGTATTATTCGACGTTTGAGTTGGTCGTCGCTGTTATCTTTGGAGGGGTGTCTTTTTTCACTCCTCGTTCAATACTGTTAAATTACCTTGTGAGTTTATTTTGAATTTACGTTCGCCGCTGTTATATCGTCTTGTGAGTTGTATTCGAATCCTCGAAGTCACTGTTATGTTGTGTCGTGAGTTCTATTCGACTCCTCGTGGCCCACTGTTATGTTGTATCGTGAGTTCTTTTCGAATCCTCGTCGCCACTGTTATATCGTGGATTATATGATATAAATAACAAAGTAATCCCGAGTAGAAAGACTACAATAACACAAGAAATCAGGTAACAAATAACAATGGTTTATTGTACGTAAAGTACGAATGAGCAAGAGTTCGTAATACTAAGGAAAGCAGGAGATAAGTCACGGATGTTCTTAAAGGTCGCACTCACTCTCTCTGTCTGTCTCACTTTCCCTATTCTTCAATAGCTCGTCAATCTTTTATAGACTGATCAATCCATGTCGGGGTGTTCCAGGTTGTTCCACTATAACAATATTATAATTAAAAGAAAGAATAATACGATATATAATCCGGGGTTCTTACTGATATTTTTATTTTTATGTTTTGAGTAAAACAGTGCTCAATGTAAATTTACAAAGCATAAATTTTATAAATTAACTGATTTAATTTTAAATCGGTTAATTTATATATATATATATATATATATATATATATATATATATATATATATATATGCGTGTGTGTGTGTGTGTGCGTCATTAAGTGTGTGTGCGTGCGTGTGTGTGTGTGTGCATGTTTCAGACGCTTTACGTTACACCTGTCTGACCACAGCTCTATTGGAACCCATTTAAGCACACACACACCTCCATCCGAAACATACCATTAAAACATACAAATATAATAACCTCCTCCTCATGTAAAAAAAAAAGATTAAAATTAATGGAAACTTTAATAGAAAAAAAGAATACTTAATAATATTAACTACAAACACGACTACAATGTGCTAACTCTCCTCGGAAAATAAAACATATTTTATAATAGAATAATAATAAAAATACACACAACGCACATACCAAATAAAATTGAAAATGTATCATCCTTGAGAATGGCTATAAGTATAGCCGAATGCGTTCGGAATTTTATACCTTTACTTATATTGAAAAAAAGTATAAAAAAGCATTTTATTGATTCGTTTCGCCATTCACACTTGGATTTTATGTTTGCGTTTTCCATGTCAACAAAATGTACGTTAGTAGGATATAGAAACCGAACAATATGGTAGAAAATAAACAAATCGATTTTTTCATTTATAAGCAGACGGGTGGCACATTGTGCCTTCTTGGAACAACGTTTTCTGTTTGCACGAAGTGGAAAGATTATGTTGAATAAATCGTTAGCTATACTCATAGGAAATTGCTTCACTCTGTCGTGCTAGACATTGTAATATAATCACTTTCAGCATTAGACGATTTCGGCAACGACAACTTCAAAGAAATAGAAAAAAAATAATGAATTATACCACAGTCACGATATAGCGGAAGGCCTTAGTGTATCCGTCATGCTTCGAAATCAATTTAATTTCCCACATGATAACGCTAATAAAGCAAAGTCTGATATATAGTATTATTTTTTTATGTGCCATGTCCCCCTCCTAATATATGCGATCATGGTTCTCCACAACTTCCTGTCCCTTGTATCTCTTAATAAAATTTGTATTTCAGTTATTTTTCTTAAGCCTTGCTCTGGCATCTAATCACTCCACCTCACTAAGTATGTTATGCGTTGTTTTCGTCAGGCACTCTTTCCCTTTAACTATCACATAAGTATCGGATTTTCCAAACCTTTTTTCCTCATAATATGCCCCAGAAACCTCATCTGTCTCTTCCTAAGTATTTTTTTTTGGTTTCATTTTATCCAAAATTTTCTCGTTGTTTATATGCACTGTCCAAGGTATCCTTAGCATTAAACTAAACAAGAGCAGGGTGATTTTGTCAAATTCACTAGAACAAGAAATGTTATGTTTACAATGACAATGATATCGGAGAAATCAGTATAAATGCAGAAGGAAAAATATTTATGTTCTTTTGTTTACACAACCGCATTGGATAAGTTACTGTTCAAAGGTCTATTTGTAAAGCTAGGGGCACTAAAATAATTTGGAAAGGGTTTCACAATTAACCAGAGCTTATAATATATGCAAGCCACTTGCATACGGGTAGAAAATGAATTGAGTAGTTTTGCACAGATAGAAATGTGCGTAGAAGAAGGCCGTGTCTTCTCACCATATTTTTTTTTCAAAATCTACCGTGAGGCTCTCCCAAGATAACTATATACACTGCGAAGTTTTATTCTAGATGGACTCAGAATTAGCAATATAAAGATACGCAGAAGCAGCGTATGGATCATTGTAGACAAGTTAGTAAATGAATGTGAGAAGGAACCGGGACGGTAAGGCTTCTCTTCTCGCTCTATGTTTTACCTCCATCCCCGAGACCTGTAGCGCCACGCAGCTCTGCCCTCTTGGCAATTCTGATCATGCTGTAGTGTCTATCAACATCTCTTTCGACTCCACCTACTGCAAGGAACCTCCTACCACTAGCACCTCGTTTTGCTGTCAACGGGCAGACTGGGACTCGTTCCGGGATTTCCTTCGCGATGTCCTCTGGGATTTTTTCTTTACGCTCCTCGTTCAAGAATCTGCTTCCGAGGTTTCCTCCTGTGTTAAAGCTGGAATCGAGGCTTTTATCCGCTCAAGGAAATATAAGGTCAAATCCCGCTCCTCGCCTTGGTTCTCTGCTGCTTGCTCAGCTGCCATTGCCCATAGGAACCACTTCTACCTATATCGTAGCGACATGTCTGACTGCAATAGACGACTCTTTGCCTCTGCCCGTAACGAGTGTAAGCGTGTCCTCAATGAAGTCACTATTTGCAGCTCGAATGAAAGAAAGAATTGCATCTCGCAAATTTGGCTCCAACGATTATTGGCGTCTCTGCAAGAGCGTACTTAACAATAGCAAAACCTCTATACTTCCTTTGTTCAACCAGTTCAAGGTTCTGACGTCTTCTGCCGACAAGGCTGAGCGCTTTGCTTGGAAATTCTCATTCAATTCAACGTTCCGGTGTACCCACACCAGATTTCGCCTTTAGAACTGAGGTTCTATTGAGCAAGCTGCACATAATCGGTATTGAAAATTATCGCTAATTTATACCTCTACAAGGCTAGTGGAGATGGGATACAAGCTATTGTCCTGAAGAAATAAGCGCCTGAACTGGCCCCTACGATCTCCAAATTTTATAACTACTGCCACAATGAATCTTGTTCCTGTCTTTAAGAACTCTGGTGGACCTTCTGACCCTTCTATTTATCGACATCAGTTTCCTACTCCTCTTCGGCAAAGTCTCGAAGCTTTAATCAACGCCGAAGTGGTTACGCACCTTATATCGCATGATCTGCACACCGACAAGCAATATGGTTTCCGCTTTGCCCATTCTACAGCTGATGCGCTTACAGCAATCACTGATGCGCTTACAGCAATCACTGAAATTGTTTACCAAGCTCTTCATAATAACGGAGAAGCTCGTGCTGTGTCTCTAGATATCTACAAAGCGTTTGATAGGGTTTGGCATGTCGGACTTCTTTGCAAGCTTCAGGGTTATGGAATTTGACGTAGATAGTTTGATTAAATTCAATCATTCATGTCAAACCATGTACTGAAGGTCGTTCTCAAAAGATTCTGCCCCAGCTCCTATCCAACGAACGCAGGTGTTCCCCAAGGCTCCATCCTAGGCCCTTCTCTGTTCCTTATCTTCATCAACAATATTTCTGACGTCATAGATTCCAAAGTAAGCATCTACCCGAGCGACACTACAATTTACTCCTGCCTTAAAAAAATCTAGCGTCGTTAACAAAACTAACCTGTCCGTTCGTCTTGAAAAGGACATTCAATCGGTTGTGAACTGGGGCAGGGATTGGCTGGTTAACTTCAATGCCTCAAAAACAAAACTGCTCTCTATTACTCACCAGAGAGTACCATCCCTGTCCTCCATTAGAATGTCTGACGCTCAACTTCTCGAGAGCTCCTACTCGGCCTCACATTGACTCCTGATCTCAGATAGAACAAATACATTGAATCAATAGCATCGTCTTCCGAAAGGAAAGTTTGCTCACTGTGCCGCGCCAGGAAATTTTTCTTGCCGGAGACGATCCTCCAAATCTACAAATCAACCATTCGTCCTTGCATGGAGTATTGCTGCCATATTTGGTCTGGTGCCCCTTCTGTTTGTCTCAAGGTTCTTGATAAGATCCAGAGATGGATATGCGATGTAATTGGTCCTAATCTGACATCTCCTCTGCAGTCGCTTTCTCAGAAACGTGTCGTCGCCTCCCTCTGTCTTTTTTTACAAATACTTTCATGGTAAGAGCTCCGATGAGCTGCTTTTGATGGTTCACAGACTTCATGATTTTAAGCGTTCTAATAGGCTGACATCTCGGTTCCACCCTTTCACTGTCGAAACTGTTAAATCTAGCCGTCTCTTCTACTTCAATAGCTTCATGTCTCGCACCTATCGCCTGTGAAACTCCCTCCCTTTTTCCTGTTTCCCTGATAGCTATAATCTACAACTATGCAAATCCTTCTCTTCATCCTTTCCTCAATCAATTTACTCTCTCTCTCTCCTACTCTCTGTAACCCCTTGCGTGCTAGTGGCTTCCCACCTTGCTTGGGCTAAAACGCTTAAAGAAAGGACGAATCATCAATTGGGAGAATACGGAATGTATGAATATTAGCAAGAGAAAAAGACCAAGATATGACAACGGTTTCAAGATGTAAAAATCATATCCATACAGAAGTATACTTTTCTGGTAAGTGTTTTAACGAACGGTGATTAATGTAACACAGAAATCCGAAAACGCAAAACTAGCCTTCAAAAAGCTCAGCAAATAATTGAGAAACAGAACTATTTCATTAGAAATAAAGAAAACTGATTAACTGTAACGATATGAATTCTCCTATATGGCAAAGAATGATAGAAAATATTGTCGTGGACTCAGAGAAAACTAGGGGGTACAGAAATGTCATCCTATAAAATGACGCAAAGAATACCATGGACATGGGAGTAACGAGAAAGTTTTAGTCAAAAGAGCGACAGAAAAGAGACTCGTAACAAGAATAACAAATCTGTCTATATCTCTGAGATGAGGTATTATGATTATTTACATTATTTACATTATTCGGGATGTTATCCTCATTTTCATTGCCATATTCCCAACCTTTCGGCCGTTTTACGCTCCAGCCTCCTTCAGGTAATTGGATTTTTCTTCAATAACTATCTATATCTCTGAGATGAGGTATTGGGATGATTTACATTATTCGGATTGTTATACTCATCTTCATTGCCATATTCACAACATTTCAGCATTTTTATGCTACGGTTTTCTTCAGGTGCTTGAAATATCTAACCGAACTTTTTATTTCATCCTTCAGGGTAGATTCTTCAAGTTCCACGTGTCATGCCGGATGTCTCAGTTATTTCCCTTTGACTCAACTCCAAGTATTTCGGTTCAGCACTACTGTATTGACCTCACAGCAATCTAGTCACTGGATCTAACCAACGCCTTTATCCATTGTGCCATTTGGGTTAGTTTCGACATTCCAAACACCGGAAGAAGGCCAAAGAGTACAACAACCGAAACGTTGCGAATATGGCAATGGATACGAGGATAGCGGTCCGAATAATGTAAATAATGTAAATAAGAATAACAATTTCTGCTGAAATTTTTAAATATATGAAAAATGAGTGTTTGAATAATTAGACATTTGAAGATCATATTTAACCCATTGACCCCTGCGTTCCTGAACAAATTTAACCCTTCTTCCTGAACTCCAAATTCAAAATTAGGAAATAATTGGCATGAAAAGTTTCACGTTAGATATAAAAAAAATTACAAGTGTTTAACAAGCATTCAACCAGTGGTTATACATTACGAGATTTTTCTCTACCATTGGTAAAATGTTGGTCAGGGCACAAAGGGTTAAAACGTACAAGGGAATGTTGCGTGTCCCATACATGAAGAGCTTGTGTGAATGGATGGCGGAACAGGACTTGTGTTGACAAGACATAGGTTACTAATGAATAAAAAGGAGATGATGCTGTGGAGGGACGCCACGCCAGAGACAAGTTTACTAAAATAGTTCGGTGATTTATTAACCGTTGCACCGAGTGAGGATCGAAGTCACTACTCAGTCGTAATTAGATTTAGCAAATCAACCTTGCCAACTATAACACCATGTCAAATGCTCTTCACTTAGAAGAATATGGCCAATATTCCGATGCAGAAATCACGATAATTATCGAGTATTTAGAAGCTTGTTTGTGCTACAAAAGAAGTATAATCATTTCGAAAAACTTATATATATATATATATATATATATATATATATATATATATATATATATATATATATATGTGTGTATATATATATATATTTGTCATCCACAGACAGACTGTTTCGCTGTTTCACAGCTCATCAGTGTGACTAGACGTCCGGTTGCCTCTAGGTAGGATCGAAACCCGACTGAACTTCTACCACTAAGCCGTCGGCTCACGGCAGGGATGAAGGTGAATTTTAGCGTGTTTATTTTTAGATTTAGATAAACACACAGTGACTGACAGTGACTCAATTCTGTCGAAGAGTCGTGCAATATTAGCTTAAATAGTCACTGTTTAGAAACTCACACCTCAAACCAAAGAGCTCAACCGAAATTAATTTTTCAGGAGCCAATATTTTTGCCATCCACAGAGAGACTGTTTCGCTGTTTCCCAGCTCATCAGTGTGAGATAGATAGATAGATAGATAGATAGATAGATAGATAGATAGATAGATAGATAGATACTCGTGGCTCGTGGGGGCACAGTCATATGGGTAAGGGAAACTCGGATGAATGCCAACACGGAATTAGTTATCGAGCAGCGTTATATCAAATCTAATCTGTTACCTCTTCGACTTTTGGTACAGTTGGTATGACGCTTGCTACGTATCGTAACGGTCCTCGTCTCAATCCTCAGTTATGGATGCGCACTGCTGGTGAGTGCTATGGGAAGAAACGGCCATACAGTACTTTCTGTTCTCTTGCCTCGATGAATTACTTAATTATGATTAATCTCAAATCCTCCTAATAATTTCTATCACGCACACACACACACACACACACACACACACACACACACACACACATACATTTCCTCACGCGAGTGCACGAGAACTCATCCTCTCGCACTCTTTTCTTTAATGAATTAAAAAATATAAAGCAAACGCTGAATAATAACGGATTTCCGACTCAATTGTTGGATTTCCACATTAGGCGTTTCTTGTCCAAATTAACTAATAGCAACGGCGAGAATAGAAACATAAACAATATTAATATTTTTTATAAAAATCAGATGAACGAAAATTATAAACAGGATGAATGCAGAATTAATAACATTATAAAAAATGCATAACACCAGTTGACAATAGCAAAAAAATTAGATTAATTATTTATTATAAAAAAATTAAAACTTCTAACTATATAGTTTAAAATAACAATTCACCTCCTAGAATAAAATTAAATAGAGCAAATATTATTTTCGAATTCAAATGCCCATTAAGGAATTGTATTCCTTAACAATCAACTTTCGTAAATAATTATATAGGTCACACTACAAATTGTTTAACACGCAGACTAACTTTACACATTTTGACAATTAGATCTCATTTAAATATTCATGGAGACCTACCGGACACTATTCGGAACATACTTGTCGACAACACTAATATAATAGCATCATCCACATGCATAAAAAGGCTAAAAATAATGGAAGCCTTATTAATATAAACAAACAAACCAACACTTAATAATATTAACTTTGAACATGGACATAATATCTTGACCCTGTTTTGAAACAAAAAATGAAACATTTTATAAAACATACATATATCAAACTATTTTTAATTCTAACAGTTGAAATATAATCCTTGAAAATGGCTAAATGTATAGCCGAAAGCGCTCGGATAAAAAGAACATTAGGACAGTTTTTATATAATTTATCATCTGAAAAGAAAAACATTATTAGATCGCACGAGAAATTATATAAAAAAACTAAATAAAAGCACCTTGTCAGTCGTTTGTAATGAAATGTGCATATATATATATATATATATATATATATATATATATATATATATATATATATATATATATATATATATATATATACTGAGTGCGATGGATAAATTGTTGTCTAAATGACGCAAAAGGAAAAATAATACTGATGTCTCATTTTAACAGATATTTCCAAAAATTGCAGGAATATATCCTGAACTAATGAAGAGTAAATTCCTTCAATAAAATCGCCATTGGCTTCAAGCACGGCGTTAGAAAATCATTAGGACACGACGACTTGGTGTAAGTGTTAGAAAGCTTGTCTCACTCGAACATTTACGACTGAACAGTGAATTCGATCCTTACTGGGCACACAATAATTTTGTCCTTGTCCCACATTTAAACTACGCTTAGATAATAATTATGGAACGCCAACATGGTCTAACTAGATCAGTCACGTCTGACTTGTGAATTCACACCTGACGGTGTTTTCCATAATTCAGCCTTTTGTCACACGCTTATAAAATCAACATATTCTGCCATTCTTTCATGATGGGACGGTCAGTATTGTAAAAAAATTGTTACGAATACATTTTTGAAGAGATACAAAATATTAATTGGATTTATATTGCACAGAATATGCAAAATCATATTTGCTCTATTCTATATAACTGGTAATCAAATCTTTTCACCAATCCTATCTCGTAATATTTTTTCTTTTTGCCCCAGATGTTTTGGGACAATGCTATGCTATATTAAAATAAAATTCATTCAAATTCAGAGAATCTTAGCAAATGAAATTCTTTTTAAATTTCAGTTTGACTGGTTGATGTAACTTTCGCAATCTGGAGTGCAGTGTGACAGGCTTGCCCCCAGAAATAATGCTTCTCTGCAATAACAATTTTACTATTTTAAGGTGTAATTTTTTAATCGAGGAATCACATGACTTTTATTTCTTGATGGTGCCTCTTGAAAAAAAAAGCAAAAACAAGTAAACCAATAAAATGAAAAACATCCAAAATATTCATATCACATTTGTTGATAGTTTTTGACACCAATTACTTGAAATAATAATGTAGGAAAGCACTGTTTTGTATTTCGCAGAAGATATTACCGGAAAAAGTCTAAGACACGAACACGTCAATGATAGATTTCTATAAGATCTATAGAATTCTAAAGGAAAATTGTTGTAAGCGATCAATGTCGAGGAAGAACCGCTAGACTGCTGAGCGGAAATGTATAGTGCAACGCAAAATACAAGCGTACAGGAGTCAGAATTAGACTTAAGATAATGACAGTCTTTTCTTTACAGAAATCCAGACAACATTCATTGGATGCGAGCATTTTTTTTAAAATATTGAATTAAAGGAATAAAGATTCTTAATTTAATTTGTAAATTCATGTCATCGATTTTTGGTTTTCTCCCCTGACTTGATTCAATGATACTTGACGTTGGTGTCTTTTTAATTAGGATAAAATATAATTAAGCAATACTGAGCTGCCTTGAATGACAAATATAATAAGTACATTAGCCTATTGTCAGCGATTTTGATGAATGCTGAAAGATGCTGTGTGTAAAATACGCCTCGCCTCTACCGAATTGTAACGAATAATGGCGATGAAATATTCGAATATACTGAGAGATATTACGTATGAAAATAAATGCAAAATTCTTCAGTAAAACATTTCCCTACAGGACGCTGTCGATCATATCTCTCCGCAATTACCTTTCCTTAGTAGCTCTTAATCTCTATCTATAAAAGGCAGGATGTGTGTGTGTGTGTGTGTGTGTGTGTGTGTGTGTGTGTGTGTGTGTGTGTGTGTGTGTGTGTGTGTGTGTGTGTGACGAATGCACGACCGCAATTTTCGACGGATTTGCACCAAAATTTACATGCACATGCTCAAAGTTAGTAATTTCCCAACTCCCATCGATAGTGGAAATAATCGATTTTTTCATGCTTCTACGGCAGTTTTCATGTAGTTTGCGCCCATTTTCTACTGACCAGATTGGGAGACTATAGCTGGCTGCCAAGAATAGGCAGGGAGATTCTACTGGCCAGCGTGAGGGCCAACAGCTGACCGAAACGAATGGTAACTAGCATGCTAGCATGCAAAAAAATCGATAGTTGCATTCGTCACAAGTGGATAAAAATAAATCTGCATGGCACTTTACTTCATTTGGCTCATTCGCTTGCTTAAACTCAACGTTGATTCTGATTCCGCAGAACTGGGTTGGGTGTGAAAACGTATTTGTTGTTAACATTCTTTTTTCATTCGGTTTTTCCAGTTACGTGTCCTTTTTTAAAGCTGATCGTTTTGTGTTCATTTTGTTTAGTTCTTTTTTCGTAACTAATTTAATGTTTAGTATAGAGCTTAGAAAAAAAATTCGCAGTGTGTGATAGGCAAGAAGTAAGGCATGTAGCAAAGACAAAGGGCACTCCTTTAAAGGCAAGGAAGGGCAAAAATATTTTAAATCAAGTGATAGCAATTGCTGTATGAGTCGTACGATTTTTGAATCAAGCACGGGCAACGCCGGGCCATGCTGCTAATAAATTTTATTTCTTGGCATCTTTCCTAAACTATGTTCTAACATTTTCCTGTCCCGCTTGTCTTGTGGGTGTCATATTTGTCAAGCCGTCTTTTTTTATTTCTCATATTTTTCTGCGTGCTTTCCACAATTTCCTGTCCGTTGTAACTCTTAATAAAATCTCTCTTTTTGAACTTTATCCTAATCCCCGTTTTGTCCCTCATTTAAACTAGTTCATTATTTGTCTCTTCTCTCTCTCTCTTGACATCAACATATCCTATAAGACCTGTTTTCTCATTATATGCTCTAGGTAATTTAAATGAATTTTTTTGTTGTTAAACATAATTATCATTGTTTCCATTTTCGCTAAAACTTCAACTGTCCTCACATGATATCGCCATAGTATTCTCATTATTTGTATGTAGAACTACATTTCTGTTGCTTCAAGTCTCTTCTTCATCTGTGAGGAGATTGCGTAGTATTCACGTCAATATATATGGACTGATAACATTTCACTAATACTTAGAAAGATAACAACTGAATATTAATATAATTCAATAAAAAATACTTTCAATATATGTTTGAATCAGAAAGAGAAAATATATATAAACAGAAAGAGTTGACAAAATATGTTAGTGTTAGTCTGAGAGACTATTATGTCATATTTGCAAATTCATGGAATATCACGTATTTGTTATACATGTTAAATTAATGAAAATAAAATATTGCTAGATATTTTGTAACATGTAATTATATAGATTAAGGGAACATACCTATAGCGCTGAATTCCATTAAATCTATGGATTCCGATGATCTGAGTTACAAAAGAGCCATTTAAAAAGGATTTATCAACGATGTGGTTCTATCCGATCAGCATGTACACATCTGTGTGATTCTGTCATTGTTTTTGCTTTAGTGGTCTCGATATTTGATATTTCAATATAATTCAATGCATCTATGCATCATAATTAATGCTATTATATATTATTATTGTTATAATTATTATATATTATTATTATTATTACTGATAATATTATTAAAATTGTTATTATTGTTGTTATTATTATTATTATTATTATTATTATTAAAGTCGTATTCACTAGAAATTCTACGACTGGCTTTTGGGTACGTAAATATAGCATTATAGTTTGTGGTTTTCATTTTGAATAGACTATGATTTGGATGAATCATATTCAAAACAGTTTTGAAAACGTCATCTATGATGGTTTTTATTTTCTTTTTTTCTTGTCGTATTTTTCTTATTATCTGAAGAATGAAGCTAATAATATACGGTTTCACTGTAGTGTACCGTTCGCTTCTTTTTGATATTCGATCTTATTTTCCTGGAATATCTTTTGTGGGCCATTTTTTTCAGCAGTAAACTAAAGTGATTTCTGAAACAGAAATTTCGAAAAGACTGTTTTGCCAGACGAATGAACTGATCTATTTTTAACGAAGTCTTATTTGTATCATGATTAAAAATTAATGTACAATACGTTAAGAAAGAAAAGCAAATTTTTGTGGTGTTAATTATTAAATACAAAACCCTATAAATTTATTTCGTGTATGGATCTAATATAACACAATACAGGAGATAATTAAAATTGAAAACAGATTAAGCTGCGATAGGGATGGTTTCGCGGAAAACCGAATGTGCCTGTAAAATCTTCTTTTATTATTTGCCATGTCTCTTCAGGACGTAGAGGATTATGGCCCTCCACATCCTCCTATCATTTGCATCTTAATATGTTCTGTCTTTTTGTTTATCTCTCCTAAACATTGTTCTTCCATCCATTTGCTCAGGCCCATTATGCATATCACGCATTTCTTTCCCTTGTACCTCCTTCCCTCTATCCATCCTGTAAATATTACATTTTTCAAGCCCTTCTTCCTCATTACGCGTCCCAGAAATTCTAATTGCCTCATTCTGAGGTTAAGTATAACGTTCCTCTTTGTTTCCTGTTATGGGATCTTACCTGTAACGACATAATGAACTCTTCCCGATACTATAAAGACTGCGCTTCTCAAGAGAGACGATATAGAACGTCGTGGAACGAAGTGTAAACGAGTCGAGACAGAGCGAGTCGAGACAATAGTAGTCTACTCTAAACCAGACTGACAGTTATACTAACACCTTCAAATTCTTGTATTGTTATTCTGTTGTAATACATCTTTGTTATTCCTACTCTTGTGTTCCTGTTGTTCTTCCTTGGTCCTAAACTTGGACCATAACAGGGCTGCGAGGATATTGGGCCATACCATTTCCATCATCGTTGCTCATATGTTCAGCCACTGGCATCCTTAGTATCTTTCTGTATAATCACGTGTCTGTTGCTTCAAGTCTTTACTTTATCTTTGAGGAGATTCTTCAGCATTCTCTGCCATACAGGAGAATATATGTTGTGTAACAGTTAAGTTCTCTTTTCTTTATTTCCTGCGAAATTTACCTGTCAGTAAATACTCTGCTTTCCTTTTGGAATGCTTCTTTGGCCATTCCAAGACTTCTTCGGATCTTAGTTTCGCACATTCTATCCTATGTTAGAACATGTCCCAGATAAATAAATATTAGTGTCTGCTTGATTGTAGTATCCCCAACCTGTAATTTGCATTTTGGTTTCATCTTTTTGCTGATGACCTTGACTTCTGTCTCCCTAGAGTTCATGCTTATTTCTTTCTTCTTTCTCGCCCTCTTTCGTTACCTTCTGTAGGAGAAACTAAATATCTCATACTCTAAAATAGCCTTGTCAGATCGAAACTTTCATTTTGATGTCATGCATGCGCGATTTTAGTTGATAAATATCAAAATTGTCAATTGTATACAATCGCTTTCTCAGAGCAATGGTTAAAATAATATCAAATGAATAAGTCCTATAGGTGTCACCAAGGACGATACTGATTCGACCCTTGTGGATTGACACAAAAGCATCTATAAGAAATAAATATAACAAATAAAAAAAATAATCACTCTATCAGATTTTGATATTCGAAAGTATTAGAAAAACGTTTAGGAAATAACCCCTATTAATTATCCATAGATCTATTACAGTAGCTGAGCAAAGAAACTTTTTTCACTGATTATTGTCTTAATAGAAACATAAATATGATGGGAATAAAGATTCTTCGGTCAGAAAATACGGAATACATTCTAATGAAGAAACATCTAATATACTTACGAATAATGTAAACTTATAATAATGTCCGATTATAGAAGGAACAATTTATTTCAGAATGAATCTCTTTAAACAGAGTTTAAGTCAGTTAAAATAGAAACCTTGCAATTTTATACATTTCTGTCATCAATTTACAATTTTTTATCTCATGAAATCTCTATACGCGGTTGCTACATCTTCTTTATATTGTTGAAAGAGAAAATTATATTATGTAGGAGTGATATATATATATATATATATATATATATATATATATATATATATATATATATATATATATATATATCCGATGCAATGAGAACGAAATTGCATATAAATTCTAATGTTCACAGAATTAAACTAAAAGGCGGCTCGATACTGATAATAAAGCAATAATTATTTTGTTCTCACTAGTCGAGGTGCAATTGAATTTCTTTTTTCTAAAATTGTAATCAGTCAATTGATGATACCCTCTGAAGAGTGGACGGACAGGAAGGTTTATATTTATATGATGCCCGTAAAGTCTCCTTATAATTTAAAAAAATTATATTACAGGAGCCAGTCAACAGATAAATATGGTGGAATCGTTAGAAGGAGTAGATTTTGAAGTTTTTTTTAACTAATTTAATATCCCTCTCTATGTACCGAAACATATGAAGACGGTACTCGATTTCTTGACATGTTCGCTGTAGCATAGCTGTATTGTGGAAATGGCATCAGTGATATTTTGCTTTAGACCGGTAATGTCCTGCATCTTTGTTCGATAAAATATCTTTAATATAACCCAATACAAAGAAGTACACGGGAGTGATATCTGGAGAATGGTGTGGCCAAGGAACTGAGTTATGACTTCCAATGACTTCCAATCCATTAGAAATATTAGTGGATCATTTAACAGTAATTTTTTCACAAATATGATATCTGAAAGACATAAATGCAATGTGATTTAAAACTTTGATAACCACTGAGTTAATACAAAAAATCTGATTAATCTATCTCCTGAGTTGACGGTTTAATATATCTTTCAAATTGTCAAGACGGCACCCTGTATGTATATATATATATATATATATATATATATATATATATATATATATATATGTGTGTGTGTGTGTGTGTGTGTGTGTGTGTGTGTGTGTGTGTGTGTGTGTGTGTGTGTGTGTAGTGGAACCACGCTTCACGAATTTAATTCGTTCTTGGAGGCCGTTCATAAAACGAAATGTTCGTAAACAGAAACTATATTTCCAATAGGAATCAAATTTGAAAATAAAGTCACAGTATAATGAAATTGGAAAAGAAAAGCAAAACACAACTCACGAATGTATAAAACACGGCGGTCGACACATAAATTATTCCGTTCGGGTTAACTCAATTCAGCAAAGTTGTTCGATAACCGAATTTTTTTCGAGAACCGAGACATTTTCATTTCGACATTTCTGCTCGAAAACCGATGTGTCCGACATGTTCTACATTCGAAAACCAAGGTTGCACAGCATAAAGATTTATACATATATATATATATATATATATATATATATATATATATATATATATATATATATATATATATATATATATATATATATATATTCGTTAATCTGTGATTACTGTGTATGCTCTATTTAAAATTATATACAGTACAACTTCGATTCTCAAAAGTCTCACATGTCGTACAAATCGAACAGAAAATTTGAAATGAAAATGCCTCGGCTAAAATTTAGGTTCTCCAACAAAATTGCCGGACAAAGTTAACCCGAACGGAATAATTTCTAGGTCGACCGCCTTGTGTTGTGGCGTACTTTTCTTTTCCAATTTTATTTGCCTTTCCTTCTCTACATTGATTGCTATTGGGAAAAATAATTTCGGTTTACGAATATTTCGAGTTACGATCGGCCTCCATGAAGAAATTAAATTCGGGAACCGAGGTTCCACTATATTTATTACTTTTTGTAATTTTTGATTTTAACCTTTATGAATCTGAGGACAAATGAGGGTCAATCTTTTTTCTCGTTTGCTAATAGTAAAGCTTTTCTAAGGATATATGTATTATCCTGTCACATGGATTTGCAAACTCCTTCAGAGATTAAGTAAACCGACGTCTCAGATAGATTATTAAATAAAGGGATAAATCTATATTGCTTAGAGAATCAATAAGGATGAAAATCCCTTGTACAGAAACCTTTGATCCGGTATCAAGAATGATCTGTTAAGCAAGAATATTTCTTTTTTTCCTGCTCTCTCACTCTTTTTTTTTTAAGTCAAAATACTTTGCTTAAAATCATAAACGACCTGGATGGAATCCTCTTTCTCAGGATCACATCTCGACTGAAGGATGCGTTACATTTAAGCATGAAGGAATCAGATTCGAGAGATTAGCGGATATCTGATCCCACATTTTGCGAAATAGTCAAATAAACATTACACACTCTTTGACATAAAAAGGGATATTGGAAGTATATATATATATATATATATATATATATATATATATATATATATATATATATATATATATATAAATAAGTGTGTGTGAGTGTGTATGTGTGTGTGCGTGTGTATGTGTGTGTGTGCGTGAATACAACATTTTCTGTTGGCCGTGGTAATCCCAAGCCAAACGCGGTATATAAGTACAGTACTCAATACATTATTATTAATATGGAAATTGTAGAGCATATTATTCTATAAAAATGCTAAAATGTATACTCTTAAGCACTACCTAATTTTTCTGCCGTTAGCTTTCATCAAGTGGTGGAATAAATTTTTCGTAATTACATTTTAATCGGAAGATTCATTGAAGGGTAGTGGGTCTGAAAATTAAATATATATTTTTTCATCCGGGTTCATAAATGCCGAGCATATATTTGTTTATATGTCTAAACATTGATTTTATTTCTGCTCGGTCGATCCGTAGTTGTTTTCCGTCCAGATTTCCCCTTGGCACAATCTACAAATGCTGCCTCTAGTTTGCCATGATTTCACTTTGTCTGAGTATACACTGCCTTAGGAAAAGCTTTTTTAGTTTCAATTTCCAGACGTAATTAACAATTTTTGTGTCATAACTATGGTTTTGTTGTTTGAATGATAAAACCAGATTGTACCATCTTTCTTTGAATTCCACGTAAATATTTTTTATCCATCCACGGTGGAGTAATGGAAAGCTGCTCGGATTGTGAGATGAGTTTTAATTCCATTACGTTCTAATACCTTTGGGAAACGTGTGAATCCTATTCTTCTCTCCAACCAGCTATGTGTAAATAGCAGGACAGACTGAGTTCTATAGCATTGGATGGCAACTGTTCTACCGAAGATAGAATTGGCAAACTACTGCGGGAAGAAATCTGCCTTGTCAGTCATGTATCGAATGATACATGATCACCTAAGCGTGTATCATCCATAACTGACTGTCCATCCACATAATTCTTGTATAGCGGGCCCCGTTCAATGCACTTTTAGTTTTGTTTCTGCAATTATAATGTTTGTTGAAATCACCATCTGCCATTAGATTCTTCGTATTTTGCTGCTTGATAATGTTATCCAAATTTCCAGTACAGCTGTAACTCAGTTTTACAGCGTTACCATTGTAAATTCTTTAGAATTCTGAAGGTTTTGGGAAATGGTTCTTGATTAGATTAAGGAAAAAAATTCCTATATTTGTTTTTATTTGCAAAATGAATTTGGGCAGGATTGATCCATATTATATTTGTTTTTCTTGTTCTTATTGTATTTTTGTTAATCTTTTGTATTTGTTTGGTTAACTTGGAATTCCATTTTAGCTCAGTTTTATGCCCATTTCACCTCATTATTTTTTTCTTTTCATTAAATATTTCCCTTGATGAATTCATAGACAGTCAGCATTTAAATCCCTTGGGTGGTTGGAGTTGATGTTTTTTACAACTGGATTTTGTTTCATGTTAAGTATGGTATCAAGATGGCTAAATGTCTTATATATATATATATATATATATATATATATATATATATATATATATATATATATATATATATATATATATATATATATAAATGTGATTACCTTCATTTTTTTATTATTTCGCATTGATTAATTTACTCTTCAACTCGGGTTTATTGATCCGTATTTCGGTTGATTTTCGCCTTATAAATTATTGTGTTATTTAATATTGAAATCAGTCTCCTCTCGCTTTTATTATATTTGGCTCCACATACATTCGGAAATAGGTAAATATCGATTGTTTCGGAAACTTCGAAATGGTGCAATGATTAACGAGCTTGCCTCACCAGATCAATTACGACTGGGTTCCTCATACTTTTGGCTTTTCTGCCACATCTTGGCTAATCTTAGAAAACTTCAGATGAGTTTTTTTTTTTTTTTTTTTTTTTGGTGGCTTATCCAACTGCGCCGTACACATAATAATCAAGTTGGTTTCAGTCTGGAGAATTATGTGGCCAGATAGAAGTGTTGATATTGTCGCCGAAATTTTCTGACATCTATGACTAAGTTCTCCTGCATATGTGACATGGTTCAATGTTCTGTTGTCAGACATCGGGTCTTCCAGCAGCCGCCATTTTGAGAGAGGGCAACACTACTTCCCTGAGTCGTGTTGAATCTGAGGCTCTCAATAAATTCACCGGGTGCTGTTTTCTGATCAGAAAGATCAGAATGTGTTTTCCGTGCTATAGAACTTTGTAATCACTATTAGAGTCATCCGACCCTTTCCAAATCATCTGCATGTCCTCACATTGACACTCAAGCCCTCTGAAATGTTCGTCTTGGAGCTTCTGACACGAATACCAAGTATTACAGCATGCCGTTACCAAATTCCTGGCAGAGTGAATTGTGTCATGGTTCTCTTTTAATCACAGATGGCGTCCCACTGATACTAATGTACTGTGCATATGCCTAAATAAAAATAAAAAATCTATGTACGAAATTAAAAATATAAAATGGCATAACTTACCCATCGAATAGGTATACTCTACACTACTTTTCAAATTAACGAGGTGACAAGTTTTTCACTTTCTCCAAAAAATACCCTTGGGAATTTAATGAGATATTCACAGTATAATGAAAATAGGCTGTATAAATACTGTATTGTTTTGTGAGACAAGAAACAAACGGTGGCCATTTGTAATATTAATACGATATAGGACAGTTCCAGACTATCAAAGAGTGCCATTATATTGGTGCAATTATTGGTCACAAATGTGACTTGGCTCCTTTGAGAAAGATATTATGACATCTGAACTTTCCAAAGGCAAATCTACATTAGAAATATACAAAATAATTGTGAGATATCACCAAATTATGAAAAGAGCGTAGATAAGGGTTACTCGATGGTTGTTTCCCGACGAATGAAATCTGACTTTGTAAATAATACAGGCCTGACCAATGGTTCTGTTTTCAGGAGAATTGGAGAAGCAATGGTGCGCAAAAGTACTCACTATTGTCTTCTGAAAAAAATCGGGGAATTAGTGAGACCAGGTAAAAAAGCTTAGAGTGACAAAAATACACATTCAAATGCGTTTGAAATGGGCAAATGTGAACATGAAGGTCGATTTCTCGAAAGTTCTGTTCAAAGATGAAAGGCGTGCGACACTTGATGGTCCTGGCGGTTGGAGCAAATGTTGTCTTATATGGACGAGATCGTCATCAACGTTTGTCACGTCAACAAAGAGGAGGAAGTATTATGATTTGGGCTGGTACTATTGGAGGTATAATTGTGACTCTGCGTAGAATGTCTCTCGGTACGAAAATAAGCGCAAAAAAGCAAAAAATCTCATTCAGGAGAAGCATCGTATATATACGACGGAAAGCGAAAACACACGCGCAAGCATACACACACACACACACACACATATATACACACACACACACACACACACACACATATATATATATATATAAATGTCGTCACACATTATGAAATGGACAAAGTATGTCTTTAAATAATTGTCGGACATTGTCCATTTCATCATGTGTGACGTCATTTGTTTACATTTGATACGCCATGAGCAGTTATGAATTTACGTGAGAGATTCATGGAAGATTGAAATTTATAAGCATTAAATTCGACCTTCCCAACCGAACGATCCTCAGTGGCCGAATCGGTTAAGGCACGTCAGGCTATATGATGGTTCCGTATAGGATACAGGTTCGAATCCTTTCGGAGGACGAATATTTTTTATTAAAATTTCTTGGACATTCAGGCCGGTAAATGTTATTTAATACTGTTTATTATAAACAGAGCAAATACTTGTATCTATAAAAAGAATGTTAAACATAAAAATGTCTTTAAATAAATGTCGAACTTTGTACATTTCAATATATATATATATATATATATATATATATATATCAGCAGATTTTAATACAAAACTTGTTTAATACATATTCCTTTTATTTTCATCTCCCTCTTGTAATTTTTATTATATTTTTTCGTTACCACGTTATATCTTCCCACACCAGTATCAACTGAATTAGCAAACTGTCCAAAATTAATTTATTTGTTCGTGTAAATTTGACCAACTCTCATGAGGATCCTTGTAAGTCATAACATTTAAGTTCCTGATAATCACTACAGATGTTAAAAGTACTCGAATGAAATATAATTTGATTTGTTTCATTGAATATAAATAGATTTTTTATTCTCTTGATATGTTTTTTGTTTTCGCAGCTTCGCGGTATTTCATATATATCTCAACCAAATTACTCCACCAGAAAATAAACGCAACTTATTTCATCATTATTTTCTTTTTATAAAGAATTCAATTTTTCGAACGTTTAAATAATTATTAAAACATAAAAAAACTAATTGAATATTCGTCCTTGATCTTTTTATATCTTAATAAATATCTGCGACGCCAGATTGATTGTCTATGTTTGAGTTAGTATAAGATATGACGTTTTACGTCTGAAAATATCGGCGCTATATGTTAAACTCCTTAGTGGGCTTAGCATAAAAATAAATACACACGAGACACAAATGACAGCAAATCTTCAGTCGCAACAGCAATAATCAAAAATATTAGCAGCCTCAACAGTGGTAGCCTAATCAGCATAATTGGCAGCATCAACAGTGGAAGCCTAATCAGCAGTGAAGTTTAGTTTTAGGTTTTAAGTTTAATACAGCAAATCTGCCTTGTCGGTAAATGCGATAGTTTATGAATTTTTCGACACACTAATTTTGAGTTCAAATGGGTATTTTGTACTTGCACTCAGTGGAAATAGGGAGCAATAACAGAACAGTGATAAATAAAATAAGAACTTCACAATATCCCAAGAGCAGTGCAACGAGAACAGATAGATTATATAAATGTTTCTTTTGGAAAATGAGGTCAATATATCGAGTATAGTGTAAATAATGATAACCTCTCTTCCCAGAAATTCAGACAAAAATTGCATTTTAATGATCGCTTAATTTCTTGTTTGCCCGAATTCTGTAAACTCATTCAGTATTTATTTCAGGATGCTTTATTTGTCATAAACCATGAAATTATTTTCTTCTTGGTGATGAGGGATAATTAAGAATACAAGAATTTCAGAATATATAAGGAAAAATGAAACAAAGTCGTAAATATGACCGCCTTATAAAATACGTATACTGAGTTATAGAAAGTCATTTTTTTTAATCATTTCACTAAGACACAATGGGGTTACTGAGTGGGGTAGAATAGGAGGAAAATATGATATTATAGAGAGGGAAAGATAAAAGAACATGAATTGAGAAGACAGTAGATAGCGATTGACATTATATTTAAGTCATTAAGATCAAAATTGACTGGAAAGCAAGAGCCTCAAAGGGAAATTTACATGAGAGAACTGCGAGAGAAGAAACTGTTAGCATAGAACTCACGCTTACATTATTTCACCATTTCAAATGTAATATGATGTGATCTTCCGCCGACCTAGTAGTAAATTAAATTAAATGGCCATATCGTAGATAAAAATTTAATGAATGTGGCTGATATAACATGGTTTAGTTTGTTTTATTGTGTTTTACGGCGTATCAACCACAATGGTTTATTTAATGCCGACAGGATTTTTCGGATAGTTCCTTATGAATATAATACGAGATTATTTAACACGATATAGAAGTGTTCCAGACTATAAAAGAGTGTGAATATAATCGTGCAATTATTGGTCACAAATTGACTTGACACCTTCTGATAAAGATATTATAACATCTGAACTTTCCAAAGGCAAATCTTCATTAGAAATATACACGATAATTGTAAGATATCACCAAATTATGAAAAGCTTTGTTGCAGATCCTACGAAGGTACGTAAGAGGACCGATAAGGTTTATTTGAGGGATGTTTCCTGACGAATGCTATGTGAGGGGGTAAATAATACAAGCCTGACCAGTGGTTCTGTTTTCAGGTGAATTGGAGAAGCAACTGTGCGCAAAATTACTCGCCATCGGCTTGTGAAAAAGGTCGGGACATTAGTGAAACCAGTGTCAAAGCCTATATTGAGAAAAGTACACATGCAAATGCGTTTGAAATGGGAAATGTGAACATGAAGGTTGCTTTCTCTGTTCGCAGATGAAAGGCGTGAAACACGTGATGGTCCTGATGGTTGGAGCAAATGTTGTGTCTTATACGGACGAGATCGTCATCAACGTTTGACACGCCAACAAACAGGAGGCGGTATTATGATTTGGGCTGGTATTATTGCTGGTAAAATGGTTGGTTTTAGTAGAGTGTCGGACGGTACAAATTTAACTGCAGATGCTCATATAGCCTTCCTCAAAGATCATGTGAAAAAAAATACAGAATCTCCTTCAGGAGAACCATCGTATTTATACGGACGCAACTGGACATTGAGACGAAAGCACGCATGTAGACAACCAAGCTCGCGTACACACGCATATCTGCGCACAAATCAAACACATCAGCAGATTTTAATGAATACTTTTTTAATACATATTCCTTTTATTTTCATCTTCCACTTGTAATTTTTATTATATTTTTCTATTCCGCGCTATATTTTCTCACACCAGAATCAATTGTATTATGAAAATGTCCAAAATTAATTAATTTTTTTATTAATTTACAAAGTGATATAAGTTTGTAGATCAGATTTCATTGACTTATTTTTGTAAACAGGGTTTTTGTCGAGAGTTAAAATGCACTGCTGCTATTTTTTCTTTAAATATGCATTGCTGGTATTTTTCTTTAATATAAAATCTACTTTTTTTTTTACATTTTTGTAGTGTTTCAACCCCTGTATTCGCGTTATCTTTTGCCCATCGCTGGGACCTTAACAGGTGATAGCATGCTGGATCAAAGCGGACGTTCGAAAAACTACACTTCCACGCTCCTCAAAAAGTTCAATTTCCCGATCAGAGGCCTTGCTGCCGGATGTAGTTTATTGTCATACCCAGGACGAATATAACATGATTAACAATGCCAAAATATAAACGTAATAACAAAAAAGGATTTAAAAACGAATGTCCAATGAAAGATCGATTATAATACGAAAGAATGGGTTTATATTGAAGCATATGAAAAATTTAAAATATAGATTAAATAAGGATAACTATTCAACTCCACCATTGCAATCACAATATAGGCTACATTATTATTATTATTACTACAACTACTACCACTTCTATTCTTCTTCTTCTTATAATAATAATAATAATAATAATAATAATAATAATAATAATAATAATAATAATTCAGTTACTGCCAATCTCTTTGGCGAGAAATTATCACCATTAAATGGAACAGAAGAACAGAATAAATAAAGAAGAGAAATATTAATATGAGGAGAACGTCATTGAAGCCATTCATATTGACAAGACCATTTAAAAGATCAAATTATATGCCTGCAGAGATCAGTGTATATTGGTGCTGACAATTGTTGATGACCAGAAAGCTGAACAAGGTGTCAAGCTGAGGAAATTGATTACGACTATCGTATCTGAGAAATGAAAGAAACCCTAGGAAGGAGAAAATGAATCTATGACGGTAACACCTAATTGAATCGCAGATAAAATCAGGATTACAAATATAAGAAAAGTAATGGCGTGACTATAGTATGAAGCCAAATAAATTCAAATTCAAAAGCTGACAATATGATAATCTTAAAATTATTATGTTATTTTAGCCATAATTCTGTTCAAATGAATATTATTTCTAGGGAACAATCAATTGGAAAGAGAGTCAACTACACAGATTTTAATTTGCAGAAAATGAAAAAAAATTGGAGAATGTAAAAAATAAAATACATTTCGAAATTGAAAATGATTCCCATTCATGGAGCTGATAATTTATTTGTAAGTAAAAAGGAAACAATATTTAAAAAAACTAAATACTGAATAAATACGTTAATTTTGAAAAATGTGAAATATATATATATATATATATATATATATATATATATATATATATATATATATATATATATATATATATATATATATAAAACAGGAATGTAAATTGTTGTTTAGTGTTTGTAACGATCCTGAAAAACTAAGAAGAAATTTGATGATGTTGACAACAATGAACTATGAAATACATATAAAATTATGTTTGCAGGATGTCCTGACTTACTTAGGAACCGAAAAGAAAACAATAAAATTTTATGGAGCAATACCAGTATTTATTTTTTTTAAATAAAGACCAGCTTCCTCGAAGATCTTCTGCTAGCGATCACCCAGTATCTGAATCTGTCCTCGTTTCCGCTGACTATTGTATTAAAAAAAAACATGTAAACAAGCTTCATTTCTTCGAAGTTTACATTTGAGTGGAATAAGCGATAGTCACTCGGAGATGAATCGGGACACAATGGCGGATGTGGAAAAATCTCAACACCGTCCATCTTTTTGAACTTCTCCCTAGTCAAGTCTTGCATTTCCTGGTTGAAACAATGACCCGTCTCGATTGACCTTAGTTTGTCGAAAATGTTGTCTGGCTATTAGCAATACAGTTGGAACATGCTCGAAATGCAGTACCCCTTGGAAATTACACCAGAGAGAGAGAGAGAGATCAAGATTGTTGTTTTCTTACTGCTTCCTAAGTTACTCAGGGCTTTCTGGCCAACCTAATATAACAAATAGTTCTACTGAGAAATATCACCTGTTTTGTATATGTGAATAGATTTTAATCGTCTTATGTCTCAGTAGCGCCAAATGGTATGCGAGAAAGCTGGGAAAATTAAGAAAATGGAATATAAAATACTTTACAAGACTCACACATTATTTGTGTGTCTATAATGTACCCGTTTCAGTCTGACAGATAAAGATGATAAGAAAGAGACTTGAGGCAACAGTGATGTGGTTCTGAAGGAGGATGCTGAGAATACCATGGGCTGAACCTATAAGCAACGACAAAGTTGCAGAGAAAATGGAAACCCAAAAGACACTATTTATAGATGAGGTATTGTAATTATTTACATTATTTAAATTGTACGGACTCTTGTCCTCATATTCGTTGACATCTTCACAACGTTTCGGTCGTTCTACGTTCCTGCCTTATTTAGGTGATAGGAATTTAAAATTGAAACCTTCATCTCGTTCTAGTTCCACAAGCCTTTTCCGGACGTCTTGGTATCAGTTACCTCCCTTTTAACCCAATTATTCAAGTTTTTGTTCACCTCTGCTGTCGCCAGATATTGAACTCACAACTTTCGTCAAGATACTGGATTCAACCAACACTTTTATTTATGAAGCTACGTGTCCTGGAGGAATTTTTGGGACTTACAAGCCTAATGTCACAGTTTTTGGGGTTTTTTTGAACAGAGTTTCATATTACAATTTTATTATTATTGTTTTTTCTCTTGCACTCAGTATTACTGGTTCCCATATTGTATTCATTTCTTTCCTTGGCCGGCGTATTATTTTTTTTTGCATAGAAAATGCGCTGATTCTTTAAGTTTTAATATTATCTTGTGATGTTCTCTGGCTCTTATTTTAACCTCATGCCACAGGTGGGTGATAATCTCCCTTTCCCATTCATATATGATCCCCTACCCCTGATGTTTCTATTTCCCCTCGTGTTACGGCTTCACGATATTCCGTCAGGCTTATTTTATTATGGCGGCCTGTTTCTCTTTTATATTTCTTAATACAACTGCATGGGATGTCGTAGACACGCTCCTTAATAATGATAGGGGTAATCATATTGAAGGCAAAAGGGAAAGAAGAAGGCAGTTCGTAAATTACCTAACTAAGCTTGCGTAAATGGTTTGCCATGACAGTAGACATAGGAAAAGAGAAAATCTACTAAGAGCTACAAAGGACAGGAAGATGTAAATGGCCATGATCGACCACGGCATCAAGAGATACGGCGCATAGATGATGAAGATGAAATAAAATATGACGAAGAAGAAATAAAATAAACTAGGGTATGCGAGTGTGACTTAATGGATAGAGATTCGAACTCAGTGAACCGAGTTCAAATTAAAGTCGTATTCCTTACATATATTTAAGTGTAAAAAACATTGAAAAAGTTTTGAATTCATCTATCATACCAAACTGTAGGAAAATAACAGGAGAGACCTTTGCCTATAGTCATGGTTGGCAACCAATCTAGAAGACGCAAAAACAAAGAGACTCGCCATTAACTATCTTACATAAGATACATCACTACTGCTATGGCTTCAGAATATGAAGTACCTCTTTAACCCTAATGGTTTACGGAAATTGCTATAATCATTATTGGTGGTATAATTACTAATACACCCACACACATATATATATATATATATATATATATATATATATATATATATATATATATATATATATATGTATTTCTACTTGTTTCTCCAATATATTGGGAGTAACAGTTTTGCCAATTTATTTTATAAATGCCTGCTTCAAAAACATTATTGCTATTAATGTTTGAGCATCTGAGTATAATGGTTTTGGAAGTATTTGTGACTATTTTAAGATTATTTAGATGGGATAGTTTGTTCTGAAAAATGGACGTGACAGGCTTGGACGTTAGTAGTATGGATATGTTTTCATGAAATCTCAGCGGCGTTCTTGATTATCTATTTGTAGTATTTCTAGAAAGTGACCCATTCAAAAACATTCTCCCTGCAAACTCTTGAAATTTCAGATACATAGACGTCTCATTATTAATACATCCTAAAACACTAATTTAACAGGTCTTCTCTACAAACTTAACAACGTTGAACGTACAATAGACTTCACTTTTGAAACAGAAACCAACTACACTCTTCTGTTCCTGGATATCATATTACATAGAAATAATAACGAACTCAATGTTGACGTTTACAGAAAGGCTACAAACAAAAATGATCTGATCAGTTTCTACTCAAACCATTCTTCTAAATTTAAATCTGGAATTATTATAGGTTTCTCTCTGAAAGCATAAAGAATCTGCAGGCCCCACTATTTACCTAAATAAAAAACCTACATAGAAAATACATTCAAAAACCTACAATACCCATATCATTTCATCCACAATGCAAGAAGAAAAGCATACAAAATAAAGAACGGAAACAAAAATAATGACATAATCCGAAGATAATCTGAAGTAAGATCGGGGCCGATCTGAAATATCAAATATATATATATATATATATATATATATATATATATATATATATAAATGAATACTTTCACAAAAAAACATTCAATTATTTTTAATTTGAAACTTTTAAGTTGTTTTTTTCCATATTATATATATATATATATATATATATATATATATATATATATATATATATATATATATATATATATATATATATATTGTTATTAATTATTTCTCCTCAATAATACTTATGTCAAGTGGTAAGAGATTACTGGCAGTGGAAGAGAATGAGAAGACTTTATTTACGAGAAAGTACAATAAAAGATCAGTTTCAGGAAGACAGAATATTTCGGATTGCGTTGCATTTCAAATTTTGAAGATTGTATAGGGTTATTGAGAAAGAATTGTCACCACTATATAATATGATTTTTTATTTCGGATGCCTGACATCAGCTTATACACGAAAATAATAGTGTCCATACAGACCTTCTCGATGTGAGACAACGTCAATGATATTGAATAAACTGAATCCAATACATGTGATTTGTATTACTGTATTCCTTGCTCTTCTATTTTTCTTATTATTTTTTGGTGGCAGGACTTTCGAACCACCCTGTAGTTGACAGGGATGCATGAAATCGGGAAAGAATCCCAAAAGTGAGAAGGGTCACAAAAAAAAAAAGAATAGAACGTAAGTTACTATTTACATTATTTATATTGTTTGAGATTTGTCCTGATATTTATTGCCATGTACCGGACGTTTCGGTGATCTTACGCTCGGTCATTCGTCAGGCGATTGGAAAATCGATTGGACCATTTATTTCGTCCACTGCGGTAGATTGTTCTATTTCCGCAGACCATGCCTCTTCTGGATGTCTCAGTTATCTTCCTTTTACTGAAATCTCCGAGATTTTTTTTAATCGCCACTACCGTAACTAACAACTCTTTGGCTCAAGTCACTGGATACTTGGGAATAATTTTTCTGGAATATGTTTATTTATCAATAAATGTGTTCCCTCTTCCCTTAGTCCGAATTGCAGTTCTAAGCAGTAAGCATGCACTGATTCTTGGTGAACCACACATTTTCGTTCTCTTCATACGTGCTACTGTTGTATTGGTCGCAGGTAATACTCGTCCAATAGGCAGCCAAATACTTAAGCATTACTTAAGCATCCAATTCGGTATGAAAACAGAGTCGGTTTATATATTCGATATAAAGAAACTCTTGCAATTAATTTATTTAAAGAAATAAGAAATGCATTTTTTTCTTTTAATCTTTTTGCATTAACTTTCACCTTTACAAGTCCTGGGAACACTCGAGGTAGAGGATTACGTTAAGAGGTAGTTTATAAGGATAGGAGCGGAAGATAACGATTTACTCAAGACTTGAACAGGTTAAGATTGTAGTGATCGGGAATACATTAAACTGTTCCATAGGTCTGTGGTTCCCGGGGAGAATCTGTTTGATTGGCACATACTTCTTGCTGGTGGAATACAGAGTAAATATAGGTGGTTTGCCTCCATGTAAATGATATAACTTATCTTAACCCTGAAGATTAGGTCTGTCGGAACCAAGCAATGTAGTTCGTCCGAGCACTTTCTATGGTAGTAGCTATAGAGCAGTGGAGAATTCGCTACATCTATCCTGTGAGAGAGAGGTTTGAGGGTGGAAAAAATTATTCTCCAAAAATGACTCACAGAGGCTTTTGAACACTATCAAGGCTGAAAAGTGAGAGCTGGGTAGCTCCCACCCAAATATGGCAACATTTCTCCATTCTGATCTTGCTCTTATAAAGGTAGAGGATAGCATGAGAATTCAGGTACTTCCTGGAGCTGTATACGGAGCCTATAATTCTTCATGAATGGTTAGCGCTGGATCCTATATAAAAGCTACAATTGAGGTCGGGTGTGAGTTTGCGGACCAATATTCTTTAAAGGTACGGTGCCTCTTCTAGGGGACATTCGTTCAACGTTACTAGTAGTTCGGTGTCTGATTGACGGTGATGGAATTTAACTAGTATGGTTTTCGACGCATTGAATGTAACCAACCAGTTTTCCCTACTGGGAAGTTAGTGCTAGATCGCTCAGCTGCCAATATCTGATCGTTAAGTGTTGTAGAGGTTCACCCGTATATCTTGGAATAATCGGTATTGGTATTTACAAATGACCTGAGTATATTCTTCGGCAGATCATTTATGTAAATCAGAAAGAGGTTTCGCCCAAGAAGTGACACCTGGTGGCGCCAATATTGACCGACAGTACGTTGGGGGATCACTGTCGACTATACGTAGACAGAGTTCATGACTTTCAGAGTCTAAGGTAAGTATTAGGAGATAGAAAAATTGATTAAAAAGATAACATTTTTGGAATTCTATATAATATTTAATCCACTTCATTAAATCACGGGCAATTACCACAGAGATAGAGAAGCGGCATTTAAAAAACCGTTCTGTTTATAGCATCGGTTGCTGAGAAGAATAGCTAAGACTGAATATGTGATCAACGTGTAAGTTTTAAAGAAAGTAGAAACTAAAGGAACACTTATAAATACGATCAGAAATAATCGGTTGGAATTACTAAATACATAATAATTAAAGAGGTTCGTGCGTATAAACTCACATTTGATATACTGAAGGCAAATATGATCAAGACGAATCAGTGTGTAATCATTTTAAAGATATAGTCTGTGAGGATTGCGGAACGGGGCTAAAGGTTTATAGTGATGGGTCAAATGCAACTTAGAAGAAAACAGGAGATGAATTTGTGCTGATCTATATCGCACAAACATACATACATACATACATACATACATAAATATGTACATACATACACTAATACAAATCACATACAACGACAAGCATACATTGGTTAATAAATTACCACTACGTCATTATAGACAATTAACAAATCGCAGCAATGCGACAATTTTGTAATCGCTCTATTTTCATCTAGTCAATTTTGTGCACTTTTGGGAGAAACGGATCACTGAAGTTTTCTTAAGGCTCTTCAAAACCCGCACGCTGATTGGACAATGCCAACCAATCAGATCGACTGCACGTGAAGAGTAAGTTTTCCCGCGCTGCAATATGGAGCCTTTAGTCACTTATATAAGCAAGAATTTTTCTTAGCTAATTAGTTAGAATTCAGCTGCCAAACGAATCCACAAAATTTGAAACCATGCGCCAATCTTCTCACTCGCACACACCACTCACATGCTGAACATTCTTTATACACTCAAATAATCTTTTCTTACACAGCAAAATCTTCTGAGAATAGTCATTATAAGAACCTCTCATAAACATTCTTCTAGTGAACTTTGGAATACTAAAAAAACTGATAAAGAGAGACAACTCTTGTTTTATTCAACATTTTCATACTTAAATTCACGCTTTCTTTCGCATCGTTGTTTGATATTGTACAGCTAGTTAAATACATATTTTATGTGTAACGTCTTTTGCTTATTATTTTCCACGTCTGTCTTGTTTCTCAATCGAAAGTTAATGTGGAGAAGTCAGTCACAAATTTGTAGGAATACTTCTACTCGGTTTTTCGTTGAATGTTAAAATTTAGAATGTCGGGATTCCATACAATAACAAAATATCGTTACGGGGGTCGCTCGTAATTTGGCCGTCTAGAATAATCACACGATTTTCATTGAAAGAATAAAATGCAGTAGAAAAGACAACGT
This sequence comes from Acanthosepion esculentum, assembly GCA_964036315.1. Taxonomy (NCBI): domain Eukaryota; kingdom Metazoa; phylum Mollusca; class Cephalopoda; order Sepiida; family Sepiidae; genus Acanthosepion; species Acanthosepion esculentum. Next base: position 102,299,832 of record OZ038491.1, read on the forward strand.
AGTTTCAACAAATAAACATTAATTTAATATAACGAAAAGAATACAAGCAGTTGATGATAGATTGGAAAGTAATGTCTTTTTGTTTGGGTTGATATAAAGTCTTTGTGTACATATGTGAGAAACAATTAAACGTTGTTATATGTGTGTTTGTATGAATAAGTCAAAACGTGTGGGCGTGATTCATAGTAAAGAGGATACAAGAGATAGTTAGAAATTGTTTCTTACTGTTGGTAGTGTTGCTGTAATCTGATGTTTGCCGATGTTGTCGTTTTTAGCCTGAGATCGTGAAGATCATGAGCGAGAGTTGCGTGGAGTTTGCTGACAGCTGTGAGTATCCTGGTTGGGAGCGGATTTCGTATGTTTTTATACACTTTTTCGTAACAAAATCGGTTACAGAATTAAATATATCTATTTATTCCTAATTAACCCTAAAAAGGGCACGCGGTATGTCTTCTACTACGCTCGAACGGTATTTGGGCGGTATCTACCTAAAAATAATGATGACTAATACAACAAACTTTCTGATTTGCATTCTATAATTTTATTGGTGTGTTTTAAGATGTAAGTTTTTCTTGAGTGTGATTGGTTTATAAATATTGCATTTGATATTTTAGTGAACACGAAAAAATAATCATTATCTTCTACGTCCTTAACGTAAACGGATTATGAAAGACCAATAACATATTAGGAGGAAATTAGTTTAGTATTCTACACTTGATTTTAACGTTGGTTATATTACTGTAACAATAATCTAAAAAAAAATCACCCTAAGCAAAGCTCTGAATCACAATGGGCTACTGAACAAGAAAAAAAGATTTAATAATGTGTCTATTTTTTCGAATAATAATAGAAGAGGAATAAAGACGAGAACAATAAAAGAAGAGGAATCAAACGTGTGTAGATGATGATTGACATTTCATTTAAATTTTTGAAAATCAATGATGGCTGGAAATTATGGGATTGGAAGAGAGTTACATAAGCGAGAAGTGCGAGAGTATATAATCTGTTACCATAGAAGTTATGGTTATATCTAGCCAATTTAACTCTAAATAGATGAGGCTTTCTGCTAATTTAGTACTGGGATTAAATTCATAAAGTTTATGTTTCATAGAGCCAAGATCATCAGAACAAGTACAATAAACGTATTTATAGAAAAGGCAGAGCGAAACTGGATTGCGGTGGTAGGAAAATAACTGTAACCAAAATACCATGTCACTACCAATAACATTGCATATATCTCTGTGGATATTATCAAGGGTTTCTAAATATATATATATATATATCAGGAGCACCGAACTATATGTGACAGCAGTATATTCATACATAATTGAAAATCTGTTTTATTTTAATAATTTTAAAAATAGTTACATTCTATCATCGCCTATTGAAGACTTTTTACCCCCTCCTCCTCCTAGCAGCATTGGGAGACTATTGGGCCTTAAACTCCCCCCTGACATGAAGTGTGCCGTTCCAGTAAGTACCTGAATTATCGTGCTATCCTCTACTTTTACAAGAGACAGCCAGCCATAAATGGTGTAATATTGTCACATTTGGATTGGAGCTGTACAGTCATAGATAGCAGTGTCTCGATAGAGTCCAAAAGTGTCGCAGAGTCGTAGTGAATAACAGATTATATTCCGCCATCCAAACTCTCACGCAGACAAGATGTGGCAAGACACTTATGCTTTATCGCTACTTCATTGCAAAATACTCCGACAAACAGCATTCCTTCGTTACGGCAATTCTAATATTCACGCTCACGACCCGCTATGACACTCAAATTATAGCAAACCACCCGGCTTCTCTGTGTATTCCTTTGCTGAGAAGTAAGTTCAACTCCAACAGGTTCTTCCCGCGAAACACAACCCTGAGGAAACCTCCCCGATTACTACATTCTTATCCTGTTCAATTTAAGTGTTCCCCTCGTGTTTATAAAAAACTTCTACTTACTGTTATGGTCGACACCGAACCTTCTACAGCGTGTAAGATAATACAAATTTGCAAATTTCAAATTTTTCAAATAACAGTTTAAATTTTATTTGCTACATATTTAGTCGCACCAACAATAATATGACGTTTTATTCTAATTATCCGGTCCCATTCGATATATTTATTTACCGAGTTGCCGTTTGAGGTCATTTACCTGTTCAGATAAAATGCCCTGTGAGTATATTTTTCATTGTGTTGGTTATTAATGTGTGATTTACAAGAGATTTTATGAGATAAATGATACGTTAAACGACGAGATAACGTGATGCTTTGAAAACAATATATGTGTTAGTTGAATTGTTGTTTTTTGTTTTGTTTTTTATCCTTCCACCACAAACAAGTCGATAATGAAGGCCTAGAAGGCAGGAGATTACAGGAAGTAATAGAGAATAAAGAAAGATTAGTGGGCAGTATTGATGAACGAACAATAAAGAAGACAGTAGATCGTGATTGTTCTTGTATTTACATTTTTGAAGAATGTAGTTACCAGGGAGGCATGAAATCGGAAGGGAGTTCCGCAGCTTTTCAGAGAAGAATTATCCAAGTGTACAAGCGGTTTCATAGAAAATAAAGGTTCGTTAAATATTTATTCACTTGCACTGGCTTAAGTGATGATCTCTCTAGGCGAAAACATGTTTTCCGCCCTACGACCTCTTTCTTACAGACGTAGCGTCCCAAGCTTACCCATAACATACCATTATGTCGATCGCAAATGTTCGGTTGTTCTCCGTTCTTTCGTTCCAACATATCAGACAATTATATATCGACCATGTCATACTAACCCCACGGAGTCGAATTAATTTAATTTGCTAAGTATTACACATCTAATGATAAGAATTAATTCACAGAACAACCCCCGCCACCACCACCACCAAAAAAAGTATCTGCTAGTTTGTAGAACAAAAATCAGATTGGATGTTTTCTTTAACATCATAAATTCACTTCTTCAAATCAAGGGACAATTATCTCTCCTCCTTATCATAATAAAATTTACTTCATTAATTTAGCCATGCCAAACTTCTTATTATAGTCACACAATTCCGATCAATGCTCTTTTAAATCGTTATATCTCAATTGATAAAATAATCATAATATTTAATAAACGAAACACTTTAATGAATTATTATATAAACATTAAGTTTATGAACCCAACATGTATAGATTGAACTCCATTGTTGCGTAGCAAGAGCAGACATGATTTACGTATCGCTGCAAACGGAAGTAGAATAAAATAACTCATCAAGTTTAATCGTGATGAGATACTTCCTAGAACATGGCAGTTAGCACGTTTGTGGAAAGAAAAAAAAACAATTCCCAGCTTCAAATTGAATGTGCATTAGAGGGTCACGTTTTCTTTTTTAAAAATATATTTGTTTAGGTCCAAAGAGAATGTAAAATTGATTCCTATCTGTCGATCGAAGAAGTCGAGAAATTGTTAGGAACGGACGAACCAAATACATTAATGTTTTGGGGTTTTTATTTGTAGATTTATTTATATAGTACGGTATATGTTAACATTCAAATGAAAATGTTTCGAACATTTGCTCCTTCTTTTCTTCTTCTAATCCTTATTATCATTATTTTCATGATTGTTATATTATCATTATTATTATTATACAGCAATGTTCAGCCTGTACTATGCTCTAGGGCCTATTGAGGTAGAGGATTACATTAGACGGCAGTTTAATCGGATAGAAAAGAAAAATAACAGTTAACCGTAGACTTTAAAAGGTAGTGATCTGGGTAAGATCCTCTTGGGAGGTGTCACCATGGTCTACGAAAAGAAGATGTTCCAGTGGAACATAATTCTTAGTATCACGGAAACAGGTTGGCCGTTGGAAAATAATTCTGTTACCCACAAGGACTCTGATACGATGTTGAATACCACCCAGACGATATATCTATATCTATATCTATATATTCACAATTTAGTCGGGTTTCGATCCTAGCTAGAGGCAACCGGACGGCTAGCCACACTGATGAGCTGTGAAACAGCGAAACAGTCTGTCTGTGGATGACAAAAAAATATATAAATAGATAGATAGATAGAGAGAGATGAAGCGAGAGAAAAGAGACTGGTAAATCTAAAGAAAGTGATACACAATATTTAAAAAGCTTTTTCATAAAAGCATTTTAAAGCTTTTGTTTTGCTTAAAAATATTTCATGTAGGTTTTATTGTAGTTTTAATTTTAGGCATATAGATTAAAGTTTAATATTTATAATAAGCAACAGTCATTGCTGTATTTCAAAACGAAGGTTAATTGATTAGAATAAATTTTAAAATCGCTAAATGTGGATGATTTTAGCCATTTTTACAATATCTTATGCCCAACGTAATATTCTTTGTTCAGAAATCGTTCAAAAATCGTTCAAAAATAACATACTTTTCAGAAAAAATTATTTGAGAGATTTTAGCTGCAAGTATAAAAAAAACAAATATTAATTATTTTAGTTTAAAATATTAGAGAAAATATTTTTTTTTAAATGTGACTGTTTTATGTTGTGTTAACAATAATCTGGATAGACAGACACATGGAAATTATCTTTATTTGAAACTTGTCTGCGCAAATTACCGGGAGAATATAACGTGAGCGCCTTTATATATATATATATATATATATATATATATATATATATATATATATATCGTGACTACCCTGTAATCTAATCTATAATGTTTAGGAAAATATTCTGAATAAGCTCATGTCCCATTTTTTCTCTTATTTTTTGATAATGTCGTGTATAGATGTCCCTATTTCGGAAATTCATGAAAAGTCATGAAAATATCACTAAAACACGACAATTATTTCATTTTTTAAATAATTTCAAAATCAAAGTTTTTTCACCGTAAAAGACGTTAAAATTTCCTGACAACATTTACGCTCACGCCGACAATGCAAGACAAAAGTAATCAATATTTTGAAAGCTCTAAAAAGGATGGGAAAAATATAAATCAGAAATTTAAAAAAAAACATCATTCAGTAATTCCTCTTAATAAGAGCATAAACATATTGACAATAAAGCTTTGTATTTTAAGTTCGTGGGAATTTGCCACCACGTATGGTCAATTTTTAGCGAATCTTTCAATATATATATATATATATATATATATATATATATATATATATATAGTTTACGAAAAACTAGGTAATCCGTATGGGTAGACCCAATGAGGATAAAATCCAGAGAGCTCAATGTAAATCAGAGCTAATAATTTAAATAAAAACAAACCACTTTAAGGTTCCATATAATAAATTATTTCACCACAGCCCTTTTAAAGCGGATCATCAGATTTTATTTCAAAAATTTTGGGAAATAAAATCTAATGATCCGCGGTCCTTTATATATGGAACCTTAAATTGATCTGTTTTTATTTAATATATATATATATATATATGTGTATCTATGTATGTATGTGTGTGCGCGTGCGCGTGTGTGTCTCTCTCTCTTTCTCTCTCTCTCTCTCTCTCTCTTTCTCTCTCTCTCTCTCTCTCTCTCTCTCTCTCTCTCTCTCTATATATATATATATATATATATATATATATATATATATATAAGTAAAGAAAATCTTGGTAATCCGTATTAATTTAATTTAAAGGAAAACAGACCGCTTTAAACCACTATTAGTTATTTTTCGTTGCACCATTGTAATCGAAGTCTGAAGATCCAAAGAAAAATAAATAATGGAGCCTTACGTGGTCTGTTTTTCTTTACACACACACACACACACACACACATATTGGTTACTGGAGTAAAATAATATTTAATTTTTAAAATTTCTTTCTATTATTCCTTTTTTTCATCGGCGTATTGATTACGCTACTTCTAGTCTTTAGTGTCTGTTTTTACCAAAAATTGTGTTCCTTTGTTATATCCTATTCAGTAGCTTTCCATGAAGATCCATTTATGTGAAACATAGGTAAGCAGTTTCTTGCTTACTAGTATTTTTTATACTCTGCTCTAGTTATTGTATTCAACATTTTACGTTTTTTTTCTTATTTTACTCCATTGTTGTTTTTTTCCTTGGACTAAAAATTACGACACTGGACAATTTGTTTCTCCCTACTAGAATGATTTTAGTCTTTTTTTTCTCAAAATATTTTCCCTAGATACCAATTTGTTTTAATATATTTTTATTTTCAATTTTAATATCCGGGTTTTTATTACACGAGTCGAGTATAGACATTAACATAATATATATATATATATATATATATATATATATATATATATATATATATATATATATATATACATATATATATATATATATGTGTGTCTCTGTGTGCGTGTATCCGTATTTCTGTTTCACTCTGTGTGTATGTGTTTGAAATTACGTACGTCTAGATTTATACATATTGCAAAACATTGTTTCTATTGAAATTATAATGCAATAAAAGAAATTTTCACTCAAAAGGAATTTACTCTAAATGTCATACCTATAGAAACTGACTCGTAGATTATTAGTATACCAACGCCGTTATTTGGCTTTTATAGTTCGCTGCTATCTCGGTATCAACAGCATTTGGAAGCTTATAACAGAAATGAAAAAAAAGTAAAATATTCAGAAGATCTAAAGAATGAACAATCTCTAATATAGAGTGAAAAATGTAGACATCTTCTGAAAGGTCATTGCTTCAGTTAACCAAAGTGGGTTCATTCATCTCTGGGCTATTTTTCTTATGTTTCTTGATCACGTTACGGTGCGCCGCTTGCCGGTGTGATTATGACATAATTCACCTCTTGGCGGTAACACTTCTATTTGATAGATCTTGTTCGCTGCAAAAAAGAAATCCTCTGCGTTTTCTTTTCTTTTTTTCTCGTTTAACACTTTGAGTATAAGCTGTTATTTTCTCTTTGTTTCAAACAATTTTCATTCTTGTACTTATTCTTGGTGTTTGTGTGATTTTTTTACATTCGTTTCGGCATATACGAAAAGAGCTTTTCGTTTCTGTCACGACTGCGCTCTGAACCCCGACCTAAGATTTATGTCAGCAGAATGAACCGAAATAAAAGGAAATATATATTAGTTTCATGTGCTTTGATGTCAGATATATTATCGCATCTTAGAGGTAAATATGAATAACAATGCAGAAAATTCGGAAGACAAGTCCGTTAAATATTCAATTTAGTAATTTTATATGAAAACATGTTTTTTATCATATATATATATATACATACTCCTGATCAAAAATTTAAGACCACTTGAAAAGATCGTTTTCCATGGAAAAGTTTCAAACATTTCTTATTTAAGGTTACTAATTTTATAATCTAAAATGTTATGTAGACAAAAAGTTATAAACCCAATATTTTATTGAGAAATTGACATTTTATAAAATAAGGTGATTTACACTTGAACAAAATTATAAGACCAGAGACAAAAATTCTACGAATTTGTACGAAAAGTGTACGAAAACATTCAACAACCAAATTTAATAAAGAGTTCTACCTCCACTAGTTTTGATGACGTCAAAAATGATTAGGGGCATACTAGAAATTAGTGTTTTCTTTAAGCTACGAGGAATATTGCTCCAGATTCTGAAGATAGCTTCACAAAGTTCATTGTTTGATAAATATTGTTTGTTATTTCGATAAATATTTCTCGCCACCCATCCTCCAAAATTTTCAATTGTGTTCAAGTCCGGTGAGCATGCAGGATGTCTCATGAGATGGACCCCATTTTCTTGTAGAAAGGTCAAGGTCAGGCATGCAGCGTGGATTGCAGCATTATCCTGTTGGAATAACCATCCATCCCCACACAAACGATGGCCCTCCGTCACCAACGATGCTTTTTGTACCATGCTAGCATAACCAGCCACTGTCTGATGATCTTGCACCACCTGGAGCTCCATCGTCCCTTTGTAAGAAAAGGCACCCCATACCATTAGGGACGCTCCACCACTATGACGTGGGGATAAAATTTCAGGAGGCGTGTTTTTGTTATGCCAATATCGTTAGAAGCCATCAGGACCATCGAGATTGAATTTTTTCTCATCACAAAACAGGACTTTCTTTCACTTCTCAATATCCCATGTTTGGTATCCACGACCAAATTTAAACTGTTCACTTTCTGACGTGGAAGCAGCCGAGGAATTTGTTTGCGCTTTTTATTTACCATGCCTTTTTGTCGTAAGTGTTGTCTGATTGGTACTGGAATGCAATCAGCATCTGTGGCTGCCTTAATTTGACTAGAAGGTCCACTGACTTCCAGAACAACCAGCCTTCTTCTACTCAATGTTGGATGAATTTTGGGGGCCTTCCAGTAGACCTTGCGTTTCCATAATTCGCACTTTCTTTTAGAAAATTGCAAATCACAGTTTGACTGCGATTTACCTTAGCTGCGATCGCCTGCTCTGACAAACCTTGATTATGGGAATCTAGAATTCAAGCACGGCAACTTCGGTAAGTTGCTTGCTTTAGCCATGGTGACACATTTACCCAGTGATTGCTAATCTCTAACTGAACTAAATCATTGGAATTACCCTAGACCTAACAATTTATACCCCATTGTCTTATAATGTTGATCAAGTGTAAAACGACTCATTTTATAAAAATGACAATTTTTGAATAAATTGATCGGATTATAGATTGTGTCTACATAACCTTTTAGATTATAGAATTAGAAACTTACAGTAAGAAATGTTTATAATGTATCCATGACAAACAGTCTCTTATAATAATTGTTCAATATATATATATATATATATATATATATATATATATATATATTATATATATATATATAAGCAAATGTGTGGATGTAGATCCGACGGTATGATGAAAATGTGGAAAAGACAAAGCAAAATCCGAATATGTGAGTTTACTGTTTTTATTTTGTTTTTGTTATTCTGTCGACGTCAGACGTTTCGGTCAAATAGACCTTCTTCGGGACATGGAATTTCAGTTTTTCTGTTTCTGACCAGTCCTGTATATATCGTCTCTCCATCAAACTTAAATCTAATATAAATATGTCTCCATTAACCATGTCCCGAAGAAGGTCTATTTGACCGAAACGTCTGATGTCGACAGAATAACAAAAACAAAAACAAAATAAAAACAGTAAACTCACATATTCGGATTTTGCTTTGTCTTTTCCACATTTTCATATATATATATATATATATATATATATATGTATGTATATATATATATATATATATATATATATATATATATATATACATACACATACATACATACATACATATATATATATATATATATGTATGTATGTATGTATGTGTATGTATATATATATATATATATATATATATATATATATATACATACACATACATACATACATATATATATATATATATATATATATATGTATGTATGTATGTATGTGTATGTATATATATATATATATATATATATATATATATATATATACATATACATACATACATATATATATATATATATATATATATATATATATATATATATATATATATATATATATATATATATATGGTCATATTGTTAGAGTAAATGTGCTCAAAATTGGATGTGCATAACAGGATGTATAGTTATGGAGAAAATGGAAAGAGGAGTCAACACAGCAACGAAATTGCCTTTTGTGCTATCAATAGTATGGGGAGAGATATCTATCTTTCAGATAATCTGTGAATTCAGTTAAAATTATAAAACGATTTTACTGAAGCCAATGTAATGGAATTGGGTGGGCATGACGAAGATGACCGTAAGGCGTTGATGGTTGAGCTAGCGGGAACTCATTAGTGAAGCAGTTCTTAATTAGTCCGACCTTCTACACACAATCGATGACAAAAGATTATTCTTAGAAACTCTAAAATTTGCACAGTATAGCTTCAAAATATGCCACAGGATGGGTTTTTAATAAACGCAAATGCTTCTAACAGTAAGCTGAAATTATAACGTAAATCAAAGAAAACGACGAAAATACGATTAAGTATTATCTATCAGAAATGATTATTTTTATTAGAATTTTCATATATAATATAAGCAATATTTTACATATAATGAATATCATTCAATATATAAAACAATATTTTAAATATCATGAAAATATAGAATTTTTTTCTTTGCAAAATTATTACGCGATATATTGAGAGAATCTGAACTCAAATACGACGCGAAAATATTTGAGATGATAAAAGAACTTCAAAGTTCAAAATGCAACCTCAACAATATTAAAAAGGATGCCAGAGAAAACAGACTGGTGCCCAATGAAAACAACTCAAGCACCGAAAATGGCTGACAGCATTTGGGGAAACACCGTCGGGAAATCCAAATATGTACCTGAGACATCAATAAACATACATTTTAGAAAGTATGCGAATGTTATAATATCTGAAAATAAATATTTATTTGGTCGCAATCAAATACAACCTCATAGACTGATAAACAAAATAGCATGCATATATATATATATATATATATATATATATATATATATATATCTGTGTATATATACATTTTTGTCATCCACAGACAGACTGTTGCGCTGTTTCACAGCTCATCAGTGTGGCTAGACGTCCGGTTGCCTCTAGCTAGGATCGAAACCCGATTGAATTGGCCCCAGTCGGAACTTCTACCACTAAGCCGTCGGCTCACGGCAGGTGAATTTTAGCGTGTTTATTTTTAGATTTAGATAAACACAGAGTGACTGACAGCGACTCAATTCTGCCGAAGTTTTATATATATAAATATATATATATATGTCTGTCTGCATGTCTTTCTCTCTCCCTGTCTCTCTCTGTCTCTGTCTCTGTCTCTCTCTCTCTCTCTCTCTCTCTATATATATATATATATATATATATATATATATATATATATATATATATATATATATATATATATATATATATATATAGGAGAGAAGTTGTAGCCAAAGGATGGAGCACAGCTTGATATTTTTTCAGCTTCGACTGGCTAAACACACATGGGTTACAATGTTGAAAGACCCGCAATCCTTAAGGATGCTCGACTAATAAAACAAACTCTACGGAGCTTAAAACAAGTATAGAACATATGTAGATATAAGTTTGAAGATATATTTTAACACCCCACGACAACTGTCTACATTTATGCATAATTTCAATAATCAGGCCAACTACGTTGTGTTTTGCTTCTACTCTTTATATATAATGAAAACTTGTTCAATGTTATTAGATCTTTTACATCATTATAACGGTTATTTTAGTTGGAGGTAACGGTTATGTTTCAAATTATTCTAGAGGTTAATGAGCAGCAAATATTGTGGATATGAATGAATTTTTTTGACTATTTTATAGTCTTGTCTTTTAACATTTTTACTCATTATTTATTATTGATTATTGTGACACTATTTAGCTATGGCAATTGTTTAATTAATTAATCATAGAAATTAAAAACAGGAAATACTTAAGGCGAGAAAGCGCTAGATCGAAAGACATACCGAGCGACATTATTCTTTTTTTAACAAAAGAAAAATGGTCAACAGATTTTATTTCAATTACAAAGAACGATATTTTCTTTTCGCAGAGGACGAAGAAAATTCGTAAGAGAAGCAGGTCGGTTCTGTCAGAATTAATTTACGCCATGATAAGAGAGTAAAAACGGGTAAAAGAATAACAATTTCATCACACACATAGAAATAATAAATATTGCGATTCGGCCAGCTGCATGTAAACAAGAGATAAACCGACGATGGTGCCAGCCGTATGGGTACAGATCTTGATATGAAAAAAAGAAATCATTGTTTTTGCCTGTTCAAACTGTTAGCGACAGACCTGCTGTCGCCAAGAGCGAGCATCTGGAGATGCGACAATATTAAAACACTTGATCTCGGGTGGAGGCGGCCTACCAGTTGGGGGGTGACTGCGATCATTGAAGTGCCGGTAGAGATTCTGCTGAGTGGATTTTGGGGTGGCTCATGATAAGTTATGATAAAAAGAATTTTTTATTATGGCAATGTGGGATTCATAAGAATTCTGGCCAATAGAAAAGAAAGAAAGAAAAAGGGAAGATATTTTTTTCTGGATGATAATGTAAACTAATGCCAGTCTAGCCACACCCACACCGCAAGAGATCATTGGCTAAGTGGTAGCATGGGTGATAGGCGGATGTTATTGTATGAGAAAGAAGGAAAAACTTGTTGACGCCCACGATGAGGTTGGTATGAGATACCAATATGAGAGAGGAAGAGTTTAGGAAGATAATTATCCTCCGACCGCTCTTCACAGAAGGGGGAGAACCCCTCTAAAACAGAAAGTAATTGACTTCCAAAAATGGGAAGAGATAAATTTTCCTGTCCGAAGTCAAAGAGAATCCTTATTGGGGATTTGGAATTATCGAAGAACCCAAACCACGTCTGGGCCCATTCCGGGTTTTGGTCGACGTCCATATAAACGAACGTCCCCGGGCCTTCAGTGAAGAGTTTGAAGAAGTTTGCACCTCAGTTCAGTTCCAGTTGAGGTGGAGACCGTGCCTCGCAGAAGCTGACCACAAGTTTCCACGTATTTTCGATTTTAGACCTCCCACCAAGATCAACTTAGATTTTTACCCAGAAGCACGTTTTACTGAATATCAACCAGAAGTAAGTTTTACTGAATATCAACTTAGATAGCAAAAGCAGTTTTATTGAAAAACAACCAAAGATATCAGAACTCGTTTAAGAAAAGCAAAAAGTATCACGAATCCATAGAACCGATATATCTTTTTTCCGTTTCTCATTGCTATCAAAAGAGAATAGTCCATGATTTATGAGGTATTGGAATGCAGTAAAATACAAACTTACTAACAAATGAAAAACTATTCGGTAAAAGGATAAACTACATGATTGTTTGAAACTCTTGTCACCATTCAACAAAAGTAATGAAAATAATAGAACAAATAATACTGTAATACAAATCACATGTACTGGATTCAGTTTAGTGACTTTCATTGACGCTGTCACACTTTTAGAAAGCCTGTATGAACACCGTTATTTTCGTGGCACAAAATGATGCGGCGCGATGTCTTGTGTGATATTTTATGAAGCTGTGCTTTGTTTATTTTTGCAAATGCTCTCCGAACGGTGACCGTCTTTCAACTGATGAGTATTCTGGTATAATTCATGTGAAACTATCACCTGGAAAATACTCCACAAACCGTTGAAATAGAAAATAATATTAGGCAGGGGAGACAAGATTTTCGGACAAACCTGTACAAAAAAAAGTAATCTTCTAAGTTTTGTATCAGGTGTCCAGTAAAAAGCGGTGAATTCAGGAAGACGTGCGACAACCGTAGAAATCTGGAGACGATTGATGTGACTGAAAAATGCCGGAAGAATTTTTTCACATTTTGTTAAACCCCACGTCGTATGTTTTTTGAAAAGTACGATTATTTGACGCTGAATTAAGTGAGTTTTTAGCATCCTGCAACCCCATTTTTGTCAATGTCGATTTTTGTTTCAAAAAACGGATCACATAGCTTATCCAACTTCATACATATTTTCAGAAAACGTGATTGGTCAGTAAATATTTAAATCCTGCTCTCAACTGCGTCCAAATAACATCGACCTAGTTCTTGACGTGACTAAAAATTAATTCCGCCGCAAATCTGTCAATGAGTTTCGAGCCTGTCACGTGATTACGTTTATTATAAATACCAGACACAAGTTCGTTCCTCCTCGGTCTCGTGATTTCACTCGCTTGAGAAAAATGTTGTTGTAAAAGAAATCGATCCCATGATGGCGGACGCTATGAAAATAGATTCAGACACGCACACATCAAACGTACGTACGAAACTTTTCAAACTTCATTACGAACATTACAAGCAATGGAAACTTAATTACAAACATTACGGAACATTCACTTCTTCAACTCGTCTAAAGCTAAGGTTTACTCAACATATTCTCTGCTTTACAGATTTCTTTCAAATCTCTCATATAAACATTTTGAGCGGCAAGTCCATGTTTATCAGCTCAGTTAAAAAATATTTCATTAGTAAAAACTTTAAATCCACTCAAAGGGAAGTAATCTCTGTGTTTGCACATCATTATTCAAATATAACTATAAATGTTGTTATAAAATCGCTTTGAGTTTATTCTTATTGTTTCATATTTTGTGGTAGTTTGCGTTAAATACAAATTCGAGAGGCAAGCGACTTCTACAAATTGTTTCGCCATACGAGAAGGGTGGAAAGAAAAATGAAGTTTGTCTGTAAATAACCTTTAGCTGACAAGTCACAACATCGAACAACAATCAATCAATGATAGAAGAACCAGTCAGAGTTAAGTAATTACTCAAGAATCGAATGATTATTCAATGACATGAATATTAAAGAAAAGTATTCAAGGTTACTCAAGGTCAAATATTCCTGAGTGATAAAACAGTGATAATAAATTAGCCGCTGTATTTTTACATAATTTTATAATGCATCAGTTAAATAAATCTAGAAATGGAAACACATCTGGAATATTTTTCTCTTCAACACTAATAATTTAAAATAAACGGAAAATATTTGAATTGTTCAGGCAACCAACACACTCCCGCTGAGAGGAATCTGCCACTTATCTATATTTGAACCTACATTTTATAAACTTATTTATTGCTATCTTTCCAATATAAAACTATTATAAAAGAAATATATAGACACTGAAAGATTTATAATTTGAGAATCGCTAGAATTAGAAGATAGCACACATTAAGAATATATTATTGTAAAAGGTGTAATCGTATTATATCAACGATCTAATGCCATGTTGATATTTGTGACACACAACTACATTTTTATTATTACAAACATTACGACACGGCGTCATTTATATTCGGTAAGCGAATATTTAGATAAGAATTATAGTTTTCTAAATATGCAAGCATAAAGGTAATAAAACTTGTTTTTTCTCTTAGAATTAATATCATTAGCCTTTCTAATAATACTCAAAGATCGTTGAAAGTGACAAAACATTACAAACTTTGGACAATTTCCCAATTAATGTGATTTGAAGGCGCGACAAAACGTAGACACAAACAGAAAAAATATAATGCATTACAAATTGTGTTCGATGATAAAATAACATTAGACATTTTACAAGAATACATATACGCAATATATATATATATACACAACTTATATCTATATATATACGTAAACACACACACACATATATATATATATGTGTGTGTGTGTGTATACGTACATATATGCATCTACATACGTAAATATATACATATACATACGTACATATATAGAAATGTATGCAATATATACGGAAGATATATATGTATATAAGCAATATATATATATATCGACGGCTTAGTGATAGGATTTCCGACTGATGTAAATTCAGTCGGGTTTCGAGCTAGAGGCAAACGGACGTCTAGCCACACTGATGAGCGAAACAGTCTGTCTGTGGATGACAATAATACACACACACACACATATATATATATATATATATATATATATATATATATATATATATATATATATATATATATATATATATATTTTAAAAGTGAACATTGAAGTCAACACTTCGAGGAGACAGGCTGTTTCATGCTAGAAGCAACCGTGAGGTGGCCTGACGATTGCGTCTAGCATGAAACAGCTAGTCGCCTCTAAGTGTTGAGTTTAATGTTCACTTTTATATTTACACATGCTCTATCTCTGATATTGAGCCATTTATCTCATAAATATAGCACACCTTAAGAGTACATTTCTTCATATATATATATATATATATATATATATATATATATATATATATATATATATATATATATATATATATATGGTTGAATACGCTACCTTGATTTCAAACTTACGGTCTTCTCAGTCGATTTTTATCAATTAACCCTCCAACGCATTATTTTTTAAATATCTAATGAACGCTATATATGATTTTAAAAAAATAAAAAAAGAACGACGTTAGGTGTGATAGAAAGAGAGGAAGAGTTTATTAAGAAGGAAGGAGAAAAACAAGAAAAATATATCGAGAATAAAACCAAGTATATTATAAATGTATAAGAGAGGGTTTCATTGAAATACCCTTTTTTATCCTGTCTGCTATGAGCTTAAGAGTAATTTTTAGCATGTTTTCAAGGATTCACGCTTTCGGATTTCTTGTTCAAAAGCTTCTTTGTGTCAGGATTATAGCTAATTTTCCTGTTGACAGAGAGTGTAAATATTATTGTTTTGGTTTTCAGACTTTAGTTCATATACATTCTATATAACTTATATACATTCAAAGCATCCTAATTACGTTTTATTCTGGTCATTAATATCTGTTACATCTGCTTTATATATTATTGATTCTGTTTTACATGCTCCATCTAATGGACATCTATTTTACTTCACTACTTGCATAAATTATCACTGTGAAAACATTTTGCTGTGCATTAGTTTTTAATTTTCGGGCGTTTTGTCTATTTATTATTGTTCTTAAATTGTTTTTTTAATTAAAAATGTCTTTCGAGCAAGAAAATTAAAAATCACAAAAAAAAATCACTAATTCTTCCAAAAGTTAAAGTTACGGCTGTTCTTAGAAAACAGCAACTGTGTTGATTCTGCCATGAGAATCGTTCCATATCAGAAAATCAATTTAAAAATATTCATATTCTGTTAAATCACTAGGAACTATCAGTGATCAAGCCATTAGAATCATTGTTTTTAGTTGCATGGCTGCGTAATTGAAAACACATTTATGCCTTAATTTTCCTTTTTATTTTTTATATTTGAAGGGTAAATTTACACATTTATAATTTTTTCAAACTTAATGCTAATTTCTTTTGAAAACATCAAAATCATTTCTTTACATTCTTCATAATGTTAAACATTTTACAGACTAAAGCCTAGCTCATAATCAATCCCATATGTGATCATAAGGTTACTGCACAGCGGATTACCTGACCAGTTCCCTCTACATATTTGGGTTGAAAGCTAGAGAGATATTCATTCATACTTAATATGTCGTGGTCAAATAAACCTGGCAGAGCCCATTCTTCTCCAGGTTAAAACTCAGTTGAGTTCCTGCAATTTGAGGCCTTGCCTTGGTCACAGAAAAATGGCTGATGATTCCATCAGAAGAACTATCTGCTCTGACTGTTATTTTTTTGTTTTACTTCTTTTTCACATGGATTTAATTTCTTTTGCAGATGAAAAAAATCTTTGAGAGTTTTGGCGATTAACAAAGATGGCCGACCAAGAAGCATTCTCCAGGATTGAACAGCGGTCAGTTATCAAGTTTTTGGTTGCTGAAGGGTGCAAATCAGTTGGAATTCATTCGAGAATGTCAACTGTGTATGGTGCCACATGTTTCAGCCAAAAAATGTCTACAAGTGGGCTAAATTGTTTAAAGAACGACGGAGCAGTGTTGAGGATGCAGACAGGCCTGGGAGGCCTACAGAAGTGAGGTCTCCTGAAGTGATCGAATCAGTCAATGACCTCATTCACTCTGACAGGAGGCTGACAGTGCATGACATTCGCAAGGACTTTGAGCATATATGTTGGGACAAACGCAGGTGTCATCAGTCAGAAGGAGTCATCTTGGATCATGACAACTCAAGGCCTCACACAGCATCCCAAACGGTGCAGACCATCAACGATCTGGGCTGGTAACTGCTCCCTCATCCCCCTTATAGACCAGACGTTGCCCCTTCAGACTTTCACCTGTTTGGTCCCTTGAAAGCGTTCACGAGAGGCACGAAGTTTAAAAGTGACGATGAAGGCAAAAGTGTTGTGAGCGACTGGCTGAGACATGTGCACAGATGGGAAAAGTGTGTGACAGTGCTGGGAGAGTAAGTTGGAACATTTTAAAAAAGTAAGCTTCTATCTGTATTAGAAGTCCTTATACCGAAACATTCACCTTATTTATTGAATGACCATCGTATATATATATATATATATATATATATATATATATATATATATATATATATATATATATATATAATTCCAGGATCATTTTTACAACATTTTCCTGGAGTAAGAAGGTGGCTTAGAGGTATCACGTACGATGATATTTTCAAGTATTTTTCATTGCTCTTTGGATTGTCAGAGCAGAAACTCCTCTCTCACATACCAAACATCTTATGTATGTTTTTTTCTAAATTATATCTTTAGTTCTAATTTGAAATGATGATCCCTCGTCCCGTGTCACACTCTAATTTTTAACTCCTTTTTCAAACATATTCACCGTTTTCATGATGATTTTTGAATAGACTTTGAAGATGGAAGCTAGAGTTTGAATGTTGGTGCCATTATTGAAGGACTGATTGAGCTTTTTTCCCTCTCACCATTGCACTATTCGGAAGACAGTCGGACTTACACAAAACGATTTTAAGATGTGGGCTTTCTAGCAGAATAACTGAAAAGGTTTTCCTTACAACAAATCGCAACAACATAGCTAAAGGTCTTATCTGAAAACCTGTAAAAAAGCAACACAATTAGTTTAGTGATTTAATTTAGCTATTAAACATTTTATGAGATGGAAAATTATGCTTTTACACGATTTGGACAATTTGGCAGTTACACGCACTACACACACACACACACACACACACACACACACACACATACATACATACATATATATATATATATATATATATATATATATATATATATATATATATATATATATATATATACATAGATAGATAGATAGATAGGGAGCACTTTTGATGTTTTTCGACTTATTGGTGGGAGGCAATAGCCAATTTGTATCCCCTGACTTCACTGCTTTTGTTGTAGTGCTTTAAACATTTTTTGAAGGCTCTATAGAATCCATCTAAATTGAAGGTGCCTAGAATCCTTCACACATCATCATTAATCTGCTCTCTGACTTCAAATCGACTGCTCCGTAAGTTCACTTTCAGCTTGAGAGGGAGCAATTTCTGTACAGTTTATGAGAATTTTGATGCCCATTTATGTCAACGCTCTTTACTGCATGGGGAAATTCCAAGTTGTCTTCACTTCGCAATTGCATTCAGTGAAGTAATCAGTTGCTAAAAGCTAGACCGTGGCAAGAGGATGAAATACATCCGGCAGCAAGGCCTCTGATTGGAAGTTCAGATGAGCATGTAACCACCTATTAATTATTGTAGTTTCCAGGTAAACCCTGAATCGGATAGGTAACACCTGTTATTGCCCCAGCTATAGGCAAATATTGAATTCCCTAAAATGAACTATGAAAGTATAAAAATACATATTTAGTGTAAAAATTCCAAAAATATATTTTTTATTAAAATATAAAAACATTCATATACATTTGTAGTAAAATTGCCAACAAATAGATATTTATAGTAAAATGACAAACAAAGCATTTTGTCTGTTTTTGAAGGCAAACAATTACGTTAAAATATAATTAGTTTAAATCATAAATTGTGTTCAAAATATTTATATTTCAGCCTTAAATGATCCATAGAGGTTGATAAGCCGGTAAACAAAATCCACAATCAGTTGCTACAAGCAGTGTTTACTAACTTATTGTAAAATAACTGTTAAAACTGTCTCCTTCTATCTGGAATAACACAATTTAGCAGTACCGTTTTTTTTAATGTATAGTAATTATATAGTTAGTGAACGTGAGATAGAAAAATATGTTTAATTGTTGATTATGGGTTTATGACTGAGCTCCACTGCAAAGCTGGAATTTATCATTCGTTCGTCCATTGAATACTGCTGCTAAGCCCGGTCTGGTGCTCCTGCTATTCATCTTGAGGTTTATGTCAAAATTAAATGAAGGGTATGCCATATAATAGATCCTGACTTGGCATCTCGACTTTAGTCACTTTCCACAGACGCAGTGTGGCTTCTCTCTGTCTATTATAAAATATTTAAACGGCTACTGCACTGACGAGATTTTTTGTTAAATTCCTGGTGCCCTGACTACATGAATGTAATTGTGTAACAGATTGACATCTAGGACCCCCGTTGATATAGATAACTGCAACCGCCACTTCTACTCCAATAGTTTCTTTTCTCGAACTTACAGCCTGTGGAACTCCGTTCCATCTATATGCTTGCGTGAAAACTACAATCTTCCAAACTTAAATGCAACGTCGATCGACATCTTCGTGAATCCCGTTCATCATTTGTCCTTTCCTCAATCCTCCCTATACTCAGTTTTTTCTCCCACTTTCACTTCCTCTAAACCTTTGCGTACTTGTGTCATTCACGCCTTGTTGGGAGGACATGATTAAAATATCATACTGAAAACACCAATTAGGGCACATATTGTTTAAAATTCAAAAGAGATATCTACGGACTATACTGCAACTCTAAAGAGTCTACTTAAAATACAATTATGGGGTAATTAATCATAAACTGGCGTCTCGCTTTCAACCTTACTCCTAGCGCCCGTAGCCAAACATCATGCCATTTTGGAATGAGACCGAATCCGTGAGCAAATTAAAATACATTCCGGGCCGGATCCGGAATCGCAATCCTGAAGTTTTGGATTCCCAAGTTTTCATTAATTCGATTATTAGCGGTTTCCGCCATCTTGGATTCGTGACTTTTATTGATAAAAACAATTAAAGGAATACAACTCTTTAACTTTCAATAAAGTGTGTAACCTGAAATTCTGGATTCACTAGTTTTCATTACTGCGATTGTTTTCGTCGATTATTAAGTGATCTTTTTGGATGATTTTTTTTTTGTACGATAACAATGTTTATAACTTGGAAATAAATTTTGGAATAATCGAAATTACTTGCGAAATCCAGCGAAAGTCACATATGAAATAAAAAAAAATAACTGTACGTACTTAGATGCAATACTTAAATGCAGCGATCAATTTTCATTCCTTCTGCAGTTTATTGTTGCCTATTGCATAAGGCAGAGGAATGCCCCGTAATCTCCGCCTACAGAGAAGCAGAATGCCATCAAAAGAGCCAAGTCTGCAGCGAGGAATAGGAAGTCGCATGCAAATGAAAGGCCAGATCAGATGACAATCAGCAGAGCTTCCAGTACTCAGAATATGCACAGACTTAGGGACTCTCAATCTCCTGAACAAGGCGAAGCCCAAATCAAGGTTATTCGCAAGAGCTAGCTTAAATGCTGCCCGATAAAGCGACTTTTAATCTATTAATTAAAAAACAAAAAGTAGATAAATGTGTATATAACACCATAACACTCTTGGTCACAATTTATAAAACACATATGTTTTAAGACAGCACTGCTTATTTGCATCATAATATAGCTAAATTGTTCAGTATAATTTCGTTTTAAAGACACAATCATTTAGCAATAATGTGCATTTGTCATAAATCTTGTCTATATTCAATTTATAAATCTTCAGTAAATTATATATGTTACAAGTATGGGATATAAAGCTTTCAGTGATCACCAGAATGAAATTCCAAAGCTACGATTTTGAACCTAAACTTATTTTTTAAACGGTTTTCCTAAAAAAAAAACGGTAAGGATTTTCAAAAATATTTTGTATCGTTATTAATTATGTCATATCCCAACTTTCAAATTGAGTGCAATATCACGGTTTCAAAATAAGAGAAGAGTTCTTAATCAAGGGAATTACGCTAAAACAAATTCATTTATTAATTTTTATTCACAACGTTAGACCCAAATAGTGATGTATATTTTTTTAACATTTCTTCCAAGTAGATTATTAGAAAAATGACATCTTTAACAAAAATACCATGATGATGTTTTCACCAGCTTATCATATTTGGAATGGGAAAAATATAACTTCAATAGTCATTGCCCGTCTATATATGGAGGTCCACATATCTAAAACCAGCGAAAATATATATACTATTCTCTATTTACATTATTCGGAATATTGTCCTCATCCATATTTATCCCAATGTTTCGGCCGTTGTGCGCTCCGGCCTTCTTCAGGTGGTTGGAATTTCGAACTGAGCCCTTTATTTCGCTCGCTGGGGTAGACTGTTCTAGTTCCCCGTGCCATGTCTAATGGATGTCAGTTATCAGTTATCTCCTGTTAATTCCCCTCTCCAGTTATCCACCGTCTTAACCAGGTATTGAACTCACACTCTTTGAGCCCAATAGTCCGAATAATGTAAATAGTGTACATAATAACTCATCTCAGAAATATTGACAGATACTGATATACTATTCTTTATTTCAAAATACTCATTTCCGAAATATTAAAATCCAACCATCATTTATACGCTTAGCGCCTTTTACGCCTATCTGGTCACCATTCACAGTTGTGTTTCATGGTGACACTCAACGCGTAATTGGACAATGGCTTGGCGTTTCCTTTTACAAAGGAGATGGTGAAGTTACTTCGCCTCTCCTTTGAGAAGCAGACCTACAAGTCATCAGCCGGTTTGAATTGAGAGCATTCTTTTTATTATACTGGTTGCCAAACAAGGTTACTCTCCTGGTATGTTATCCATAGCTATGGGGAGAGATGAATTCTTGCCAATCCCAAGGGTATCGCCACGTGTGAATAGAAGGAACTGAACGGGATTTTGCTCTCGGCCCCTCCGATTCCTCAATCCGCTTGCTGTCCATTAAACTACCGTGCTTCCACGTATTCAAACTATCAAGTTGCAATGTTGCTATATGTCACATCCTTTCAGAAAACAAGTGATCATTTACTACATTATTATGTTTATTTAAGCGCTACTTGACTAGACACATTTTTAAGCAAACCTCAAAGAAGTCGGGATTACAAGGGGTTACGGAGATTGAGAATAAGAGTAAAGAGGGGTCTTTTGGAAAAGGATAAAGAGAAGGACAGGGATCAAGGTCAAGGTCTCAGAAGATTTCTATTGACATTACATTTGAATATTTGAAGATTATAGCTATCAGGAGAGCAAGTCGTAGAACGGGAGTTCAACTGACTGGAGATGCGAGATAAGGAAATGTTGGAGTATAAGTGATGGTTACATTTAACAGTTTCGACAGTAAAAGGGAGGGGCAGAGATGACAACCTAGTAACACGCTTAAGTTCATGCAGTTTGGAAACCAGTGAAAGTAACTTGTTGGGGCAGTTGCCATGAAATTACTCGTAGAAAAGACGGAGGGAATCCACAGCACATTTCTGAGATAGCGACTGCAGACGGGATGCCAGATCAGGACCAACCAAGTTGCCTATCTGTCTAAGGATTTTGTCGAGGACCACGAGATGAACAGCGGGAGCACCAGACTATATATGGCAGCAGCATTCCATGCAAGGACGAATGGTTGATTTGTAGGATGGACTCAGGCGAGAAAAACCTCCTGACTTCTGTCGGTGTACAGGTCAGTTATAAGAAAGTTTGTGTTGGGGATAATGAAATTAAACATATGATAAGAAGCACTAGGGACAGTTTTATTCGTCATTATAAAGGGCTAAATAACCAAAACATTACAATGTCGAGTTTTGCACTTAAATCAAGTCAAGTCTAGAATAACATAAAAATGTCATACATGGCGTCCGACTCGTTCAGAATTGTCCGAACTATCAACTATATGTAACAGTTCTCTTAGATCAATGATTAGAAAGCAATCTACGCGAGGGAAACATGTGGAATTTAATTGGACTGTTCTTCTTCGGATTTCGTTGTCCTAAAGAATAAAAAACAAATGACTGTACAAAATAACAAAAACCTCATCACTTGAAAATTGTCAACAACTGATAATGGACACTATCTCTAATTTGAAGAGAAAATGTTAATGTAATCATGATCATGAATTTCCATACTCTCTTAAACAAAGTCCATCAATATTAGAAAGAATGATATGCGTTAGTCTTTATTTGTGAAATCTATTTCTTTGAATTTCTTGAAGAGAAAGTTTTTAAAAATACCAACTGGTTTTACTAAGTGTCCGGTCAGTGAATATCGAATGTTTCCTGGTAAGGAAACGGTTAATTTCATTAACACCATTAATAAACTCCTGACTTCTAGTTGTTACGAAATTAATATTCGGTCAGATTTACGAAAAAAAATTAACAAATAGAAAAAGAAAACTTCTAAGCCATTTAGTTATGCTGAAATGTTAAATAAA
The DNA here is from genome assembly GCA_964036315.1 of Acanthosepion esculentum. Taxonomy (NCBI): domain Eukaryota; kingdom Metazoa; phylum Mollusca; class Cephalopoda; order Sepiida; family Sepiidae; genus Acanthosepion; species Acanthosepion esculentum. The sequence goes on from OZ038491.1 coordinate 102,323,758, forward strand.
GACCTTGATCTAACCATTAATAGTTAAGTATATCTCATGACTTCAATGTTAAGATAAACAAGTATTTAATTACAACTGGAAATAAATACTTAACAACAACTAGAAAGTAAATGAAAACCAAAGATAATTAACCATTTTAGCGAATACCTTGTAGCGCGGCTCGGCTTAAGGTCCGGTAAATCCTAAATCAAAACCCAAATCATCGACGCACAATAATTCACACTAATTCGACTGGATACTTCCGCTCAATAGTCACTCAGTAGTCACTGTAGTCAGTAGACTGACACCGCTCTTCCTACATCTGGCGGAAAACATATATTCATAAGTCACCGCCGAAACTTTGTGCTGTTAATTACTAATTTTCGCCTCTATGACACCCTGCACAGTTATTATTTATTCCTAAAATATGATTTTCTTTGACAATCAAGAAATATCAGAAAAATTTTAAACTTATACAATTTTGGTAACCTTAAGAAAATTCATTTTATGAGAGTCAATGTATTTTTCAGAAGGTTTAAATCAACGTTATGTTGATTAAACTTTGGTTAAAAAATGAAGGAATGTTTATATGTTTGTTTTTAATCATTTTACGCCAAGCAAGGTGCCAAAAGTTCCGAATATGTTTACAAGGAGTGAAATAAAGAAAGACACAAGATGGCTGAGGTTGCGTTTACATTTTTGAAGACCGCAGGTGACAGAATAGCTGAAAACTGGAATTAATTTCCACAATTGAAATGTGCGGGTGACACATTATTATTATAGAGTTACAAGTAGTAATTTCAACAGTGAAACGTAGCTGTTAGTTTAGTAATGCGCTTAAATTGTTGAATTCAAAGCCCAGAGATACTATTAAAATGTTTCTGCAATAATTTCAATCACATTGCTTTGTAGTTTATAGGCAGTTCTGATGAGAATTGCTCCTTGGTGTTTCTTCTGCGAGCTACAAGACTGGCAATTAAGACTCCCCATTTTACGGTTGCCCCCGCTAGATACAAACGTATGTTCTATTCTAATAGATTTGTATAGTCTTTAGAACTTCCCTAGCACATAAAATAACCAACAACTTAAAAGTAACGTCAATTCATATCTTCTGTCGTTCTGAACTCTGTTCTTTCATTTCTTTTCCTTTCCCATTACTAAGTTATTCTCATTCATTTGCGAAGTACCAAATTGCACTCTACTGATATTACCGCCTTTCATGGGGTGATATCATTAAAAGAAAACATTAGCTTAGTAATTCATTACACGTCAAGTATATAACAAAAAGTTTTTCTCTGACTGGTCGCGTACTGCTTTGAAGGTACTATTCTCTACTTCGTTTCACGTGCCAATAAATCTATGACTACTACGTATTATATCTATCGTTATCATTTCGCCAACCTTTTGCTCCATCTGTAATCATTTCTTTTTAGCATACATGCCACCCGCTCTCGTGAATGTTGATGTGTAATTACAAGTGAATAATGTCTCGTGGGATGAATACGTTGTACGGGAAATCAATGTTCCTTCTCTTCTAGACGCAAATTAACGTCGTGCAATGGTGCCTAATTGATCTTGGAGTTTTTACGAGTTTATGACATTCTTCTGTTGACTGTACAATAGATTATATGACTTCGATTCATCCGATTGTCGTACGCATGTTTACCGGAAGCTCTGCTCGATTAACTTCCTGTTGATTTTGTTTCAATCAAAGAGCTTATTTGAGGCTCGGTTGTTCTATTGTTTGGGTCTGACGCCACCATCACTGTCAGGTCTAAAGGCAGTTGGTGATTTTGGTGTTCTGGAGTGGCAGTGAGCCTAAAGAATTCATTCATATCTCTTAGTGTAAACCTAGGATCAACGCTTCCTAATGGAGATAAAATTCGATTCAGCATTGTGGTAGATCCGGTCGTATATCGCACACTAGCAATATATAACTTCTAATATATTTTTGAATTTGTTTTACTATCTGATCTATGTTATCTCAAAGCGTGAGTTTTATAGCTAGCCTTTGTTTCCAATTGATCTCTGAGCAATCCTGGATTTTATTTTATTTCCATTATTCTACTAAGGGGTTTAAGATAATGAAAGGTAAATGGTATCATAGTTTAACCTAGAATATATATTATTTCTCCATTCTATTTTGAGTTTGGCACGTGCTATATAATTCGCTTTGAAGGCTGAAGTCAAGGAGTTTGTTTACAGTTTAAATTGACGATTGAAAAGAGAAAATACAAAAAGAAGATATTTTGTATTTCTTACTGCTACTGCTGAAGATTTTTCAGTACATTTTCAAACTATTGATTTCCATCTAACGTTTTTCAAGTACTGGATGTTTCGTAATTGAATTTTCCTCTACCAAATATGCAAATTTGCTCATGATGCACTTAATGCGTTCGCTGTATTAGCAAAGCCTAAGAACAGAAAGATATTAGCAAGAATTTCAAATATGCTGTTAACGCACAAAGTTAGGATATAAAATTAACAGCTATGTAGTTGCAAAGTGAGAGCAACAATCTAGGTTTACTTGCTAAATTTAAGGGAGTATTTATTGAAAATTCCATTACATCTATCTATCTATCTATCTATCTATCTATCTCTTTCTCTGTCACTATCTATCTATCTATCTATCTATCTATCTATCTATCTATATATATATATATATATATATATATATATATATATATATATATATATATATATATATATATGGATGTTTTGTTAGTATAATGGAATGATGCTTGCAATGATGATTTGTAGAAACAAGATGACTCTTCTCTTGGGAAATGCAGGTATCGATCCACTAAGGTTAATTAGCAGAACTTTTACCTGAAGTTCTCTCCAAAAGTTTAATGCAATATTAACTCGCAAAAACAAAATAATTTTTATCCTATATATATATATATATATATATATATATATATATATATATATATATATATATATATATGGTAAATAATAAAAATAAAAATATTAGCACTCATGTTATTGATTTTATTTTCAGAACCTTTAATGCAAGTTTTGGTAGAAGCTTTCAGTCAAGTCATCAGGTGGTTTCAGTAATTGACTGCCGTTTTTACTTATTTTTAGACTAAGTAATTTCTGAGCTAGTAATTGTTATATATATATATATATATATATATATATATATATATATATATATATATATATATATGTATGTATATGCAGGTGTCCATAAAGTTCGTGTGCCCTTTAAAAAAATTATAACTTTATTTGTATTTGCGATAGAAATAATTTGTAAAACGGATTAGAAAGAAGTAAACCTATATTTGTTTTTAGATTTTATTGACATTTTATTTAAGTTTACACCTGTCCTCCATCATTAGCAATACGAAGGGTAATACGATTTTGCAGTTCAGTAAGACATTTGCCAACTGATTTACAGTAATGCCTGAAATCAAATTAGTTATTTTAGCAATATTTAAAACTATGTAAATTAAAATTTATAGCATTATTTACAGATTATTTCTATCGCAAATACAAATAAATTTGTAATTTTTTTAAAAGTCCACACGAACTTTATGGACACCCTGTATATAACAATTACTAATATTAATAATATATCGCTTACAAGAGGTGCAAAAGTCAGGTTCAACGAGCTGTCAGAGCCATGAAAGAGCGTTTGTGGCCGGAAAAGGCCACTGAAATCCAGGAACCATCAGATAGAAAGGATCTAAAGGCTTTCCATGCTGGCCTCAAGAACATTTTCGGTCCTCAGAAAAGTGGCGTTGCTCGCCACAGCAGATAGTGAAACCCTCTTGACGGATAAGTCAGACATTTTAGATCGCTGGAAAGATCATTTGGAAACTGTGTTAAACACAACTTCGGTTACTGATGAGGAAGCCATTACATCAATTGAGCAAAATCCAGAAATTCCGGACTTGTCTTGTGAACATACCACTCAAGATGTAAATGAGTCCATCAAGTAAATCTTATATGGAAAATCACCTACTCCTAAGGATCCTATTCCACCCGAAATGTATAATATATATATATATATATATATATATATATATATATATATATATATATATATATATATATATATATATATATATGTGTGTGTGTGTGTGTGTGTGTGTGTGTGTGTGTGTGTGTGTGTGTGTAAAAGAAAGGGGAGGATAAAATCTACATACACGTACATATATTTGCACATCCACATAAATATATTTCTTTCTTAGTTGTTATATATATAGTGGTCAATATTGTGAAACAGAGCTATAAGTATAATATCCAACGTCGATAGAACAAATCGGATTTGCATGCACTGTATTTATATCACCTGAGGAAGAAATATATTTATACGTACGTGTAAGTATATCCACGTGTATGTTGATTTTTGTCCTACACATTACTACAGTTAGTTCCTTTAGAGTTGAGCACTATTATTGGTGGATTTTAAAATTTATACATAATACCTATTCGTCACCGGAGCATGGAGATAATCAACCTGGACTATTTCACTAAAAACATCATGGTCCCCGGTAATATACAATATAAATTGAACTTGTTAAACAAAATCGAGAGATATTTAAAAAGGACGAGATATAAGCTATTTTTCACTAAACCGATATATGATAGCTTACATGATTACGAAATAGAAACTTATGGTTTCAAATCACAAAAGAAAAAAATATTTTTAAAAAAACAAGCGAAAAAATTCTATCGGAATTCGAAACATCTCTATGATAAATAATATCAATTTTAATTTCCACACAAACGAACTACACTGTAAAATGTGAAGAGTCATCGATAAGATAGAGAAATCCGATAAGATAATTATCAGATCGAATAAGACTGGTAAACTCTATTATATCGATGCGGAATTATGCCACAAAGTCATCACTAGATTAGTACGTAATTTCTGTAAAACAGTGGATCATAAATGGGAAAAAGTTATTAACCATGATGTCGAAACTATAGCGGCTAAACTTAAAACAAACGATTGAATCTGTAAACATTACAAACAACAGTATTTCGTCAAGATTAGAAAGCACAAGCAGAATTTCCTAAATAACCCTCAATAAAGATTGCTCAACTCATCCATAAACAATATGGGTATTATCAGCAAAAACCTCATGGAAAGCCGTGTATGTATATTAAATAAAGCTTTAGAGAAGAACAAGTGGCGAAATACAGCCGATGCTACTGAATGGTTCAGTAATATAAATAACAAATGAGAATGCACATTTTTACAGTTCGATATCTGCACCTTCTACACACCACTCACGGAAGATCTACTGATAGCCAGTATTAATTTAGAAAATAACTACGGCCATATCTCCGACAAAGAAGTAAATATCATGAGAAAGCCAAAAAAAAAATGATTTTATACCACGACAGAACTTTATGGACTAATAAATATAACCAAGAATTTTTATGTTTGCATAGGGGTATATGATTTTGCGGACACATGTGAACTTGTTGGGATAATGTTACTATGGAGACTCAGAATTATCTCTGATAGAAAAAACAACGGTATATACAGGGACGATGGCATAAATCTCCTTCCTAAATTGAGACCAAGACAAGCAGAAAGGGTAAGAATCTTTAAGGACAATTAACTAAATATTACCAACTATAACCAAACTGAAGTGATCAATTTCCTAGGCGTTAGATTTGACCTGAGTAAGGCCATGTACAAACGACACACTAAGGATTTGTAGAAGCACAGGTACGTAGATAGATTATCCAACCATCTTAAATGGATACTTGAAAATTTGCAAAAATTGGTACAGTATAGGTTATCCACCAAAACCAGTAACAAATAATATTCTACGATTATAAACCTAGATATAAGAAAGTGCTAGAAGCCAGCAAACATAATGTGAAATTAGAATATGTAATAAGACTTAATAACAAAGGTAACAATAATCTAAAACAACGTAACGTAATATGGTCAAATCCGCCATACCACTTACAAAAAACAAAGCAGGTATAATGCTATTACCCCAACAAAATGAAAATGAGCAATATCAAATACAAAAATTGCACAATATTTCCAAGGTATGTTTAGTGATTAAAAAACAACAATAAGAACCAAACATTAGATGGGAGATAATCGCGAAAGCTAAGACAAGCAATAGAAAGGGAGGTATATGTAATGTGTGTTTGTTGTTGAAGCCTATTATATCAAAACACTAAAATAAGACAAGGTCTGAATTGATGTCTCCATGTATCCATAAATCCAAACACCTTCTCAAACACATTGAACCCGATCAAAAGATATGGTAATATAGATTTTACGAATATTTACATAATATGCAACAACCTTATTATTCCTAGAACCCATTATGAATTACATTTCATGTATATCTATATACACATAAAATCCAATTTTACTGTACTTGATTAATTTATAACGTGTGTATATATAATTTCACCTTTATATGTACAAGGCTAGGTCAAATATTTTACGCAACAGCAGTTAAATAAACAAGTTTTAACAAAAAATTTCGATTCATCACCACGAAAACGGGAAATATATACCGGTCAGATTATATTTCCACCTGGAGATTTCAAGAATTGCATGAAACTCCGATTCGTTCTATCGAAATTATATATATATATATATATATATATATATATATATATATATATATATATGTAGCAAATAAAAGTTATTTTTTAGATACCTATATTTGTATAGATGCTGCATTTATTTTATTCGCCCGCCCGCTTGTATATTTGACTAATCTTTTTAAAATAAAAATACGTGCTCTTCCGTAGGATTTGCACCATTCTTAGATTAAAGCTGTCTTAAACCAATTCTACCACAGAGTACGCCGCCAACTAAATACGGTTGAATAGCGTCTTGTTATCATGCTTGAATAGTGCCTTGAAATAAGTCTTTCTTTAACTTTCGAAATATTCTTATCTGTTCAATTCTGTATCCTAATTTAAACAATGCAATTTCAAAAGTAGCGAGAAAATTTTATTTGTTAAATCGACATATGATATTACTTAATCGTTATTTTTGTCTATGCCCATATTTTAGTGGACATTCGTTTGATTTATAGAACAGAATATTTCTTTTTGTGTGTCTACCCGCCTGAACATTATAGATATATTTTAAAGGAATATATATGTTTTCCGGCAGAATTCGGACCTGCGTTCGATTTTTTCTCGGGTCTAAGAACAGTTTCTACTCTCAAGATGGGCGCTCATTCTTTTTGTATTACTACAAATGTTATAATAGCATATACTCATATTTGAAATAGACGCCTCATTTTGTATTTAACAGTTAAACTGTGTGTATTACATCCATTGGCCTACCTATTCGAGAAATCTTAATGAAAATATGCACTAGAGCAGGAATCGAAACTGCGTTCCTCTTTTGTTATAATAGAGCCCCCCACTCGCCACTATATTATCCGGTGGGCTTTTGCGATCGGCTACAAAGACTGTCAGAACTTATACATGCCTATAAACATTGTTTAAACGATAGACATTTTTGCGCTTATTATATGTGATCATTTTGCATTTCTATTATTATGAGTAGTGGTTCGCAAATGTGTTTTTGTGCTTAGAAAAATATTGTCCGAAATTTTGTTCTGGTTACCCAAACTATCGGCTCACTTGAAGCCTCATTTATAAAAATAAAGGAATTTCATTAGTACATTTTATTAATAATTTTTGAAAGCGTCGTTATATTGCGAAAATTAAATTAGAGGCACCATATCTCTACAAGAAATGTAACACCACCGTTTGAGTGCTTGGCCTCGGAATGCAAGGAGGATGCATGTGTTTGACATTTGATAATTTCTGTTTGTCCTTATGATCCATTAGCACACACTATCCAAGTCTGTTACTCATAATTTCCGTTTATTTTTCTAGCAGTCAACATGCGTAGCATCTACTCTGGAAAATGTTTTCTTATTTTGTATGCCAGTAAATCTTGTTACTGATTGTAAGAATTAGTTTCCTTGTACTTTCTACTACACTCAGGATGATTGTTCGTGACATATTCTCATAATTTATAGCTAGTCTCTGAAGAAATCATCCAACATTCACTGTCAGATTGAAGATTAGATATTACAGCACACTTTCCTTTATTTCTACAGGTATGTTTTGAGATTTTAAATCACACTTATCGATCTCCTTGCGGTGTTTCTGCTTTCTTTCTCACACCTTCCATTTTCTGTCATTCTCCACACACTTATATTTCAATAAATGCTTGAATTTCTCTACAAATCTATTTAGATATCAATGAGGAGTGTCTCATTTCTTGTTACCTATGAATCATAGTTTTATTACATTTTATAGTTCAACCATTTTCTTCTCTATTTAAATATGTTGCATTCCCGTTCAGGTTCCTTTCTGCACCTGCTATCAACATAGAGTAATCTGCGTCACACACGTTCCATACGCGCCACACACTCCGGCGATCATGTCTCATTCGATTAATGATTGACTAGGCAGATATCCCGTAATAAGCTGACGTTTCTTTCTGCGGTAGATTAGTTACAAACTAAAGCGATAGGCTCAAACTGCTCTGCTGAGAGATTCAACGATGGCTTAATACGTTTCCCAACTGTTGTTTGCTCATAAGGGAATGCATTTAAGCCAAACATTATTCAAAATCTGCCCTGCGATTTGTCGTTCCAAATCCTTATATATTACACAATGCTGCACTTCGATATGAATCTGCGTTTATCATTTTAATTACAAGGCTCGATGGACAATTTTTTAATTTTAATTTCACGCATGCGCGTTGTTTGTTTTTTTTTTTCATTTTTTCCACTCCACACTATAGTAATATCAATAAGGTAATGTCTCTGAGAAAAAGTGCAACATGACGCAAATCACTCCTTCAGAAATTTGGAAACGGCATGCTGTACAGCTTGGCATTCGTGCCAGAAGCACCAATACGAACATTTCAGAGTGTTTGTGTGTTAATCTGAGAGAGAGGATTCGGAAAGAGCAGGCTGAGTCTAATTGTGATTACGAAGCTACGGCAGCTCGGAAATTCATTCTGATCATTCTGATAAGAAAAGAAGTCAGGAAGTGTTGTTCTGTGTAAAGAGGATGGCTGTTGGGAGACCTACGCCTGGCAACAGGACTCTGCACCATACCAAACAAACAGGATAACCCAGGAAATTTATGCGGCTACATCACCCCCTAGATCTAGGCAACTAACGTCCCAGAATGCAACCCCTTGATTATGGCAGCATTCATTAACTCGGACAAGGAGATAGTTCAGAAGAGATGCTGGAGAATGGGAAGTCGTCTGGAGGGCGCCGTTGAAACCAATGGTGATTTTATGGAATTGATTTACTCTTAATATTTCAAAATATTTTTGTGTAATTATGTTAAATGTATCTGTAAAAATGAGATGTTATTTTCATTTTTGCCTAATTTAGAGGATAATTTATCCATCGCTCCCTGTACATATGGCGAAAGTAAGTAATCGTTTGGTCTTTTAGTTCTGTTCAGAACATCTCCCTGTATAAGTTTAAAAAATACATTTTTTCTTTATTTACAATCTACTCCGGTAGACGAAATAATGGTTTCGTTCGAAATTCCATTGTATATCACCTGAAGACAGCCGGAGCGTACAACGACCGAAATGTCCTGAATAAGGCAATAAAGATGAGGACAATAGTCCAAACAATGTAAATAATATAAACAAGTTATTCAAATAGTTCACGTATCTCATAATGTCATCGATTACTGTATTGCTGGCGGATGGCATTCGTGCAATAATTATAGTAAATCATTGAAAAACACGCAACGTTGCAATGCAAATTATACTAAATCACAATTTCTAAGGTCAATATGAAAACGCCATTTTTTAGTGATACCTGCCCAACCCTTGACGCCAAAATCTCGCTCGTTACGTTCACATTGTTGAGTCATTCCCTCGGCTAAGTGTGTTTTCAGTTCAGAGGTTCTAATCATGAGAATGGCAATATTGTGTAACAGACTATCGTTTGAACTGTTCTGCAAACACTAGAATATCAACGGCTGCAAGGTTACAATCAATCATTATATATTCTTTACATGATATCCTCATAATCTTAACTTCCTTGGTTCAAGAACTTCACCCAATCAAATTCTTCCTTGAATGCCACTTTTATCTTGTGATGTGTAAGCCGAAGAATAAAATGTAGTTAATGTTAATGATTCTGTCATTATACCGTTTACTTGGGGAAAGTTTATATTCTCTAAATCGTCTGGACTTAATTAGGGCTTAAAAGTACGTTTCCGATAGGAAGAACATGGACGTTAGTAGGACGAAAGCAATGTTAATTTTCAAATGAAAAGTTAATAAACGCTAAATGACTAATTCAAGTTTTAGAGAAATCATACTTCAAAATTAAAAAAAACCCAGATGTCCATCTTGTCTGTGTCTTTATCGTTTCAATGTGTGATGTTAATAATTTCGGTTTTATTTCCTTTCTTATTTCATATATAATAAACATACTATTACAGAAAAAGTTATTTTCTAAAGAATTTCATTTACGTAAGCAAACAGGCAAATACACACAGCGACACACATTCTGGAAAAGGAAATTTTACATTTTTTACATTTTTATATGAAGGAAACATTGGCTGCACGAGAAACATTACAAACTGACGTTCGATTTTACACCAAAAATTTTGACATATATATTTGACAATGAAAATCTTGCCACATAACTTCTTCATTTTTTTTTATTGATTGATTCGTTTTCTACGGCTTACCAAATATTTAGAGGTTATTTAAAGCCAGAAAGCACTTATAGATTGTAAGAACTTCCCTTTTTTATTTTGGAGATAATAATGGTTTTGCGATCCAAATCTTACTAATTAACACCTAAACCGGTGAGTAGAGGTGGATTCAAAACGTTCACAATGTTATCTGCCCGTAATGTGAATGCAATGAATCCAACGGGGATTGAAATTCAGCTGTCTGATTAACAGTGCTGATCCATTTTCCATTACACCAACCGCACATCCAAGCTTACATCACCTGGTATTCCCGAGCGGTCACACATCTACTTAGTGTCCGGGCGCGATGTTATTTAACTTCACTGATCATGCCGGAACAGTTGCTTAAACGTCACGGCTGCAGTAAATCTACAGAGATAAGATGTTAAGTTTTTGTTATTGTAGTCGAGTCTTTATAGGGTGGTCTTAACTTGCCATTACTAAAGTCACGTACAGAAAAAATTCAGTAACCGCAGGTTATGACGCCTTCAACAAGTCAATTGGGGGAAAATTCTGCTCAAATTGGTGTACTAAAATTTCATATAATTTTTTACTATAATATTAACTTACACTTATTTTAAAAGGTTTCAATTATTGTCCAACGCTAAAGAAAAAGTTATAATACCCTAATAGGAAGAAAACTGAATATTAGTGCAGATAATATTTCCAGTGAAGTCATTGCTCATCATCAGGTCGTAGCTATCATATATATTATCATGAAAGATGTCTAAAACCTCATGAAATAAATATCAGCAGTTATTCTTTGAACAACAATGTTAAAAGATTGCAGAATATAAAGTTTCAGTATACCTTACAGAAATATCTCATTCATTTTTTTCTCTAATCTCTTTCTCTTTTCGCTGCTAAACACATAGTTCATATTTCTTTTCCTTTTGTTTACTGTTGTTATTACAGACTGTACTGTTTCTTCCTTCTTTTTCAATACCGTTGTTTCACGTTGTACTTATTTTAAAACACACGTGCTAACCGAATCAGAATGAATCGATATTTCATTTATTAGCTTGTATCACCTCATATCTCAGCTGGGAAAATAACAATGCCGCACAGATTCTCATCAAAAACACAGAAGTCGAAAAGCGACATCGAAGTACATTGGCGACAAAATATATAATGGGTCACAGAGCTAAAGAACTTTTCTTTCAATTCTTAATAGAAGAAAAAGATAATTATTTATCAGTGCACTATCAGGAGTAGCATCTGTGGAAACCGTTATTTATTTGGTTTTTACGATGTATAAACCTACTTCGAGTTATTTTGTGTCGAATTAGCTATGCAGCACTCGACGAGGAACAAACTCACGAGGAACCTGATAGTAATGACTCCATGCTTCGTATGTGATGTATGCCAACAGATTATAGCGGTTTGGATATAATTTATTATGAATAACAAAATTTATTTTCTAAAATTAGTTAATCTGTAGTGACACCGTTATGGCGATTGTCTAATCGTAAGTTAGATGTGACACAAGCCCAAATATATGGTGCACGCACTAAGAACCGAACTCGCTACTCAGTCGTAGCTGTTCTCGTGAGGCAAGCATGCTAAGAACGACACCACGTTGAAGTGACCATTATGTACTAGTCACACTCTAAGAGATACCAAAATAGGCTTTGCAGTAGCTGTCAAAACACAGTATCAGGGCACTAGGTGCATGAGAAGGATAACTTGAAATGTTTTCTCCCAACCACCTGTTTCATAATCGAGACTAAATTGGTGCCGGTGTTTGCCCTGATTTCTGCAGAGGAAGTTGATCAACGATACGCAGGAAATTCTAAGTGGATGAAGTGACATATACGACTCACCTGAAAAGAGAAAGATAGTGTCTCTCACATCTTCGCGGGAATCAGATCCACAATCGCAGACAGTTCACAAAACACCTTCAAATTTTCATTAATTTGACGATGCCAAAAAAATGTAGGTATTTAGCAGGGGACCCACATGGGAAACGGATGTGACACAAGTTCGGAGTGTAGAGTGGTTTTAACGGCCATACTGCGGGGAAAATACCCAAACTGCCTCGACACTCATTTTCTGTGGACGCCTCAAACGTTGGACAACAAACCCAGGTCCACCTCGAGTAAGAGGTATTGCCTGGTAAGAAAGTTCCCTGGGGTTTAATACCCAGAATATATATAAAGAAAATATTTCGTCTCGTATTCTTATAAAAATAAAATTACAAACATGTATAGGCGAGTTAACAATTACCACATTCCGAGGGGAAGTTAAGTTAAATCAAGGCTCTAGTGCTTGCTGCCGGAGAGCACACGCATTTGAACGGGAGGTGATATTACCAAGTGGGTATGCATAACGCCAAGTATAACGTGCAAATAGTGAGAAATAATATTTGATTAGACAGAAAAATACATGGATTACACAAAATCTATTTACAATATAAAAGAAAATATAACAAAAGCAAATGAACAGACAAATATGTAGAAATCGTTACAAAATGCAGAGCAGATACTGAAGCTTATTCATAACTAATTTAACCCATCACTATTTGGGCACAATTAGGTACATATCAAGACGCTACTTGATTTACACGATCGATAATTTGACAGGTGTTCTCGGTCGTCCACTCTTCCCTATATCGATCACCGTCCCGTTCTCTATAAAGTTCTTGTCACAGGCACAAATCTTGGGACGTGACGTCGTATCTCTTTTAATGTGTCTGCGTATCCGATTTTGTTTCAATAAACCATGACAAACATTGTGCCTTTTCTTTCGGAATAAGCCATTTTAAGCTCCCATCTAGCAGTACATCTTTCTTCAACAGGATATCTGAAATGGACAAATGAAATATCAAAAACTTTGTTAACTACCGAGTACGTAGAACAAATCTGATTAAGTTATATCATCAATTGCTTTTGTAATATAGTTTCTAAATTGTAAACAGATTTTATGGATATCCTGTATATTAAATATATTCTTGTGAAATGACTATATGCACGGTCCGTACACCAAATAAAGTGAGCAGATATTAATTCGAAATATTTTAACATGGGGTGTGCTTTACTCCATAAGGATAACTGCAAATGTTTTCGCCAAGAATGTCCTTTGAAGATGAAAAGTCTAAAAGCACGCTAACATGTATGATGGTGTCATCTATATAAGGAAGACATAGAAGATATAATTTCTTTATAAATGACTCACGAAAAACTACGCTCTTAGACGTCAATTACACTGTTTAAAGTATAGATATCAACTCAAACGATATTCGGTATAACGTTTATTTGAATGAGAAGGACATGTCTTCCTTAAATTCACATGAAAACTTCTGATATTAAATGCTGCAAACAGTGACTGCGTAAACAATGGGGCTTTCAAAATGATCGTTTCAATATAGCTTACTTAAAGGGGAAAATCTGATTTTCTGGAAGATGGGAACACAACTTCCAACGCTGATAAGTTGTGGCACAATAACCTTTTAACGTGAGTAGACTTATATATAGGCGAAGACAAATATTGAACAGACTCCAAGGTGCCACTGACGTTCACAAAGCACTAACTCTTTAAAGAACGAGGAAGCTGCTGCTGATGGTTTGAAATAACAAGCACCGTTTCCCATCATAACATTAACAAAAAAGAGAACATATACAATAGTTTGAGTCAACCCGGGAAACCGGGTTATTTCGTTTTCTTCGCTGCCTATAATATGATGTGTCGTGTTTGTTTTTACAAGGTGTTGCCATGGTTCAATCCCAAACTTGCCAGCCCTTGTGAAAAGTGTTACGTAAATGCTGGTATTCCGCTTATAGTCCATCTTTTTTTTCAATGAGAAGCTGCTTTAAAAGGGTTGGTTTCGCTGGTACCAGAGACCGCTTACATCTCTCTTGATGAATCGCATGCAGACAGAAACACGACTGAGTGGAATAATAGAATAGAGAATATCTTACTTATCTTCTGTAAACCGATCGTATATGTTACGATCCCGGTTAGGACAAAAGAAAGAACAACACGAACAGAAGAGTAGAAATAACGAAGATATATTACACGGAATAACAATACAAGATGTGGAAGGTGTCAGTATGACTGTCAGTTTGGTTTGGAGTGAACTACTTACTATCGGCTCGACTCGATTCGTCTCTCTCTCTCTCTTGAGAGGCGTAGGGTACATAGTATTAAGAAGAGTTCATTCTGTAGTTATAGGTAAGGAGCCATAACAGTATATTCTCGTCATGAATGAAAGTAGAATGATATTGAAGGGTCAACTCATAGAGGAAAATGAGTATCACAGAAAATAATGTAAACATATCTATAACCAAAGATAAAAGAAACAATGTACAAGAAACAAGAACACTACGTAAAATAATTTTAGTTAGTTTTTTTTTTTCAATTATTCAATCATTGTTGGTTTATTTAATTAATTTATTTTCTTAATTTTTTTCCAGAGTATATTATATAAGTACTAAAATTACCGGTGATAATTTCATGGAAGTTTTTATTTAATTTTAACGGATTAATAAATCCTTATGGGTCATTTAATGCCTAAATATTATTTTCTTGTGAGCTTTGTTAATTTTTTTCCCAAAATATTGTACTGCTGCAAATTATATTACTATGGAAGTCTATTCCTGGTAATTTTTTCTGGTGTATTTTTTATACTTTCATGCATAGAACCTAGCGTGGGCCGCTAAAGGGTGCTACCACCCTGGGTCACGGTAGACCCAATAGCAACAACAATTTAGAGGTAGTTGCATGCTCTTTAAAAAAAAAACGATCAGAGGCATTGCTGCCGGATGTAGTTTGTTGACTTACCCAGCAGTAAATTTCCTGAGGAATGTTAATTCTAAAGTTAATGATTGTATAAGCTCTTGGCGTGTTCTACAACAATAAACTATCCATATAAATTCCCTATGGCATCGGTAAATATTTGGTATTAACAATTTTACCCAATTATTGCAACAGCCATCATAGATATCAATGCTGGTCGTTATTTTAAGAGGATACAAATGAAGACAGTTCAATTACCCAGAAATAGATGTATCATTACAGAAGGAGATTATCTCCCTTTGGCGTAGATAAGTGAGATGGTTCACATGACGGAATACGTAATGACGTTAATATACGCAGTGACCAAAGCGGAAGTCAAATGTCAGTTCGTTTTACAGCAACAAAACCTAAAGTTCGGTTTCTTTAGTCCGGTACGGTCAATACCCGTGCTTTAGCTAAATCAGCCTCGCCAGCAGCATAAATGGCCATGGTGCCGTTTCCTTTTGGAAACGGTATTACCCGTTCTTGGTATTACCTATTCTTGGCCTGGGACATAAATGCATCCAGGCTGTTTAAATCTTGAGCTCTAGACATGGCTTCTTCAGACAAATGATTATCTCCATGCTTTATGTAAGACCACTCCATTTTGTTTGTCCTTACACTGTTTATTTTCTATGTAGATTTGTATGATATGTTATCTTCCGCATGGGACATGCGTGTGTATATGTATATGTAGCTTCGTGTATATCTTGAGTACAAAGTCTCTTTGAGGACGACTTGTGTTTGCCATTCCTTTATTCTTTCAGCCATTCCGTTCCGTCCGTGAATTACGGTTTTATTGAATCAAGGATATAATAATGCCCATAACAGGGGAAATACTATGGGAGAATAAATCTTTCTTCCATATCCCTCTCCTCTTACAAAGACTTAAAACTTCCCTCTTCTATCTTTCCTTCTTTCTTTCAATCCTTCTCTCTATGAAATATTATAATTTTCGTTTCTTTCCACGGGATCAACACAGAATCGTCCATTATTTATTAGGTATTGGCAATGTTTATATGTTTGTACTAACGATGGGAAGAATTATAATGAGATAATTGGAATATTTGTTTTTAATTTTAGACATTATTCACGAATTACCAACAAGAATATAACCATGATTCTTAACGGTTTCCATGAATTAATGTGTTTGTAAAGTAATTACCTATTTCACAACTATGAATCATAAGACAACCAAACTATACAGAAACAATGTAAAATTGTAGGAAGTTTCCTCTAGAATTATTTTATCATATTTACTGAATTAATACGGAGCGCATTTCTGAGTTTAAACCTATAGAGGTTTATTAATTTAAAATGCAAATATTTTAGCAAGTGTATGGAAATGGAATTTTCCAAAAATAAGTACGTATTTTTATTCCTATGAATTATGAGTCCTCCAGTCAAGGCTTAATATTTGTAAACAGTGTCTAGAATTAGTTTATCTCCTCTCGTAATCGGCAGTGTGAAATTTGTTTTTCATTTCGGATTTTAATTTGGTGAAAAAGCAAAGAGGGCATTTTAGTTTCTCGTGAGATTTTGTTTTAGAAATGCTCAAAACGTTCCAATCTCTGCATCGCCCTTTTAAACAGGGAAACTAGTAATTCCTGTTCACATCGTATTACTTTGTGATCTTTTATGTCATGGAAAGCGAGAAAATTGTGTTTATCAAAAAAAAATAAATTGAAAACAAAAAAGATTATCATGACTGTATAAATAATCCACTGTAGTCCTCTCTCTCTTTCTCTCTCTCTCTCTTTCTCTCTCTCTCTCTCTATCTATCTATCTCTCTCTCTCTCTCTCTTTCCCTGTTTCAATATATGTCGTCTGTTACGAGTTACTGGAATATGGACTGATCTTTAATAAAGATGTTAAATTCTTGCTACTTGAAGAAACAAACCATTATGTCCTAAGTGTATAGCTCTGATAAAATCAAATCACTTACTTCCCAAGATTGACAATATTATAGCACACACAACAAAACAATCTCAAATCAAGTAAGATCTTTAAGACCAGATGTTTTTACACATCCTACCCATTCACCAGATTTAACAGACAGATTACAATATTTTACTATAAGTTTTCAAAAGAAGTAGAAAGTTAAGATCAATTCGAAAAAAATCATACAATTAATTTTTCTCCATAGATGTGATATTAAGGGTAAAACATTTAACATATAAGGGATTTTAGTGATTAAATTGCATCGTTTTCTACAGCATAATAACCATTTGCAGGTTATTTAAATCCACAAAATATCTTTGGATTTTAAGATATTTTTGACATAATAATGGTTTAAGGATACAAATCTTAATGATTAACACAGAGTTTAGGGAGAATAGCTGGATTCGTATGATTCCTAAGGTAATTTGCGCGCAAAAGAATATACACAACCGGTATTCGAACTTGGCTCTCCGATTAACAATTCCGAACAATTATCCATTACATCATTCTTACGTTGCACGTGGTATTTCCAAGCGGTCACTCATCTAGCTATTAATTATGTACGACGTTTTTTAACTTTCCTGATCGTTTAGACGTGATGTGGTCCTAAGCCTTTAAGTGATTACATATTTGTTAAATAATATTACAATATTGTTGTTTTTTTACAAGTGTTAAACCAATACTAAGCTCAAGAGTCAATCAAGGTAGAGGGATACAAAAGGACGATGTATGAGCGTATGGGTAGGCGATAAGAAAATATTTTCCTTGGGGTTATAAAGAAGGTATAATTATTAACCATAGACTTGAAGAGCTTAACATTTTCAGTGATCAGAGGAAATGTCAACTCGGTGTGGTTATTAGAAAGAAGTTTTTTTTTTTAAAGTGGAACTTGCTCCTAACTGATAAATACGAAAGGAATTACCGAACATGGTTTTTGCTAGCTATGAAAGTCAGAAGTCTTGGGAGAAAGGCATGTATCTCCCCATAACATATTCCATGGAAATTGCGACAGAGTAGCGAGAAACTTGTGATTTTACGTCTCTGGACATACATAAGGGGAACAATATGTAATCTCCTGCAAGGAGACTGCAAAGAAAGGACAGAAGTGCACCGGCTAAAATAAGATACCAATATCATTGCCAATATTTTTATCCTTTCTGATTTTACATAAAATATAGTGCATAGCAGGTGTAGGTATATGAGTTATCTGAGGCTTTGAAATATAGCTGGACATGCCGCAAAATTGGATACGAAACATTTATTTTGTCCAATGTTTATGAGTAAGTGGATTCAACTTCAGTTACAGAGCAAGAGTCTCAGACTGAGAGAAAGTAACGAAAAGAGTATTAATAACTTTTTTAGACGAAGAAGACAAAGAAAAAAAATTGCTATGTATAAAACTGACCATCCCGCGAAAAGGCTCACAGAAGAATCGAAGCGGGCCTCGAAGAACGGACAGCGTAGACGGCTGCTGCAATGTGCACCTCTCGACTCACTCACGCCGCATCTCTACTTCGCTGGTTACTTAGCAGTAATTTAATACCCACGAATAAAATCTATTTCACTGCTAGAGATTGATTTGTTATTCACTCTTAGATAACGATCTGGCCAAAGGATAAATTTTAAGCAACAAGCGTTTGACTGAAAGAAATCTCTCCCTATCAGCGAACATCGTGTCTGGTCTGACCTGCAACACAAGAGAGGGATTGTGAGGTATTACTGATGCAGTATATGGGGTCAAACTTTTTTCAGTATGTTTAAAGGTGTTTGTCATATATGAGTGGCCCACTTGTGGCCTACGGTGAGTATTTAGTCCTAATACGCGTTAACGGCAAGGTGACTCTTTGAGTGAACAATTTAACGTATTGGTGAAATTTAAGGATCAGCTCGGTGATGGGCGAACGCACTAGCTTTATTTTGGACGTATTGAATGTTACAAGACAGTCACTCCCTCACTAAGCCGTCTGGTTTATGTCATAAGATAGATCAACTGCAAGTTTCTGGTAGTCTATGTTTGGAGTATCAACTGCATACGCAATTGATAAGATTGAACGTTCGTTTGCTTTTGTTCAGAAATTAATGTTATATACAGCTACTTAGTGAAAATTAAACAAGTTATTTTTTATACTTGTATTAGATAAAGTACATCGGCTGAATATTTTACGTCCTGTAACACTTAACAAGAGCAGATGATATTCGAATCCCAATATCTATTTTGGATCGAAAATCGTCATCGATTTTTTTTCCAGACTACAATGGCATTTTAATATTGATTTTGAGAATATTACGTGCCATATAACATGATTGCGAATTGATTAAACAACTGGTATCTATTTAAAATATGACAACAATCGAATTTCCAATCTGAACTGCATTTCAGAGAATGATTAATGTTTGCCAATTCAAAAAGAGAACTTAACGATTACATTAGGCTTTATTTGCTATTTCCATTTCAGTGTTATTAATTGATTCTGACAAGAATATAATGATACAAAACTGGAAACTATTTATTATGAAACCATATTCAAATACCGATTTGGCCAACCTTTTATACTAGCGTCGTTTTCCCTCGGGATGAGGCAATGGTGGCTCTCCACAAGTTCGTATACTTTGTAGCGCTGAACAAATATTTGTCCTTTTACTATTACCACTTCCTATTCTGATATACATTTACACACACATTAGATAGGTTATTCGCCGATCCATTTGCCAATATTTTTTTAATCATTTCACCTCAATAAATGCAGTAAAGCCCTCAGGGCTAAAGGGTGTACTGAGAGTATAAGAAATATAGTAATAACGAGAGAGATCAGTAAAAGAATAAGAATTAAACAGAGAGACGATAACAATTGGCATGGAAATTAAATTTTCGAAGATAAAGAAACTATTAGCATAGAATTTTGCTTTCAACATGTCTTTTCTAACCATCCTAGAAATTATATATTCTTCAGGATAAGAATAATTATGGATCCAAATACGGCTATTTGTATCTATTTATAAATGTATTTACACAACTCTAAAAAAATGGTTATATATATATATATATATATATATATATATATATATATATATATATATATATATATATATATATATATAGATAGATAGATAGATAGATGAGATAATATCTGAAATCTTAGGCAAATCAATAAGTGTAAAAACTTATGGTAAAAGAAGGATATTCTAGACAGCAAAACGAAAAACAGAAATAAGTAGATTATGACATTTCTTTGCCTAATGCATCTATCTAACTATCCCACACACTTTCTCTCTCGCTCTCACTCTCCCTCCTCTCTCTATATCTCTCTACCTCTCCCTCTCTCTCTACATCTCCTCTCTCTCTCTCTCTCTCTCTCTATCTATATATATATATATATATATATATATATATATATATATATATATATATATATATATATATATATTTGTTGTATCAAACATTTTACTTACATTTTACTTCCTGACACCAAAACAAGCTAAAATGCCCATAATACAACCCATAACAAATGTTCAAAATCTCCCCACTTGCTTCTACACACACATGCACCCTTCAAATGTTTGACTAGGGGAACCTTTCTAATACCCCCACTCTGTTTCGTTTTTTTTTTTTTTTTTTTTTTTTTTGGGTAAGCCCCTATAACACAGTAACCAAGTGTCAATGTATGCTACATAAATAAAAATCCAAAGGATTCAGGTCGATGGATCGTGCTGGACATGGAAATGCCCCAGCCGTACCTATACACCTTTCATGATAGATGTCAGATAGATGCCTCTTCGTATTAGCAGTGGTACATCCTCTAGCAGCTTTTGAAGTGTGTTCGAAATAAGTCCCATTAGACAGCTCCCGTAATACCTACTCGGAGAATGTAACTACCAGATAGTCACTTACAATACCAGCACACACATTAATCATAAAACTGCTTCTGTTGTCTAGCCTGTATTTTACCATGATGATTCATATCATTTCACTAATGTTGGTTGTAGAAATTTGGTATTCCATCTCTTCCAAAAGTTGCCTTATCGGTAAAAAAGACTGTGCATTTTGTGCAATAAACCATCGGTAAACGTTGCCCCGTGGTGAGTGATAAGAAGCCCAAAATCTCTGCACAGTTTGCAAATGACACAAATACACGACCTTCTCTTGAGGTACCCTCCATGTGGTACTATGAGATGTACAATGTCCTAGTTCCACATTAGATGTGCTGATACCTGTATCGTCGCCGAACACCTGTGGATATGTTTTTCGTGTTTAGTCGTAGGAGCGGATATCGGTCTTCCTCGATGAATAGTTTGTTGTGCCAGGGACTCTCTCTCAGCAACGTGAGGATAAACAGCAGTGAAGTCAGCCTTCGGAATGGAAACACAATCTGATACAACCGTGCAGCTTCGCGTGCAATACAATTCGCACAGCTGTTTGAAAAAATCATAACTGTATTCTCACCATATGAATATCCTGCCATTGTTAAACGGAACTCTTCTCACACGTTTAACGCTGAATGACGTGTAGTCACAAATAAAATTAAAAGAAAAACAATGATAAATGCAATCTATTCTACATGAGAAGAGAGAGCCATCTACCGTAAAGTTACTTTAAACTCAAAAACGAATAATATGTGGACATATGTCTATATGGACCTTTTATCCTTGTTTTGTTGTGCGATGGATAAATTGCCGTCTAAATTACGAAAAAATTAAAATAACACTGGCAGCTCATTTTAATAGATATATTTATCAAAATTACACAAAAATTACTTGAAATGCTAAAGAATCAATTTATTAACGAATATTGCCATTGGCTTCAACTAGGGTCTTCAGACGTCTTCAGAGACTGCATCTCTTCCTTACGTTCCCCTTGTCTAAGTTGGTGAATACTGCTATAATACTGTTATAAACCTAGCCTTCGATTTCATCTTTGGAGTTTTGATGGTCTTTTGCTCAGCTGCAAACTACACATAATAATCGAGGTGATTGCAGTTTTGAGAGTTATGTGGCCAGATGCAACGGGTGATGGGATCGGATATAGTTGTCTGACAGTCATGACTGAGTTCTCATATTTGTGAGGCACGGTGCAGAGTCCTGTCTCTAGATATAGGCTCTTCAAGCAGCAATCCTCTTGACACAGCGCAGTACATACTCCTCACGGCACTTCATGTAAGCCTCTGTGTTGAGCCTGAGGCTATATGGGAAGATGAATGCAGGTATAACTTCGTCATCACTAGAGACTACTCAAACATCTCTGTAATCGATATTAAACTCATTCAACTCATTTCGAATATTCTGCACTCTCCTCAGATTTAAACCCAAACACTCAAACATATTCGTATTGTAGTTTGCGATGCGAATGTCAAGCAGCACAGCATGTTGTTTCCAAATTTTGGGGGGAGTGAATCGCGTCATGATGCTATTTTTCTCAAAGACGGTGCCCAACTGACTCTACTGTACTTAAATCAAGAAACAGACATCGCACGATGTAAGAAATTAAAAATGTAATATGGCGACAATTTACGCATAGCAGTATCTGTCTGTGTAACTTCGCTATTGAAAATATAGTGCGATGGAGCACTGTTGAGAGATAGGCTGATTCTTTAAACAACAGACACCTGGTTAATGCAAATCTTTTCAGTAAAATGAATTCGATCAATGCGGCTGATTGCCGTTTGTTTACATTCGTAAAAACAATACACTAGATTGATCTGTTTCTCTCGGGCGAATGAAGGCCGCCCGGTGGTAGCAACTCAGACAGCCACCAAATCGGTTGGGCTTCAGGTTTCAAACATTCGGATGTTTAGTCGCACTGAGGTTCTGTGATACATCAAAACAGTACTGTTTGCAAATGGCATATATATATATATATATATATATATATATATATATATATATATATATATATATATATAATCCACAGACACACTGTTTCGCAGTTTCACAGCTCATCAGTGTGGCTAGACGTCCGGTTGCCTCTAGCTAGGATCGAAACCAGACTGAATTTGCGTCAATCCGAACTTCTCCCACTAAGCCATTACGGAATTTTAGCGTGTTTATTTTTAGATTCGGATAAACACACAGTGACTGAGAGTGACTCAATTCTGTTGAAGAGTCGTGCAGTATTAGCTTAAATAGAATATATATATATATATATATATATATATATATATATATATATATATATATATATATATATATATATAAGCTTTCTTTGTTTCAAAACAAATATTTATGTTAATATATATTTTTCTATTCAATGCCTTTCTGAAAGTTATATTTATTGCTGGTTCAAGAAAATATTTCGATTCCCCGACATTGTTTCTCGAAAGTGTCAGCCATTTTGGACATCTCCTCTGTTTCAAGTTGTTTTCAATAGGCGTCATTGTTTGTTTTCTCTGGAATCATTTCTGTTATTGTCGACTTTATATTTTGAAATTCTGCTTTCTTCTTTTAACATTTCATGTATTTCGGGGGCGTATTAGAGTTCAGCTTTTACCAATATATCTTGGAGTATTTCCGCAAAGATCGTAATTCTATATTTTCGCAAAATATTTTTTATTTGTTTACTGATATTTCTTTTATTGAAGATTGTTTATTTTATACGTAATGATTCTAATATATATATAATCATTTCTTTTATTTAGTATTCTATTGTATATTCGCGTCTTTTCAATTCATGCATCTGTTCTTCTTTGGTGTAAGATGATAAGTTTAAGGCTACCTTACTGGATTACTGAATCACGTACTGAGAAGAGATTACGACATTTTTTGATGATATGGAGAACGCCGAAAGTTGCATCCATCTAATTCTTGTGGGAGAATATGGCACAATGCGAACATTAAAATCATCTCGCGTAATCTTTTCAAGAAAAAGATTACATAAAATTAATTCAAATTGAGAAATGATGATTCAAATTGGGAAATGATGATTCACATTGTGACAGTTACGTAATATATTTCAATTTTTTATTCACGTTAAATTGCTCTAGAATTATCGTGTCAATCCATCTTTACGCATTGTGTTTTAGGATATAAAATGCAGATTACGTGATTTTCAATTACGGTGGTTAACACATGTTGTCTATCGGAACGCACACTACGTACTGTTCTATTCAGAACTATATACCAAAACGCATAAACATTTTCCCGTTTTCTTTTCTCCGGCAGGGAGATGGAGGAGAGACAAGATATTTGTCTCCACCGGGCGAGATTTCTTCCCTATGGAAAACTGACGAGCATATTTCAAATAAACACAAACATAATACCAGATATGTTTTGACCAAATTTCTTACCTTTTTATCTATCTGTATATTCTTGAATTATTTTTCTCTTTGCCATAGCTTTTAAGTTATGTCTTTCTTTATGTAGAATTAGTCCTTATTCTTTAGATAAATGTTGAATTCGTTTCTTTAGAAATTTCTGAAACTCTTCGTCCCAATTCATGAACAATACCTCCATTAAAATTCTCACCTCCAGCTACGAATCGAAACCAAGCCTGCAAGTTGAAGCAGCAGATACCAAAATCAAACAACTTTAACATTTTACATATCTGGGAAGAGATTTAACCGCGTACAGAAAGTACTTCACTGAAAAATGAATACGCATTGGTCGTCTAAAAGCTAAAGAAATTGAAAATAAAACAGATTTTCTATATACAATGAATACTGTAAAATCTTCTCACAGATGTAGAAGCATCTGAAACTAACAGAAATTTTTCTCTAAGTAAGAATCCTCTGAATTTTATGGTCTAAACGTATTACCAACGATGAAGTTTTTGAAAAACAAATGAAAAAATAAACTCATAATTAATATCAGGACGAATGAACTGCAACATCTAGAGCGAATGATGAGGAAAGAGGGTTCATAAAATTTTAAACTAACAGGACGGTTGAAAACAAGAAAGACAGAAGAAAACAAAGCATCGCAACCAAATTAGCTTGAGTAAAAGTATGACCGGAGGAGGCTTAGGAGAGATAACACAATTTATTAAAAGCGAGAAACACGTGATATTTGAAGAGTCATGATCGCCAAATTCCTGAATTGACATAGAACATAAAAGAAGTAAATATATGGGTCCATTGCACCTTATCTAAACGCTCTTGCACTTTATATATATATATATATATATATATATATATATATATATATATATATATATATATATATATATATATGTATATATAAATATATATATATATATATATATATATATATATATATATATATATATATATATATATATATATATACCCAAGTTTAGGATTGGTATATACGGAGTAAAATCCAATAACCAACAATTACTATTCTTTAAAGAGTGCTCAATACAGAGTAGAGCATATATAATTATTTATTTGAATATTACAACATAAATATGTTATAAAATCACGACAAAAGTAGCCATTTTGTTTCAACACTTCTAGTGTCTTATCAAGTGACGATGTAGAATAACATTTATTCTATATTCTACATCGTCACTTGCAAAGACACTAGAAGTGTTGAAACAAAATGGCTACTTTTGTCGTGATTTTATAACATATTTATGTTGTAATATTCAAATAAATAATTATATATATATATAGACATATATATAGACATATATATATATATATATATATATATATATATATATATATATATATATATATATATAGACATATATATAGTGTATAAAACAGATTTTGACAAAGTTTTGACGTGTTCCTCACAAGAAAACAAGGAAAAGTCAATATAAACATATGTCCGCAAATTATTCGTTTACCCGTTATTGAATTTAAGGAAATTCCATGGTGGATAAATGTGTGCTAGAATGTAGACGAGTCTACATTTGTCATTCGTGTGCAATTGTTGCTAGTCTGTCTTCAAAGTTTAACGTGTGTAATATAGATTTAACTGAGAAATGCTACGTTTGTCAATGACAGGATATTCATATTGTGAGCAGACAGATATGAATTTTCCATACGGTGGCTCGAATGGTAATGGACGAGAAACTGCAAGGATGTATAACAATACGTTTTCAAACCGAAGCTAGGCTAATCATCAAAAGTTTGCTGTTATTTATCGTCGAGTTTCTGAGACAGGATCCCTGGCGCCACAACATATGGATCGCGCAAGACCGAAATCCGCTCGTACGACTGAGAAAGAACACATTGTACAAGCTTTCGGCGACGATCCAGGTATCATCACATGTCAACTGTTCCTATTATCTCTTACACCCCACAGTGCTGCTTGGAATGTTTTTATCTCTCACACCACTCACCAGGGGAAACATTTGCCGATGGTTTATTGCACAAAATGACCATCCGTTGTTTGTTGCTCCAGACTTCTTTATTGATGACGCAATATTTGCAATAGATGGAATGACAAATGTAAACAACCGACATTTGGGTGCGGATCGGAATCTCCATGACACAATAGAGGCTAGACACTGGAATCAGCTTAAGATTAATGTGTTGCTTGGAATTCTACGTGACTCTCTGGTTGGACCATATGCTTTTCCAGCAGGCCTTACAGAAACTATCTACGGGGATTTTCTTTCGAACACACTTCCAAACATTCTAGAGGATGTACACCTGCTTATACGCAGACTCATGTAGTTCATGCATGATGGGTTTTCAGTACATTTTAGTCAAATTCTTCGTGATGCAATCGATGACATCTACAATGAAATATGGATAGGTAGGAAGGGAACGATTCCATTGCCGGCACGTTTTCCTGATCTCAGTACTTTCGATTTTTATCTTTGACGCCATCTATATAAGTGGTTCATGCAACAAACATTAATTATTCATAGACGCTACATCAACGTGTTATAGGAGTATTTGAAATGGTCTGGCAGTCAATGAACTGATGAGTGCAGCGGAGGACATCTTGAATATTTGTTCTGTGTCCTTTTGTTGAGGTACAATTATTGCTTGTTGGACATATGTCTATATGGATATTTTTCCTTGTTTCTTTTTTCTGTCAGTTTTTTCTCATTAGATATCCCACACAGTGTTGATCTACGAAAAATGTGAAAATGCTTTAAGAGCCAGGACGCAAATTTACTCTGTATGAATTGTGTTGGGTGCATTCTCTAGACATTTTTGACATACAGAATTACTTCTCCGTTGATGACAGTAGCATATTTTATATTTCGTTACGGCATGCAACTAATGCATTTGACGCATTGTCTTGTAAAAGGCACGTAAATCTAAATGCGTGTGCGTGTATTCTTGCAGTCATCGAAATGTGGGATACGCTTAATTGGGAAGTGCAGTTGAAGAATATATTGGAAAAATACGATGCTTCTTTCTTGTATTTTTTTTAGTTTCAAACATACATACATGGCATAATTGAAAACGATTGTGTCGATCATGGATGGAGTCCATTATTCCAGTAACTCTAAGCATTACGCCGCTGTGCTCCTACAATGGGAGGATTGGAAAGCAATAAGTATACGCATGCTATGTTAATGTATATTTGAAAACTTAACTCTCAATTATATATTCAATTCCATATCAAAACATGAAGTAGAACTTTTTTTTCGACTAGTAACACACAATGTCTGCGTATGTCTCGCTATGCCATTGATAGGACCCACTATGATATTCAATATATGTTATGCGTTCGGGATATATACTTCCTGACAAGAATATCGATGGCTTCCATCGAATACGTCAGGTTGAAGAATATATATATATATATATATATATATATATATATATATATATATATATATATAATGGTCATCTACTAATTTCCAATAACATCATTTTCTTCAGCGGTTACCCAAATAACATTTGCGGATTCCTGATCGAGCACACACATACACACGCGATCGCGCCCACACAAACACGAACAAATACACTTTCACTCAAACACACATTCAAACACACACACACATACATACATATATATAGATATATATATATCTAAATATATACAGAGAGAAAGAATAGAGGAAATGATATATATATATATATATATATATATATATATATATATATATATATATATATATATATATATATATATCGGTTTTGTAGTGCGTATTCAATTTATTTGTTTTTCGTTTGAATGATTTACGTTATATATATATATATATATATATATATATATATATATATATATATATATATATATATATATATATATATATATATATATATATATATATATATATATATATATATATATGTATGCGTGTGTGTGTACATACACGGATATACAATCTCAGATACTAATAGGCACAGGGAAATATATATATATATATATATATATTCCTATTTTATTTTGGAATACGGAGCTGAGCAAGATGTATATTTCAAGAATCGCAAAAGGGCTGTGATCAAAAGCACGGCTTTACTTTACTTGGAGTTCTTTGTGGACAATAGGCAGGTCTTATGATGTTTTCCCCTAGGGTAACGCTGGTTCGAATTCTACTAGGAGAAAATAAATTTCTAAGAAGATTTATCAAATGTTTTGCTCAGTGGATGTAATTATATATTTATAAGTTTTAATAAAAAATATAAAAACGCAGGATTGTCTCAAATATTGGTATCTATTATAAATTATTTTTAAGCAATATATATATATATATATATATATATATATATATATATATATATATATATATATATGGTATGGTATATATATATATATGGTATATATATGGTATGGTATATATATGGTATGGTATATATATGGTATGGTATATATATGGTATTTTTATATATTTAAATATTAAACAATGCTCTATTTATAATAAACAGTATTAACTATATTTACCAGCATGAATGTCCAAGGAATGTCATATGTGTCCTCTGAGAGGAATCGATCCTGTATCCTGGACAGTACCCTCATATAGTCTGACGGGCTTTGCCAGTTTGTTACAGAGGAAGCGTCTGGTTAGCAAAGTCAAATTACTGTTTTTAAAATGAATTTTCTCATCATTTCTCTCGAACGCCCCTATTTGATAGAAGCGTATCGTAAATTAACCATATATAGTTAATACTGTTTTTTTTTATAAACAGAGCATTTGCTGAAATATTTGTATCTATAAAACTAACGTAGGAACAGAAAATATATTAAGAAAATTCTCGGTCTGAGTTAATTTCATAATATATATATATATATATATATATATATATATATATATATATATATATATATATATATATATATATATATATATATATATATATATATATATATATAAATATATAAATAAATAAAAATAAAAATATTCATGAGTACTATTCGGTAACTGTGATTTATAATATTTATTTATTAAGTCAAACATTATATTTTTTTAAATATTTATTAAAAATAAACTTTCCATATTTTTAATTTTATTGCAAATAGTGTATTTTGTCTATCGGCCTACGCACCC
>OZ038491.1:102358518-102366018 GCA_964036315.1 Acanthosepion esculentum
AATAAGGATATCGCACGTGCGAGAATGGATCTTAAAATGAATAAAATAATAAAGAAATACTTTGGTCTTTCCGTTAGAGGCGAGAGGCTGTTTCATGTTAAACGCAATCGTGGCCTGAGTCTGGCGTATACGGAATAAATTCCAATAAACAACAAATAATATTCTTAAAAGAGTGCTCAATATAGATTAGAGCAAATATAAACATTTATTCGAAAATTATAACATAAAAATGTTACACAATCACCACAAAAATAGTGAAGACACCAGAAGTGTTGAAACAAAATGGGTATTTTTGTAGTGATTTTATAAAATTTTTACGTTATAATTTTTGAAGAAATGATTATATATATATATATATATATATATATATATATCGCACATAACGTAATGGTGCTAATAAAACATTACTCGATGTAATAAAACAGTGCTATGAAGTTCATATTAATAAATATGCATATTACACTTCACCAATCCCACGACTTGGAGATTCATGCACAAGGCAGATTCCAGGTGCATTTTATGGACTGACCTTTACGTAAATTGAATTTAAATTTATATATCTACCTATCGCAATGCTAGCGCATTTTAATATTATATTGTACTTAGATTATAGTTTGTCTTCCCAATTATGCTATGGTGAGAAGAAAATATCATTCAAGCCTTCAGTAATGATACCAACATACCAACATTCATACTCTGGCATCCATCTTAAAGGTCCATTCAAGAACCATCAAGCGAACGGTGAATAAATAAATTTTAAAAAAAGAGTGAAACATTTGAAAGGAAATCTGGATCAGGACGTCACCACAGCAAAAGGGATCATTATTTCAATTGAGAGCTATATATGTTCTTGTTCAAAGTAGATCCAAATAATGTTATAGAACCCACGGAGAATTCCAGTAAGCGATCTGTAATCCATTCTAAGATACAACGGTCCAAATATTTTTCTAACAAATGGACAATTTTGCTGTTATACTATTTGGAGTATTTTTTCTGTAAGAATAGATCCGACAGCGTGTCAATCTGAAGAGAGTGCAGAGGATTAGGAATCCTATCCGTAATGGAGATTCCAGCGCGAATACCAAGCAGTACAGCGTGCCATTTCACAATTTCTTTCGGATTGAATTGTGTCATGGTTCTGTTTTTCTCACACACGATGCCCAACAGACTCTACTGTACTTTGCAGTTGGCCAAATCCAAAACAAGCAACGCGCATACTTGTAATTAAAATGTAAATTTGGCGACAATTTAACCATCGCACAATTTAGTTGTTTGAGATTGAATAACAGTTTGCAACATCAGCGAAATAATATTTAACCTGTCTACGACATAACTATTCAATTGGACATTACCAATATAACCCTATGAGAACAAGGCATTGAAAGACGGCGTGTGCAACGGAAATTTGTTTAACAACTAAATTATTTAAGACTGGTCTCGAAGTACCTTTAAAATAAGAGTGCGAATTGAATGAAAATTCACTAGAATGAATTGAAGATCTTGAAAAACATTGAGAAACGAATGAGGAGACAGCGATTGTTAGTTCATTAGATGAATCTAGTGGTGTTTACGAATATACAGCAGTTCGGAAAATTCACTCTGATCGTTCTGATAAGAAAAGAGCTCCAGAATTTGTTGGTGAGAGCCTCAATCAAACACCGAGACAGACATCATGTACCATGAGGATGTAGTGCTTCCCTGGTTCAAGAGGGTAGCTGCCAGATGACCCTATATCTTGAAATGCCGGAAGGCCCTATGTCTTGCAACATGACTTTGCACTATGCCACAAAAGCAGGAGAGCACAGGCATGGCTGTCAGACAATTTCTACGATCCCATCACCAATCTTACCTCTGGCCACCTTACTCTCCAGGCGACAACTCCCTTAATTATTAGGTGCGAGGCGCAGTTGAGCTAGAAACCAGTAAACCTTCTTGTAACACCAAAGATGAACTGAAGGTAAGGATATGGCAGCATTCACCAACTTAATGAAGAAGACCACCCAGAAGAGGTGCAAGGGATTCCGAATTGTCCGGAAGCTGTGGTTGAAGAGAATGGCGATTTTATTAAATAAATTTACGTTTTAGTATTTCAAGATATTTGTGTGTAATTCTGGTAAATATATCTGCTAATATGAGATGTCAGTCTTATTTTCAATTTTACGTAATGTAGACGACAATTTATCCATCGCTCCCCGTAGATTATTTTTTATCGAAAGGACACATTTCACCAGTAACCGGTGCACATTAATTTTTTTACGAAATAAAAAAATTATGTGGAATTGCATTGTGTACATAGATAAGTACTACTTAAAATATATTTCTTATTAGAAAGCCTAAGAACAACTCAGGTCATATACACGTAGAAGTGGTGTCCCTATTTAATCAACCTAGAAATATGTGACGGTTTTTCCCATTAGGCTTTTCTGATGAATTATGTTGTCGTAGAATTTCCCATCTTCCATCGAAAACTATCTCAGATGAAACAACTTAAAAAATAAATAAAATATTTAAAAAAAATAATTTAAAAAAATTTAAAAAAAACAATCGCATATATGAACCCTTGCGTTATGTAAAAATTCTCCATTTTGTTTTCTGTTTGAGTTTGCATGGCTAAATTATAGTAATTCCTATATGGATATATTTTCTTAGTAAATTACTAAGTAAAATTGTTAACTTTTTTCAGTCAAGATATGGATATAGTGATTGAGTAACTACTAATATTCTTTCAGTTTGATTGAAGTTACCCTCTGAGCTCATATGACCGTAAGCATATTTGCAAATCCACAGAAAAATTACCTTTTTAATTGTACAAACCTTTGGCCGTCCTGACTTTGGCTTTGTAGAGGTACCTCTAGATCCTGGGAAATTACGAGAATTTTAAACTAAATCCGTTATTTAATCTGCGGATGTAGATTGTTCACACTCCACTTTCAAAATCTATGGATAACTCACCCTGCTCTAGTCTTCTTATTTAGTAATACTCAGAAGAAGGTTGAGACAAAAGTGTTGAATTATTGTGACCATAACAGGAAAGACGTTGACAATAATCCGAATGAAAATACTGCAAATAATGATGAATTCTCATTAGATAACCATATTAAAATTTACGTTGTACCTCGAAATTATTTTCATCCAATGAATGTTATTTGAAACTCCGAAGCTGGTTCAAGATTTCAATCTTGAATTCATAGAAAGACATCATCGTATATTTGAAGACATGATTATGGGAGGCAGAAAAGTCTTTGTATAGTGGTTAAATGAAAGCTGTTTGGCTTTTAAGGCTTTACAATTTAGTGCTCATTTGACCTCTGATTGGAGGTCCGTTTCAAGAGCAGTAGACAGATTTACTGAAGGATTTGCTATTGAGACAGGCCTAAATGTTAGTGTCATCTGCATAAATACCTAATTGGGAATTGTTGACATAAGGTGGATCATTGATGAAGATCAGTAACAGCGTAGGACCCATGCTAGAGCTGTGATGGACACCAGTGTTTGCATGAAATGATCAGAATGCGAGACATTTAAAAACGACGTTAATTTCACGATTTGATATGACCGAATTAATTTCAATGAAAGAACGGGAAACGGCGTTTCAACATAATGTGACCGTGAGCCCCGATACCTAATATAACAAAATGCGTACAAAATGTTGCATTATATGCTACTACATGACTATACCGTTTTGAAAATAGCTTAAAAGCTTGTTAAATTAACACATTCGCAGGCGGGGGGCGATAATTCACGGTGTCTTTGTCAAAAGTATGTTCATAGAGGAATTGTTAATTTAGGACGACTCCTAGCTACATACCGTAATTTCTATAATCAAAATTCATTTTTTAAACATTTTAATGTTAATCGAAATAGTGCCTATTACTTTTGTGAGGAGAAACATATCTGGGGAGATAAGGTAACATCTCTGTCCGCCATTAATCTAGTCTCAGTAAGTATTTACCTACAATAACATTGACATATTCCTTAGTACTGATTACTTGTTATTTATCCTTGTTTTTCGGACTTCGAATATCCTTACCTCTGATATCCGGACTTCGATTATCCGGACAGGAAATGAAGTAAAACAATGAAACCGTTCCAAACATTTTTCATTATGCGAACTAATCGCATACTAATATTTCTTCACAGACACGTGTTTCTTAGCATTAAAAATCACTCAACTCTGGAGAAAAATGTTGATGAGAACAGGGCAATTACAGCTCCTGTATGTATCTGACGCCTCCTCTTATTCCCTCCTATTATTAGAGCCAGATCGGGCTGACGTATACGAGCAAGATCTGCCCAGTCCCGATAGAGATCAAAAGTGTCTACGTGGACCTGTGGATGATGAACTATTCTGCACTCTACAACCCCTTAACCACAGAAAAAAACGTTGAAAGCGTCTCGGTATTTATCGCTATTTATCACTATTCCAATGAGAAGTGGTCAGACGAAATGCATCATAAACTTAACAGCTAAGATCCGCCATCTCACGCATATTGTACCGAACCGCCATCATTTGCTTTGCATTTCCTTCGTGAGATGTAGGTTCCCCTCGATTAGCTTCTTATCTCGAACCGTTATTTTGTGAAACTGACTCTCATGTGGATGCTTCAACGATCACTAATTTGTTAACCTGTTCATGTCTAGTGTTAACCGATATCTTCCCCACATATCCACATAAACTCTATGACTCATGTACCACGAGTAGCTCTTGAGCTTTGTGTAGGGTGAACACTATTGGAAGAAAATAAGCAATGCTTGTTCATGCCAGAGATTACAACTTTTACACGTCTCACATGTGATATATGTGTACACTGTTCAATTTCAAACAAGCAATTAGTATGTCAACTTTTATTCAGCTTCTGTCTTGGACGTCAATTGTCGAATTATTTTGTGAATAATAAAAACTCGACTAAATTGCTATTAAACCGTTCGGATATGTTATTTGATAATAAAAATGTTAAATACTCTACAGAAAATGCCTTTTCTCTTCATTTTTTTACCGTTAATATAAGTATACAAATCTCCGGAATTTTGCATTATCCGAATAAATTTTCAACATCTATACAAAAGTGGCCGTTTAACCAAGAATTAAATTTAATTTATCTGTTTTATATACCCTAAAAAAATATCAAGAAAATTAACGAAGAAGAATTAATAATAATAATAATAATAATAATAATAATAATAATAATAATAATAATAATAATAATAATAATAATAATAATATTATTATTATTATTATTTATATACTTTCCGCAAAGTTCAATAACATCTTCTAAATAGATTATTTTTATGGTTCTAGGTCAACTACCCGATAACGGTCCGGTGACAAGACCCCGACTGTCAAGAGCGCAACGAATAACTGTCCGATAAGGATAATTGCCTGGCGGAAGAATGCCCGATGTTTTTATATATATATATATATATATATATATATATATATATATATATATATATATATATATATATATATATATATATATATATATATATTTATATATATATATATATATATATATATATATATATATTATATATATATATATATATATATATATATATATATATATATATATTTATATATATATATATATATATATATATATATATATATATATATATATATATATATATATTATATATATATATATATATATATATATATATATATATATATATATGGGGTTTTTAAACATTTAAATTACTATCAAACGTTAAAATCTGTTTTCTTTAAAATTGTTTTCTTTATTCAAAATTCGGACAGAATGTATGGGATGATATAAACAACAGCCATTTTGCAGTCACCCAGTTGTTCCTATGGAGCATTCTTCCGTCGGGCAATTGTCGTTATCGGGCAGATATCCGTCAGGCTGTTGTCAGTCGAGCAGTAATCCGTCCGGCAGTTGTTCCTGGGACAATTTTCGGTTGGGATCTTGTCAGTCAGGCAGTTGTCCTGATTCCGATTTTTATAGAGCTTAAAAACATTAAGATTTTTTTTTTCTCTGAGAACATAGTTGATAAATTTTCCTTATTTCAAATTGCATTTTTCCCTGAACAAAATTTTTTTGGCCATTATATTTGTTGCATAGATAATTAAGTGAGTACGGTAGAAATTTGCTTGACTGCACCTGCAAGAAATAACTGTAAAAATGCGAAATTGCTTGAATTGCAAAGGCATAAAAAGGCGCAAAATACAGATTCCATTTAATTCACATGCAAAAAAACATCTATAGAAATACACATTTGTATGAATTCGTCGGCATAAAACAGGTGAAAAAATTACTTTGATTGAATTTATGATCATAAAACAACAGTAAATATACAATTTGATTGAATTCCTAGACATAAAACAAGCGCAGAAAACAATGTCTTTATTTCCCAGGCATAAAACAGCTGAATGCCGCAAGTTTAATTACATTCTAATGCTTAAAGAATTTGCAAAAAAATATATATTAAAAGGAATAAAAACAAAACAAAAAATACATGTGTAAAAAATCAGCGAGCCTTCTTGGATTTCTAATACCCAAATATTAATACTCAGAATTTGAGAATCAACATTAAAATGAAAAATTGTATTTCTATTAATATTTTGGTAAACGCAGAAGTAGAAAGATTTTGATAAGAACTTATTTTTTTATTCCTGAAAAAAAAAAGAAGGCACTTCGTACACTAAGCGAATAATTTGGCCTAGAAACGATTAACCCAATTTTGCGCGCCCTACATTTTATTAGTTGTTCTGTATTTAACGATCTCCTTGGAAGACAATTGGATAAAAAGCAGACAGACGCATCACTTGATGGAAAACAAAAACAAATTACCTGTTCATCAGAAAATCGTCTGAGCAGAGGCATATATCAATTTGCGTCTCGACAAACCTCCCTCCTATCAGCGCACACACTTTCTCTAGTTCCCCCCTCTCTCTATCTATCTATCTATCTATCTATCTATCTATCTATCTATCTATATCTATATATATATATATATAGGTATTCGTTCTCCATAGGTATGTGTGTGCTTAAAACAGGGCATTTTAGTGCAGAAATCAATAGATTAAGTCATTATGAATATGCCATGGAACCAGTCGATTACAAATAGGCCTATATCTATCGTTTTCAATATCGGAATAAGTAATTGTAATAAGCTATTGTATAGGTTTTATAGACTCAGGATTAGTTTTGTATTTCGCTGCAACGTTTGATTCTAATCTTTTAGCAAGTTTTCCAATATACATTTATAAAATCTCACTCCTTTTATCTGATTATAGACTGCAATATTATAGTATTAATTTCCTTCATTACAATCAAAGAACGTGCATCTAACGTTTTATATTTGCTTAATAATAGCTTCATGTATTTTCAGTCCTTCTTTATAAATAATTCTGTATAGAATTTTAATCATATTGAATATATTGATTGTTGTTAATGACGAAAATATTTGATTGGTCTGGAAAGTAAAAACAAGACAGAATATGTATTTTTAATTTTGTATATTGATACATTGGAC
>OZ038491.1:102368518-102403518 GCA_964036315.1 Acanthosepion esculentum
TGACCGAAGCCTTGGTTCGCCGGAAAATTTTGGGAGCCGTCGATTGATGTGGTAGCACGAAGTCACAATTAATTGTGACCGAGTCTTTTTTTCAGACTGTTGATAACGACATATACTGCGCTCAGCATATAAAACATACGTGGTCTTTGTGGGATTTGAAAAAAACATATTTGCTTGTGCAGGCGTCTGAAACAGGGAGTTACTCGTCGGTGTACTAGTCTGGTGCATACTCGGGGACAAGGGGTCAGCCAACAGCTCCATGATGATGCATTGATGTCTTTAGCTCTAAGTTGAAATGATGATCCCACTTCCAGTTGTGACCTGTGCTCAAGTTTTCCTCTCTGGGGTTCCCCCTTTTAATACGTATTCACCATTCTCTTCATGGTACTCGAATGGACTTTGAAGATTGGCAACATTAGTGAATGCCTGAATGATTTTTCTATTCTCAACATTGCGCATTTGGAAAGCTAGTGTGTCTGACTCAAAACAATTTTAACCTGTTCTTTTTCTAGCTGAATAAATATTTTCAAGATGGGTAATCGTCTTATCTGAAACCTGCAAAAAAATAAACTCAGTTTCACGGTGATTTACATATTAAACATTTTGTCACATGATTTGGAGAATGTTGCTGTTACAATATATATATATATATATATATATATATATATATATATATATATATATATATATATATATATATATATATATATTATTGAGGAGTGTATTTTTAATTGGAATTGCTTTAGACAAAACAAGACCAGATATTATATAATATACATATTGTCATTTTCTTCATTGAAATGTTGCTATCACTTCTCGTAACCGTGATTTCAAAACCAGCAACTAGCGTATTTGTGAATGACATTGTTTAAAGAACAACTGTGCTTTCTTTTCCGCGCCACGATATCTCAGATGACAGAGATATGTTAACGCTCTGCAATTAACAATTTAAAAAATTACAAAGCGTACAAATAATGTTTTAAAATATAATATAATTAAAATAACACAAGGAAACAGATCGTGTTAATACTGGGTTCTACTCCCTGAGAAATACTCATTCTTTCTATATACTTTCAATGTTTTTATTTGAATTTCTAAATGTTTCCTTATACGTCTCGTTCATCACTGCAAAAATAATATCTTTTCTGTATATTCTTCCAATTAATTCGTTCTCTCGCCTCAATCTATTGTTACTAGTATATTGTTCAATTTATCATAATTAATATTATCAAAATTGTTCGGTAAACAATAAGAATGTCGAAAATATCATCGTAATAAAGAGCCTCCTCGCAAATGGATTCCACTGAATGAGATCGTTTTTGTTATTGCTCATGTGATGCCGTGCCGGTTATCTGTCAATCACCCATTTTGTCTTCTTGACGGGAATCGGTGGAAGGAGCCTTTCCAATATGCTCCTTTAAGAAAAGAAGAAACGTTAGTGATAAGACGAAATACAAGATATTTTCCAGATCAGCGTCTTGGAAAATTGAAACTCGTATTTTCTGTTACCCCAGCCCCAATACAAGACTTTGATGTAAACGAACGCGGGGAGAATCTAGCAGTATGCGTGTAATGAATTCAAAATCATAAAATTTATGGTGACAGCATTTTTTATAGTTTTTAATATGCTTTTGTAATATTTTCAACTGATACATCAAACGAAAA
This sequence comes from Acanthosepion esculentum, assembly GCA_964036315.1. Taxonomy (NCBI): domain Eukaryota; kingdom Metazoa; phylum Mollusca; class Cephalopoda; order Sepiida; family Sepiidae; genus Acanthosepion; species Acanthosepion esculentum. Next base: position 102,370,184 of record OZ038491.1, read on the forward strand.
ACATTTTATAAGCCTTTTTTATTTTATTTTTTCATTTCTTTCTACTGAGGACGCGCGTTATTCATTAATGAAAATATGAAATCTATATGCAAATTTACAAGATACTTTTGGGCTGCATCACAACAAGAAATATCTCCACATTTATGTCATAGTTTTGCCTGTTTGAACAGATACATACAGAATTGAAACTGATTTATTTCAGAGAATATTTTTGAATCGACAGTTTTATTACATCCACAGTATCATGGTCTAATTCTTCTGAATCTCATGCGAAAAAGCATATAATTTTTTCCCACAATTCCTCTTCTAATATGGAGACTGTCCATTAATGACTGACAATCATGGCTCTTCAAAATGCCCTATCATTTGTAAGATTTTTGTCATGTTTTTTTGTTATCTCAATCTAAAAATAGTTCCGCTATTCGTCTACTGAAGCTCTTTAGATATTGTTGAAACTTGACTAATGCATAGAATAATAATGCAACACAAAATGTACTTAGAACAAAATGTATTGAAACAAGAAAGTGTACACAATATTTACATATAGTCTTTTGTATATTCCTGGGAAGACCGTTCCTGGTGAATGTGTTGACTATGTCGCAGTCGGGCAGAGTCTCTAGTTGAATCTCTTGATTCGCATCCCATGTCTTCCCGGTACCAACCATATTTATATAGTCGGTACTCAGCTATGCAAATTAGGTGGATCCTACCACAACAGATATTAACTGTTGTATACCTCTATCCATATTCCCTTCGATATATCCAGTGATTACCAAATTTTCCAAGCCCTATCTTCTTTCCGTCCAGGGTATGACGATGAAAATAAATTACATCCGTGTCCTGGGTAAGACGATAAACTACGTTCAACAGCAAGGCCTCTGATCAGGAGGTTTTGAGCGGTGTGGAACCACCTCTTAATTGCTGGTGTCTGCAGCTCCACCCTGACCCGGGGTGGTAGCACATGTTAAGGTCCTAGTTAAGGACAAATAGTTAACACCCAAACTTGTGTAAAAATAGGTTGTAATACCAGAAATACTTTGTAATAAAAAAAATATTACCAGCAATACAAACAGCTATATAATCTTTGGAAAAATATTACCAGCTATAGATTTCTTGAAGGAAAAATATTTCCAGAAATAGATGTTTGAAAAAAACCATTACCAGCAATAAACATTTTGTTGGCATTAAATAACCTTTGAGGTTGATATACCGTAAACCAAACCAAGCCAAGCCAAAAAGCTATTTTCGTCATTATGATCCCTAGATATTTCAACTGTCTCATTCTAAAGTTATGTATAAGTGATTCTTTTTCTTTCCCTATTAAAAGTTCGTCGTTGCTCACATTCAGTCCATGACATTGCCGACATCTTTCTATAGAACAACATTTCTGTTGTTTCTGGTCTTTTTTCATCGCTACCATAAGGATTTCACTACCATATATATATATATATATATAAAGACAGTAGCAGTCCATTATTTTTTCCTGTTTTCTAATAATTTGCTTAACATTTGGAAGGGATCTTCCGTTATCTCAGTGCTCATTTGATAGATATTTATATGCGAACCCGCCTGATAGCCTATAAGCAATATTCCTTATTTTCTAAGAATAAGAAATCACTACGCGGAGAGAGATTTTGCTGCAAGTGAATTAATCTCTGGAAATATCTGAAGATAAAAAAGTAGTTCGGTAAATCTCTGGAAAAGCATCACCATCGAGCTTCGGGTTGGTTGATTTTGTTTAGCGGAATATCAACATCTCTATGGGTCATTTAACCCCGAAATTTAAACATTTTGAATACAATTTTATGGCTTCCACTAAATATATGTCAAAACAATTTCATGCCATCAACTACAGATAAAAAGTAGCTTTGGTAATTTAGTTTTTAAATGCGGCACTAAGTAGTATAAGATTTCAATATGAATACGCAACGATTTACACGAGCTTAAGTTACTTTTTTTTACCCTGTACAAAGTCCAAATGTCCACTAGATGTAGAGTGTTACAAATTAAGAGACACAGTTTATGAGGATATGTGGGATAATAACGGTTAAACCTATACGTGAACAAGGTAAGATTACTCTGATCGGCGAACAATCTTTTTGAGAGTCGGTTCAAAATCAGCTGTTCTTGGGAAGAAGCTCCAACTGGAAATTATATCTCAGCAAGTGAATACTAAGAGAATGATGGCTGAATAAAATGGCGTAATAAAGTTTTATAAGAAATATCACCACATAGTAGATGTTGGGGCGCACCCACCTTCACAACCATAATAGACTGATCCTATTATTATAAATAGAACAGTAGTTCTAGAGCTCTAGAGACTGTGAGTAGTGTAGCAGTGTAGTGCAGTGCAGAGTGAGACTTCTGTAGTGATCAGTTACACTTCCGTTTCTCGACCGGAAGATACCGTTGGACTTTATTACTATTACTTATTGTTACTACTAACCTACGTTCGTTCTACTACTAATCTCTCTGATGTAAATACCTCTCTGAATATACCAGTATTTTTCCTTACGTCTGTGTTTGTTCGTTATTACCATATACTCACGTGGAAACACTCAACATCTCAACAGTAGATATATTAATAGATGTCTTTTTGAAATCATTTAATCACATTGATGCGGATTGGAATTTGTGTCACACTGTGGCTCGCGGTAATCTGAAATGTTGCAAGATCGGAGGAGGACATTTCGAACGCTTAAGAGATTAATCAGTTTTGAACAGATGTAATTGCAATAAATAAAAATAAACATAAAAAACTGTAAAGTTTATGGCTATTTTTACTCCGATGTATATACCTTTAAATGAAGTAAATGTATAAGAAGGAGTTAATAGTGTTATTTTACGTGTAGATTAGGATGGTTGATATGTTTTTTCCTGCATACTACTTTGCTTTTTCTGAGCTATATTTCAGTTTATCGTAGTTAATCTAAAAAGACATTAATGTTTTAACTTTTATAAATATACTGAAATAAAAATTCAGGAAATACATACATATATATATATATATATATATATATATATATATATATATATATATATATATATATATATATATATATATATACACGTATTACTAGTTTGTGACTGGAAAGGACGATTCCGAGGAGGATATAAGTCCAAGGAGAGCTCAATATAGACTACAGAGCATTATAATGATAATAATAAGAAGGAGACTTTATTTATCCATTGTGATTATAATTTGCAATTGTATCAGCATCTTTGTTTAATTCCTCATGGAAACGGCAACTCTATCCGGCCATTTTATTGGATTGTTTGAGATATGTATGTCGTTGTGTGAGCTTTGTAGGCAGGACTGAAGAAGATGGATTCTGTGGAATGTGACTGTTGTCTTCAGTGGCTGCAACTGAAGCGTATTGACAAGAGAATCATGCGCAAGTTTAAGTATTGGATTTGCAGAGACAGCTTAACGTCCTTCAAATATTCTAAATTTCTTTTAATAACTGACGAAGAATAAATGAATTTAGCTTGCATTTTGGCAAACGTTAGTGAAAATAAATAAATTTCTGTTAAATCTGCGTGATGTTTATTCTTAACGTTACCTGTTTTCATCATAATAGCAATTACTACCGGGACAATTGCCAGTCATTGTATTTTACCGGGACCAGTAAGATAAGCTTATAAGTATGTTAGTCTAATTTACGGGCCGAAAGTAGGGGGCACCCAGTTAGGATCGAACTCACTGCTCAGTCGTAATTGTTCTAGCGAGACAAGCTTGCATTACACCGCCTCGAAATGTATGCATGTATGTACACTCACACACACACACTCACACACACACACACACTCACACACACACACACACACACACACACACACACACACACACACACACACACACATATATATATATATATATATATATATATATATATATATATATATATGTGTGTGTGTGTGTGTGTGTGTGTGTGTTTGTGTGTGTTTTACTACTAGATGTAAACTTATATTTGAGATATAGTTTCTAGTGTTTTAATCTAAATTCTATCAATGTTTTTTAATCGACTATTTAAAATTAAATCCCCAAAATGTTCGTAATAAGGTTTTTTTTAAAAAGACTTTAACATATAATTAAATTGCTTAGACTGTTTAAACAAAAACATTTGCGAAATCTCAAAGTAAAGAAAAAAACAACGCATATTCCAATGGAAGTCAATGACACTTTATTACAACTTCTCTTTCTTTTTTTCTCTCTTTTTCTTTTTTTCTCTCTTTTTCTTTTTTTCTTTTATGCTTTTGGTAGATCCCCCTCCCATATCAAGATATAACTTCTGTTAACAGATTTAAAGTGTCACTGTCTAGATTTCAACGAAAATTTAAATTTGAAACAATAGAAATGTTACATCTAACTCAATGCTGTCTCTGTACCCCCTACACTGCCCCCACTTCGTTAATTTCCTTATTATTGCCTGTCGTAAATGTGTAAATTTATTTTCATTTTTTCATTTCAACATTTGGAAATAAATCTGATGATCCACTGTCCTTTGAAAGGGCTGTGGTGAAATAATTTATTATATGGAACCTTAAAGTAATCTGTTCTTATTTAAAATATATATATATATATATATATATATATATATATATATATATATATATATATATATATATATATGTATGTGTGTGTGTGTGTTTGTGTATGTATAATATCTCATTTAAGTTGATATACATATATATATATCAGCTTAAATGGGGTATTTTTATATTCTTTAAACATATGATTATAAAAAAACTTCACAGTAACTAGAGTTTACATGCTTCTTAAAATATAAAAACAAGCAAGAGATTTTATCCTAAGTGGAAAGGGGGGCCTCTTCCCTGGGAGCAGATTTTCGCAGCGCCGCCCACGTGGCGCCAGCGTATCCGAATCCAAGAAAGAATACTCTGACTTTAAAATTTCAGTTTTTCTGTTTCTGACTAGTCCTGTATATACCGTCTCTTCATTTAACTTAAATTTAATATAAATATGTCTACATTAACCATGTCCTGAAGAAGGTCTATTTGACCGAAACGTCTGACGTCGACAGAAAAACAAAAAAACAAAAACAAAATAAAAGCAGTAAACTCACATATTCGGATTTTGCTTTGTCTTTTCCAAATTTCCGTCGGATCTACATCCACATATTTGCTTACACACACACACACACATATATATATATATATATATATATATATATATATATATATATATATATATATATATATATATATATATATATATATATATATGTCTGTGTGTATGTGTATATATATATATATATATAGAGAGAGAGAGAGAGAGAGATTAATTCTTTATAATAAATCATCATATATATATATATGTACGAAGATTGAACAGATATACATATACTAGCCAAAAACTCAACTGCATACACAATCCGCAAAATTGGAGATAGGTGTAAAAAGATACAGTGGTCATAAAAAAATAAGAACAAAGATATCCTTCCTTCACCCTTTCTCTGACCAATACTTCTTTTATTACTGCTTAAGCAGAAAAATATTTCCACCACAAGTCCTAGAAAATATTGATTACTACTACACACAAAAGACAATAGTTAAGCATCGGAAAACATTATGAAAAATATTTCCTTTTTAAAATATGTGGAAATAAACACTCTTCGCCTGATAAAGGTCAAAAGACCCGACAAAATATGGATGGAAAATATGGAAAATGAAGTATAATCTACATTCTAAAATTCTACATTTATTCCCAAAAGGTTTACGACCTCACTTGTCTTTTTAATACATATATATATATATATATATATATATATATATATATATATATATATAATGTGTGTGTTATGGTGTGTGCTTGTATGTACGTATTTATAAATATAAACAGTGGTTCCTAAAAAATAAGACCGGCCAACTACCCATAATTCACAACATACTTGATATTTTTCTTGCTATAACTTCTTGGCTGAGTTGACCATTTTTCATGATCAATCTTTTTAAAATTTTACATGCCACTTATATCAACACTGCTCCCTGAGGAAATTGTAGGTGAAAAAATTCAGAACCACTTAAATTGCCTGCACGTAACGGCTGCGTATTTCCATACGAACCAACGATATGATCTGCTGTCAACTTCTTTGATATTTCTCCCACATTTTCACTGAGGTCGCTCTTTCTACACAGTCAGTACTGTCATCTTCTACTGGACTATTAATCTACTTAAGACCAAAGCGTTGTAGGCGCTTGTTCGAGGCCTTGAATTCGATTAATTCAAACGTGCTCATCAGAAATAGAATTCGATTACGCTGGGCATCTGAGGACGTGTCTCGGGACCAACAACCTCGTAATGTCGGCGAGGTAGCACAATGGTGATTGATCGGCCCTGTTTATGGATGAAACGGAGACAAATTGCTTTGTGCGCCTGCGTGCACACGGGCATCCGGTCGTGGAAAGAGAGTACAATATTGAGAATAAGAGAGGATGTGTGGAGATTTTGAGAATGACAGAATGTTGGAGAGAGAGTCTGGATGAAGAAAATAAATTGTCGAAGCATAAAAATAAATAGAGAAAAAGGAAATCGATGGTGGTGAAAGCTATGTTTAGAAAAAGGGTCCACTAAACTGATGGCAACAAGGACGAAAGCGTGAAAGTTATAAGCAAGGAAAGTGAAAGAAGAACTATCTGAAAAGTGTCAATGAAGGAATGAACAGGTTAACGACAATAGGAAGATTTCAAGAAAATATTAACATTGTATGAAAGAAAAGGGATAGGTTAAATGGAAAACGTAATGCAATCCTGAGGAGTATATGGACAACATAAGATGGAAGGTATTTGAAAAATACATACAAGATATATTTGAAAGGCATATACAAGATTGTACGAAGGTAATGGGGAGTTAGAAAGAAAGAACGCCAGAAATAGATATATAATTAAGTACACACAGAACGCAATATATGCATATGAACAGATTAAGTAAGACACACACACACATATATATATATATATATATATATATATATATATATATATAGCCACGCATACACAGAAGGAGAGCGCTGAATACACCTGCAGACACACACATACACACACACACACATATATATATATATATACGGGGAGATCAGACCTCACTAGGAACACACACACACACACACACACACACACACACACTTACACTCACACTCACACACACACACATACATATATATATATATATATATATATTCAAAGAGAGGTGTGGAGCAATTTACGTAGCTAGATACGATCAACTAATACTTATATATATATATATATATATATATATATATATATATATATATATATATATATATATATATATATATATATATAACTATTTATATATTTGTATATGTGGAGAGAGGGAAAGAGAAATTAAGTAGATAGATAGATAGATAGATAGATAGATAAATAGATAGATAGATAGATAGATGGATAGATAGATAGTTAGATTCATAAGTTACGTTCATATGAATTGAATAATCTGAGATAAATACATTGATAGATATGAGCAGATTGAAATAGATATATTTTGACATACACAAAATATATAAGTAAATGTTGATGAAAGAAACAATAGACAATGTCTATGGCTGAAGCTAAATCAACCTGACTCTAGCGCGGGCGTGTTATAGAGAGAAAGGAAAATTACTTCAATGAAACTGTGACTAAATGATTAATTATTTAATTATTTCTTGAACTTTTATCCCATCGGTACTGTATTCCTTGACGACACAATTCCTGTGGGTCTACTTGAAATAGGTGCAAATTAACACTATAGGAAATTTAGAACTTAGTAATATAAAGTAAGTCATGCGTTTGTTAAACTAGACTTGCTAGTTCAATCATTTTGGCATTTTTATTATATCTTAAATGCATTACAGCGACGTTTAGTACAGTCGACTTCTCTTAATCTGCCATGTTCTTTCAGGACATAGGCGATCATGGCTCGCCACCTCCCTCTATCCCTTGCAGCTTTCAACAAGTCCCCTCCCTTTACTTTCTCCCCAAGACCACCTTCTGACATCCACTTATTTAAGGCCGCTATGTATGTCATGCGTTGTTTTCCGTTGTCTCTCTTTCCGTCTGTTCGATCTCTGAGTATCAGATTCTTCAGGCCCACATTTCTCATTATGTTTCCTAGAATCTTCAGATGACACTTCCGCCTGTTAAGAATATGCATCCTCCTTGTTTGCATTCTAAGTCCTCATTGTTGCTCACACGTTCGGTTTATTTTATCCTTAGCATTCTTCTGTAGAACCACATCTCCGTCGCCTCCAGTCAGTCAAATCTTTTGTTTAACATGTTTAATACTGGCTTCTACATCCCCAGACACATATGTTTATTAAATGTGAAATATATTTGAGAATGAAAAATGTGTTTTTATTTTCGAAATGTACATAAAATATCATTTTTTTCATTTCTTTTACAGTCACCGACATGAATTGGATGGGCAAACATCACGCTTTAATTTTGGAAACGTTTATCAAAGACAACAAATCAGTTACTGCAACATAAAGAGCGTTGGTCAACCCGATCACCCGATTTGAACCAATTCGATTTTTTTCCGTGTGGGTATCTGAAATCAAAGGTATACATACACTAATCGCCCTTGATCGATTGAACAAGTAAAATATGCCATTTGCCAAGAATTTGCAGCCATTCTGCATGAAATGACACGCCGAGTTATGGGCAACTTTTGTGAACGCCCTCGACAGTGTATGGAAAGTAACGGTACACACTTGGCTGGTTTAATTCTTAAACGAAATGTAACAAAATAGCATTTTATGTACGTTTAAAAAATAAAAGCACATTTTTCGTTCGTGACATAGTTTCGGTTTTATTAAACATATAAATGTGACAAATCATTTTATCACACCCTGTACTTTAAGCATTAATTCCATTTAGTTGTACTTGTAATTTATTTTAGGACTATATGTTTCTTATTACCCATTAATTTTAAGGTTAGTAATTTCGTTTTACTCACTTGTTTACGCGTTGGCTAGTTGGTTGACGCTGTTTAGTGACATATTAATATATGGGTTATTTCATGCCGAATTCTAAATATTTTGAACGCAATTTTGTGGCTTCATGTAAATATATTTTGAACGGAACTGAATATCTTCATCTACAGATAGAATGTATTTTGGTGATATTTCTATAAAATATATTTTTTATAAGTCTACTAGAAAACTTATTCCAGGCAATTTTTCTACAATTATAGGGGGTGGACAAAATAATTGGAACAGGTGCAAATTCCACTCCTATATTTCAAAACCTACTATGTTAAGAACTTTAATTAAACTTTGTAATTGCAGGTTTAATCTATTGTAAATATGTTTATTTATCTAATTTCCTGTCTTTGGCTTATTTATTTTTAGAATTTAGTCAAATTTAAGCTAAATGCGTGAACTCTCCGAGTTCGAAATTGGGAAAATTGTTGGAGCTCGCATGGCAGGAGCCTCGATCACTAAGGTTGTTAAACTGTTTGGTTTCTAAAGAGCTACCATATCAAGAACTATGTCGCAATTCAAGAAACGGTAAAACCTCTAGTAAGCATAGCAATTCGGGCCGGACTTGCAAACTTACTGACAGGAACCGACGTTCATTGAAACGCGATGTGGCGAAAAACAATCGGACTACTGCAGCCAAAGTGAGTTGAATAATCATCTGAATAGTTCAGTTTCTACTAAAACTGTTCGTTGTGAGCTCCATATGGCTGGATATCATGGAAGAGCCGCCGTTAGGAAACCTCTTCTCTCCACTCGCAACATCCAGAAGTGGTTGAAGTGGTGCAGAGATCACAGTGCCTGGTCTTCAGACCAATGCAAGTAAGTCATATTTTTCAGACGAGTCCAGTTTTTCTCTTTTTCCAAATTCAGGGCAAGTTTATGTGTGGAGGTAGCCCAAAGAAGCTTACAACACTGACTGCTTTCTTCCAACAGTGAAGCATGGCGGTGGATCACTGATAGTTTGGGCCGTTATATGATGGAAATGTCTCGGTCCAATAGCTGCACTGCGTTGCAGAATCAACAGCAAAGATTACCTGACCATTTTGGGGGATCATGTTCATCAAATGGCCCAGAATTTAGGCCCTGATGGTGACTACATATTCCAAGACGATAATGCTCCAATACCTACCGCTTGAGTGGTTAAGAATTGGTATGAAGAGCATGAAAGTGAGCTACAACATATAGAGTGGCCTCTCCAATCTCCCGATACCAATATTATTACAGATTTGTAGTGCATTTTGGAGCAACAAGTTAGGAGCCACTATCTTCCAGCGGCGTGTCTTAAAGAGCTAGTGCAGGTGTTAATGGAAGAATGGCTGAAAATCCCTCTGGATGAAGGCAGGAAGCTGTATCATTCCATTCCTAGATGTTTTAAAGCTGCATGCGAGTCTAAAGTAGGGCCATCTCCATATTAATTAAATTTTCTTTGAATTCAACAAGTATTTCAATTATTTTGTCCAAACCCTGTAGATATTTTTGTTTATGCATACATATATATATATATATATATATATATATATATATATATATATATATATATATATATGTATATATATATATATATATATATATATATATATATATATATATATATGTGTGTGTGTGTGTGTGTATGTATGTATGTATGTGTGTGTATATGTGTGTGTTTGTATATGTATGCGTGTGTGTTTACTGCTGGTATTTTTCGTATGAAAAATATTTTTATAGTATCAAATATTTTGGGGGGTGGTCGCAATTTGGCCATAGGTTTGACCCTAACATGTGGTACCACCCCATGTCCGGCTACACTTTGAAACAACATCAATTTGTAGATGGTTCAACGCTCCTTAAATCATCCAATCTCCTGATCAGAGAACTCTCTGTTTGATGTAGATTATACTCATATCCAGCACTGTTGTGTACGTGTTCTTAATCAGGTTGAATCTATGATCACGTTTTATTATATATACATGAATAACTCGTTTTTTTCTATGAAGAATGGAAAAGAATATTCGCCATAAATTAACTGTATTTAAAATTATTTAATATTTGAAATGCGTAATATCCATATAAATATAACATTATTCCTTAAGCAAGAAAATAACATACGTATATGGCTGCTCGTCGAAAACTGTAGATGATGAAAGTCTGGAAGCTGATCTCTCCTTTGACCTAGGTTCAACAACTCAGAGGGTGAAAAAACTGAGAAAACAAAGCAACGATACGCCATCGTCACTAATCGGACCGTGTATGTTCGATCGCTCGCTCAGGGTGTTCCCGCGCCCATGCTTGAGCACCTATTGGGACATGTGCCAGACCAGACCTCAACTGGAACATGTATATACGATGCATTCCTAATAAAGATGCTAGGAAAATAGACTGTTTTCAGTACCACACTAGTAGGAAGCTTACTCTTGTTATCATCTACGTTTAAAAAATGGAAAATGGAGTAAGTCTGTCATATGCTGGCAGTAGCTTGCCGATCTACAGTTTCCTGTCTTGATAAATTAAAATAACGTATCCACGTCCTTGGGTGTGTTGAAATATTTTCAAACTTACCACCACTTTCTCACGGGCGAAGTACTGATATACATGTAGTCGAGGTAGCAGATTAAGAAAGCTTAGCAGAACAGTTGCCACGAAAATATTTGTAGAACAGCAGAGGGAAGACACATTACGTCAATGAAAATGTGATAGATTGCCATGATGGATAACATTACAGATGTTTCTTTTGGATTTTGTTAGGAATCTCGAGATGTATATCTGGATCACAAGATCAAATACGGAAACAGTATTCAATGCACGGACGAATGGTAGATCTATAACTGTGCAAGATGGATTTTAACGAGAAATAATTTTCTAGTGTTACTAATTGAACTCAATTTCCTCGTAGTAGTCGTAGCTATTGATTCGATATAGTCACTACATGTAGTCGGTTGTTTAGTTCTGTTCAGAATTCCCTGTATTTTACCAAGATTGAGATACACCCATTGAAGTACGGAGGTTACAACGGCCGAAACAATGAGATAGCAAAATAGATGAGGACAGCAGTACGAATCACATTAGTGTAAATAATGATAACACTGCATCTCAGAAATTCAGACAGAACGAGATTGGATGATAACAACAACAGTACGAATATAAATATTGTAAATAATGATAACTCTTCATCTCAGAAATTCAGACAGAAGGCGATTGGATGATAAAAACAACATTACGAATATAAATATTGTAAATAATGATAACTCTTCATCTCAGAAATTCAGACAGAACGAGATTGGATGATAACAACAACATTACGAATATAAATATTGTAAATACTGATAACTCTTCATCTCATAAATTCAGACAGAAGACGATTGGATGATAACAGCAACAGCACGAATATAAATAGTGTAAATAATCATAACTCTTCATCTCAGAAATTCAGGCAGAAAACGATTGGATGATAACAACAACAGTACGAATTTAAATAATCTAAATAATGATAACTCTTCATCTCAGAAATTCAGACAGAAGACGATTGGATGATAACAACAACATTACGAATATAAATAGTGTAAATAATGATAACTCTTCATCTCTCTTGTGGTAGGATCCACCTAATCTGCATAGCGGAGTACCGACGATATAAATATGGTCGGTACCGGAAGACAGGGAGGCTAATCACGAGATCAAACTAGAGACTCTGCCCAACTGCGACTTAGTCAACACATTCTCCAGGAACGGTCTTCCCAGAAATATACAGAAATACTATATGTAAATATTGTGTACACTTTCTTGTTATAATACATTCTTGCTCTAAGTACATTTTGTGTTGCATTATTATTCCATGCATTAGTCAAGATTCAACAATGAGTCAAGACTCAACAATCTCAGAAATTCAGACAGAAGGCGATTCGATGATAACAACAGTACGAATATAAATAGTGTAAATAATGATAACACTTCATCTCAGAAATTCAGACAGAAGGCGATTGGTTGATACCAACAACAGCACGAATATAAATAGTGAAAATAATGATAACACTTCATCTCAGAAATTCAGACAGAAGGAGATTGGTTGATACCAACAACAGCATGAATATAAATAGTGTAAATAATCATAACTCTTCATCTCAGAAATTCAGACAGAAGACGATTGGATGATAACAACAACTGTACGAATATAAATAATGTAAATAATGATAACTCTTCATCTCGGAAATTCAGACAGAAGGCGATTGGATTGAATATAAATAGTGTAATTAATGTTTACATTTCATGACGGACATCAAATATTTACATTTAATCCAATAATAGATGGCATTTAGGTTTGTTTATTTCTTTTCAAAATTAAAAATATATATAAATTGCTTGCTCCTATAAATATTTTCAGATTCAGGATTTGGAACCGTGGAAACATTTTTGTCAAGATGGTTTCAGAATTATTTTCTTCATGCTTTTGTCCCTGGATCTCTGGTCCCTGTGTCATATCACTCTATTACACACAGAAAATAATTCTTTGCTTTAGGATTTGAAATCGCCGAAACGTTTGTTGTCAAGATTGTTTCTGAATAATGTTAATAAAGGCCCTGTCCCGAGATCTCTGATCCCCGAGTTGGGTCATTCTGTTACACCAAAATTTCTGATTATCAGGGAAATTGTGAGATGTAGTGCAATAACTGATATTGACAAATCGACTTTGGGAGATTTCGTGGTAATATCCAAATCATGTCACGTGTATGATCACGCCAGAATCTAATTAAAGTTCACACTACATTTAATCCTAGCGAATAAAACATTCCTTCCAGGCATAGAAATTTTAATTTCCAGGATATTTTTTTAATAAAAATAAAAATAAAACAAAAGAAAAAAAGAAAATAATTGCAAACTGGTTTTATTGGCAACCACAAAATAAAATCACTGTTCATTTTTGAAAAAATACAAAAAAACATTTAAAATGGTTTTAGATTAATCTTCCTTTTGAAATGTCGAAAAGATGCGACGATCAATTGCGACGTATTATTTATATTCGTGAAAAGACGACTTAAATAAGCATTGGAAGTGAATCATTTGTTCCGGAAAAAAATCCCCAAAAAAATGACAATTAATTCCGTAGATCCGATAGATTTGAAAAACAAGGTAGCCTCTCATGTTACATGAAATTTTCACTAATATTACAAACTCCAAAACTAAAACGCTCTCTTTTAAATCTCTTTGAGAATGTTTTCTGCCTTCTAGAGTATAGTATAGTAACTCATTGCTTTCTCGGGCGAGCGTTATCAGCTGACATTGAAGTAGATAGGTTATCTTGAATAAATTTCTTGTCTGTTCCTAATTTTCAATAACGACATTCCAAATGTCATCACTTATCAACTATATATGACACAACTATTTACATTAAAGTTACAAACACCAAAACTAAACTGCTCTCATTTAAATGTTTCTGAGAATGCTTTTTGTCTTTTGGACTCTAGGAGAGTAACACATTACGCCTTGTCTGGCAAGTGTTATCCGCTTTTATGGTGTAGAGAGGTTATCTTGAATAAATTGCTTGGTTGTTCATAATTTTCATCAACGACATTCCCAACGTCATCAGTTATCAACTATATATGGCAACTATATAAAACTGATATTTGACACAAATATTTACTCTTGTGTTAAGTCGGTCGGATCGATATGGTCAAATATGCACCTGGTTTAAAAAAATAACTATTGTTGTCTACAAAATTTAACTAAGCTTCTCTATAGTATTATTGAAACATGGAGCCGTTCCTCTGCCATGAGTAAAACGTCTACTCATGGAACAGTGGCAAAAAGTGGGTTTTTAAGACGTGCCAATTAAGTCTTGCTAAACAATAGTATTCGAACACCGTGTATTCGTGTGATTAAACACTTTTCCATTCATATATTTCTTTCATTGTTTATCATACAGTCTGTTGTAACCTGAGAAAGGTTACTGAATAGAATAATGGCAGGAAGGTTGCTAATGAACGATAATACTTAGGACAAGGACAACACATTATACGACTCACCAGCGGCGCGTAGAAGTTGTCAATTGATAGAAGTGTATTCCACAATCTATCTCCAACTACAGCATACATTCAAACCACACCACACGATCAGATGTGGCACAAGGCCGAATTTAATGTGGGATATCCTATCCCGTAGGTTCCGCCAAAACATCCCACGTAGACCCCGTATAAAACGGGGTCGGGTTGCTGATTACCAAGACGATATTGGGGGATCCTCTCTGCCCGGAGGCAGAGAGATTGACGAGGACAGCCGGAGTCGAATATCCACCTGTAGTATATCTACCAACCACTCCCGGTGGTCAGATGTGGAACAAGGCCGAATTTAATGTGGAGTATCAGAGCCCGTAGCGCGGCCACAAATCCCCGTAGACACCGTATAAAACGGGATCGGGTAGCTGTTTCGCGAGACGAGACTCTGTCCTTCGACATAACCTCATCTGGGGATCCTCTCTGCCCGGAGCCAGAGAGTTCGACAAGCACAGCTGGAGGCAAATCTCAGACGGGAGGATATCTCCCCTCCACGCGATCAGTTGTGACACAAGGCCGAATTTAATATGGGGTATCCGAGCTCGTAAGCTCGTCCAAAATCCCCCGTAGACTCCGTATAAAACGGGGTCGGGTTGTTTCCCGAAACGGGACTCTGCTCTTTGACATAGCCTCGTCTGGTGATCCTCTCTGCCCGGAGGCAGAGAGTCTGACCAGTTCAGCTGGAGACGAATCTCTAACTGCAGGATATCTACAAACCGCTTTATGCGATCAGATGTGGCAAAAGACCGAATTTAATGTGGGTTATCTGAGCCTATAGGCTCAACCAAGAATTCCCCGTATACCCCGTCTAAAACGTAGTTGGGTAGATGTTTCCCGATACGATATCTGCCCTTTGACATAGCCTACTCTGGGGATCCTCTTTGATCGATGGCAGAGACTGATCAGTACAGCTGGAGACGAATGTCCAACCCCTGACTAACATAGAATATTTACAACTGTACTTATATGAATCGTGAATGGGGATATAAATGGGAACATCGTCCATAGGTATGTTACAACATTGTCTTAATAACCAGCAACTACGAGCATTATAGGAACCCTATAATAGGCATGAAATTATCTGTTAATGATAATGACTCCAAAACGGCACAGCGGTTAATCATCTATGTGAATGACTTCTGCCTCCCAGCAGACTGGTTGATGCTAAACTTCTGCATACGCACTCATTGCACTTTTTCAAGATAGAGCTTTTCGCTGGCATGAAGTGGAACTATTACATTGTATCAATTACAAGGACTGTTGCTAGGAAAGTTGTTTCCTTGTGTCATACAGGACAGTTTAAAATGAGACAACTTTTAATAAAAATATGTAATTTCTTTTTTAAAGTAAGGTTCACCCTGTACAAGACCCGGGGGGCACTCGCGGTAGAGGATTGGATTAACTGGAAGTTTATATCGATAACAGGGAATGTTAACAGGTTAAGATTGAAATGATTACGAAAACATTTTGGGAGTCTGTTCCACAGGGTAGTGGTATGCGGGAAGAAGCTGTTTCAGCGCAACTTACTTCTCGCAGATGTAATACAGAGAAAATACAGGTGGTTTGCTACCCTGTAAATTTCAAGAACGGTCCTAGGCCTGACGTTTAGACCTGGCCGAACCAAGGAATGTAGTTCGTCTGAGCACTTTCATTGGAAGTCGCGATAACAAGAAGATAATCTAAAATGTATCCTCAAACGTTAATATAAGTGATCCTCTTTGGAAAAAAATACACATTTGCTTTCTGTTTTAAACATTAGTCCATCGTCATAAAAGCCAAGGTTTTAAGAGAAGAGAAGTATAAACTAACATTCAATACAAAACAAGAAATGAACGACCTCAAGAGATGAATTTCTACCAGAGAGTTATGGCTTAAATTTCCCTACTTAAAGGAAGTGGAAAGATTATATTGAATCAGTTACATGGTCTACTGCTAGGAAAGTTGATTCACTATGTGTGCTAAAAAACTATTTGATAGAATCTATCTTACATATTTATAAGTCTCAAATACGTCTATTTTTGAATATTGCTATCACATATCACACCCATGCGTTGAATATTTGTATTGTTAACTCTACTAGAGCTTTTGCTATGTATTTACAGATTCAAGATAAAATATATGGAGGAATCTCCAGTCTTATTTCCACTTCTGTAATATAACTTTCCTATAAATATTTACATGGTAATTATTTCGATAAGCATCCCTCTCTGGTACGGCGACCTTACGAATTCATGGGCATTACTAGATTAGCAGTTAGGTATCATTAGTGTACAGTTATGATAGCTAGAACTAATCGTAATTTCCCAGCTGACAATTTATCTGCACTTCTTGCTTGTGGAACTCACTTGCTTTGTCTTTCTTTCTAGTCAATTTTGATTTTCCAAAATTTAAATGCAATATCAATCGTTTTCTTTTGCTTTCAAAACTTCTCTTCTGTTATTGTTCTCTCTCCTTAATAATGTTTTTTTTCCTCATAATCTTTCACACATAGTAACCACATACTTTTTAGTGTCTCTGTTGCCTTGCTTGGGATTATATGATTTTAAAAAAATCATTTTTACATATGATTTGGAAAAGAAATAGCTTGTATTAATTTCCAAGCGGAAACATAGATTATTCGATCAATCGATAGGTTGATCTATCGATCACTAGATGAAAAGATTTGTTCAACCAAATAGGTTTGATTCAATATTACCTCCACCTATTTGTGAACTTTATAAGGATATAAAAACCTCTTTCCGTGTGTTTCACATGTATACTAAAGTCAATTATGTTATTACTACAGTGCGTTAATTTCTTCCTAGGTTCCTGAATATATTCATTTGTTCTGTTCTAAACGAATTTTAGTAAATAATTTTATCTTGAGTTGGAAGTGACTAATATATTCTGCCTGTTCGCTAAGTTGCCTTATGGACGGTGGCATATGTATACGTATTAAGTTAGGGCTGCTTAGCAACATTGACATATTTGGGAAGTATATCAGAAAAATCAAGAACCTATACTCGCAGCAAGCCGCCTGCATACAGTTAGAAAATGAGTTCAGCAGATACACAAAAATATAAACAGGTGTCAGACAAGTGTGTGTCGTCTCACCGGACTTATTCAACCTATATAGTGAGGCGATTCCGAGAGAATTAGATGTTTGAATTTTTGTTGGCGGCCACAGATGACACAGTGTTGATATCTAAATATAAACGACAAGATTACACTAAAAGGATGAGCCCAAATTTGAAATTACAAATCAGCGTTGCCAAAATCAAAAAAAGTTCAAAATTTAAATATCTTGGAAGTGACACCTGAGATCCGAACACGCATTGGAATAGCCAAAAATGCAACCGAAAAGTTAAGCAGAGTATTAAGAGACAGAAAATCTTCTATAGAAACAAAGAAAATAGCACTGAACTGTTATGTGATATCTGTCCACTTGGCAGTGAATTCTGGACAATCTTACACAAAGATGATGAAGAGCCTTGAAGGAACAGAAATGTGGTTCTACAGAAAGCTAAGGATACCATGGACCGAACACGTGAGCAACGACGTGAAAATAGAAACAAAGAGGAACTTATACTTAACATCAGAAGTAGGTAGTTGGAATTTTGGGGCACTTAATGAGGAAGATAGCTTGAAAAATCTGATACTTACAAAACACATTGAGGGAAAGAGGGAGAGAGGAAACCCGCGTGTAACATACTTGATTTGCTTAAGTAAATGAATGGTGTTATGGGCACCTACCCATAATAGTAATGGACTAGTCCGTACGCCATAAATACTGCGCCTCAAGAGGAGACAGCGTCAGACAGAGAGTGACAGTGTGAGTCAGTTTTGAGTCAGTCAGAGACAGAGTCGCGTCAGACGTTTACTGTAAGACATTGGAATAGTGATATTTCGAGACAACATAGTTCTCTCTAACCTAACCTGATTATTATTTCTAACACTTCTACTCTTTTGTACATATTTCTATTTGTAAGATATATCTGTGTTATTCCATACCTGTGTTCGAGTTATTCTTCATTGGTTCTACCTTGAACCATCACCGTGGTACAAGGACCCTGGACCATAACAGATGGCATAACATGATTTAGGAGAAACCATGAAAAGACAAGATTCGTAAAATGACGGGGAGATGCGGAGGCTCATGATCCCTTATGTCCTGAAATGACAGGACACATAAAGATGAAAGTTAACTTCATTCAAAAAATTATTGTCCGCTGTTAAATTCGGTATTAATTATAAAAAATAAAATTAAAAAATCGGTAGTAACACATATATTTTAAAGAAATGTGATATAGATTTGTAAAAGTCCAGAAATAATTATAGATTTCTAGTCATGGCTTTTACGACTCTAATTCTAAGTAGTTTTACGACACTGTGCACAGGAAGTTATGAGTCGCGTTCGTCGCTTTCTGTAGATGACCGATCGTATTATTTTTCTTGTCTGCGTTACTGTCATCATAAAGAAACCAGAGATATTACAGAGAATTTCGCTAGCGTCTTTCAATTAAATTGAAGGAAAAAATATCCGATCCTCCAAGCATAATTCGAACAAAAATCAGCGACCTGGTGTGGTTGTTCTATTTGCTCTTTTTTCTACACAAAATGAAAGAATTGTGAACATCAAAAGTTGAATTAATAAAAAAAATATTAGTAATTTCTAGAATCCCTAAATACTGTATAAAAACGTGTGACACGAGATCTCGCGTATCGGGCGAACCCCAAAGTTTCACTTATACAAAAATTATATTATCATGTATCTCTTATTTCATGAGGGTTCCTCTTTTAGAGATCAAATTACAATAGACTCACTTCTTTTTTTCCATCGCTTTATTCTATCCTCGCGTTAAATAAGTTAAAAATATAAAAGGCAAATATAAAAGGCAATGATAAATGCATCGCTAGTAACGCTAGAGTGGTTGCGTAAACGCATACAACCATAAACAAACGAACAGCAAACATTTAAGTATCTTATAAACGTAAACAATGGAAGAGATGCATATTCGCTAAGTTTGTATTTTATAATAGGTTACTAATGTGTGAATATTAGATGCATTATTATTTGATACAGTTAAGTAAAACATCAATTTTATCAAAATCATGTTTATTTTAAATAAATGCAGCTGTAACTTTTACAACAGTAAGTGGATATATAGATTGGTCAAGTGGATATATTGATTGGTCAACTTGTGTATGATGATACCGACTTAAAATTACCTAACAAATTAGGTCTTCAAATGTCGCATGATATGCGAGTGTATACAGTACATACGGGTCGTTCCATAAGTTATAAGCATCAGCCAGATGGATTCGGAGAAAAGAGATTATTTCACTATTTTTCAATATAGTCCCCTTTAACGTTAATGTAATTAGTCCAACAATGTTTAAGCATTACAATCCAATCACGGAAGAACTTGGCGCCTATGTCATAAAAAAATACCCCTGGGGGACATATGAGCGCATCATTGTTTCTAAAATTGCGACCACACAAGTTGAGATTGAAGGGTAAGGGGTAGCAATTCAAAGCTGCAGATGGCTGCTTCATCTACTACAACCTGAGCAGTGTAAACGGGAACGTAATCCTAGAACAAGTAAACACCTGACCCCCAGCTTTCCTCTGCATTTTTACATGATTGCTAACTGTAATTTTTTTTAATTCGGATGCATAGTACAGTCTATTAATAAGGTTTCCTTCTTCCAACTAGTTTCACTTGATTATGCTTTCAGAATAAAAAAAAATCTGATGTCACCATGCAAACAGATACTGCCTTCTTGAAACATTTCAGAGATGGAGAAATTTAGTGTTTCCACAGTTTGAATCTCTGGTTCAGGTACGATGTGGTGAACCCATGTTTCCTGAAATGAAAATTGTGGGTTCTGCTTGGTAGCAATCCAGACGTTTCATGGAAATGTAAACCCTATTCTGGGTCTACTCTGGTGCCTGTATTCTTCTCAAGATCTCAGTTAAACGTGTAGGGGTTGAGCCAGCAATAATGCTTACGGACGTAGCAATCGGCTGGGAAGTAAGCTGTCTGTCACAGAAAACCATACGGTGAATGACATCAACTTGTTCATCATTGGTTTAGGCTTTTTGTATGACCTGACCGAGGGTCATATTCTGTGCTGTCTCTATCCCACTTGAACGGTTTCATAAGAAGGGGTGTCACCCACAATTGTCGGTACCGTGTCCTCGTGGATTTCCCTGTGTGCCATAAGTTTCCTTTGCTGAATAATTATGACTGCTCGGTCCTCTGTTTTGTCCACTTTTAGATTTGTCTCACCCCCCTACATTTGTATAGGCTTCACCTTTATAGGAATTAAGACAGAAATCTGAATTAGTTATCTAGATTTATAAGAAGCGGTAGTGTTTTGATACAATAAAAATATTCGGCTATTGCTCATCTTTCTGGGCAAGGCTTAGAGAGTTTTGAACGACGCTCATAGGATATGCACCATGCCAGATATAATATGTATACTGACATTAAAAAAAGCCATAATTATCCGATATGTCATTACATCAACCAACGTAAGATCACATGTCTTTTTTAAGAGTCGACAAAAACATATTTCATAGATCGTTTCTTCAGTAGCATTCCTGTTATTATTTCCTGACAGTGTACTTTTGCGGGCCATTTAAGAAATGTAATTGATCTTGAAAAACGCCAGTTGTAAAGTTAAAATGCGTATTTTACGTCGCTTGATAAAGAAATATCTCATTTCTAGGTATAAATATTTGGGGAAATATTTCGGTAGTGCATCCAAGTTGCTTATGTAAAAGTGGAAAGATGCATATTTCTGTGTTGTAAGACTTAATCAAACGACATTTATCATTCTACACTTTTACATAATTTTATAAGCTTGCCTATTTTTACAGGATTTTATCCGCATTATCGTGTTATATGTTTTCTTCTTTCTGTGGCAGCTATCACAACCTGGCATATAATTATCAAGGTTCTATTGTACGCAAAATGGTGAGAATATCTGCCACCATACAGAATAGTTTAGACAATCGCTGGCCGAAAAGTTAGTATTACTATCGGAAGAAATGTATAAAATATTTCTATTGAAATTAATTTTCACCAATGTTGTTTTCTCAAGTCAACCAAATGTTATTTTTCTTTCTGTTATTGAGGCGAGTTTCCTTTCCTAAATGTTTGCTTTCCTATTTAATAACATGTGATATGCATCTTGTTTTGTTGCTGTTGGAATTTATAAATTGCTCGGATTTTTGTTATTTGTAAAATCTACTTGTAATTGTATAGCGCCATTCTCTAGCGTCTTGTTTTAAACCAACGTATTCCCTCGTTTGAATTCCTTTATTGAACAGAAAAATCGGTTGTAATATTTGGAGAGTTTGGAGATTTCTGATATTTTTAAAGGCGATGCTGACTAAATAAGAAAAATGGTTTTATATTTCATACTAAGCTTGTAATCCAAAATAACCAGTAAAATTAAATTATATTAGATTTGATTAGGGGTCTGAACATGGACGCCAATTTGTTCCTTATTATATCATTCACATTTTTATATTTGTTTGAAGAAACGTTTACGGAAATGTTATATATGGAGAATACGCGTTGCGATTAATTATATTACTAAATAATAAAATGACGATTACACAATTAGGGTATACACTTTACCTCATAATAATAATAAAATATTTTAAATCATTTCAACTCATGGATGTCAATAAAGCCACTAAATTGCATGAGTTTACTGTGTGTGAGAAATAATATAAAGAAAATCAACACAGAGAAAGAAAGAAAGAAAGAAAGAAAATTAACAGGAATTAAGTTTGGTTTGATTTGGTTTGGTATAGTTTGGTATGGTTTGGTTTGTTTTGTTTTACAGCATATCAACCTCAATGGATTATTTAATTCCGACAAAATTTTATATTGCTGGCAATATTTTTTCCCAAACTCTATTATTGGTAATGATTTTTCTTCAAAGAACTATTGCTGGTAATATTTTCTTCAAAAAATGTATAGCTTGTAATCTTTTTTTAACACGTATTCCTGGTAATATTTAAAAAAATGTATTGATGGAAATAAATTGAATCATTCTTTACAAAGTATTTCTGGTATAAAAACCCATTTTTACACTTTCATAGTGGTATGACCACAGGTTAGGGGTTAACTATTTTCCCCATAGATGGGGCCCTAACTTTTCCTACCACTCCGAGTCAGGGTGAACATGTTAACCCCAGCAATTAATATCCACGCTCGCTCCTCAAAACCTCCTGATGAGAGGCCTTGCTGTCGAACGTAGTTTATCGTCATATGCAGGAAGCCCGGAATTAAGAAGACAGAAAATAAGCATTGCTCTTTCATTCAAATTTTGAAGATCAAAGTTGACTAAAAAGTAAGATGCTAGCAAAAAGCACAACCGGAAAATAAGACAGGTGAAACTGTCACCAAAGAATTTACGGTTATACCAAGCAATTTCAACAGTAAAATGATGAGACCTTGTCTCCAATCTGGTAATACGCTTAAATTAATAAAGAAGAAATTTCATCAGAAAAATTACCATGAAATTATTTAAAGTAAAGCAAAAAGGAAGCTACATTTCGGCGCCGGGAAATTGACTGAAGCAAAGATACCTCTCCAGGACCATTCATATTACATATTCTTTGTATTTTTTACAAAGAATATCAAAGTCATATAATATCACAACAATCAAAGTTTTCCCCATATCTGTCACTCAATATAGATCTGATGGTGACCTGAGGTTATTTGGTCGAAACGTTGTATGCATAACATATATATCAAGTATTTAATAATTCGAAATAATACAAGAATATTATAATTTGATATTCTGTAGGTGTAATAATATAAATGGATCTAAAATAGTTAACCACGTGTCATTTTATTTAATCCATAAGCATTTACGTGGATATGTTTATGTAAATATTGCTCATATATATATATATATATATATATATATATATATATATATATATATATATATATATATATATATATATATATATATATATATATAATTTAACTACTTGTATACATCAAAAGTGTTACATTTTGAGTATATTAGATTTAATTTTTTTCAAAAAGCCATACTACCAAACTGTCACATGTCTATTAATCTACAAGATGTAAGTAGCATAAAAAAGAGAATCTGTCAATAAAATAGTTTCTCTTGTAATCCCCAATTCTCTTTAATATTGCGGGCTTAAGGAATATCTAATTAATAATACATATTTAATAAACACGCATTATTATATAAATTTATGAAATGAAATATATTTTTATTTATATCAATATGTTAACCAAGAAAAGCATAACGCAATTTCTGCTTGCAAAGACGACGGCATATATATATGAATTGTTCTCCAATACAATACTGGATAATAGTGCTTCAAGAATAATCGTAAGTAAAAAATGAACAGAACGACTCATTAATATTAATTAGGTAGTACGGCAGAGATTGCCCGAAGGGGTAGTCTCTTATCTAAGTGATGATATAATGAAAGCCGAAAGTGCAGAAGACATGAAAAAATATAATCTTGAATTCTTGAACTCGCTGACCCCTTCTGGAATGTCACATCATAAATTTTAACGCGTAATCCAATAGGCACGATGTTTCGAAATTCCATTGGCAAAGATTAGACCACAGAAGAAGAATACAGATTACAGATCTGCATATTACCTGAAGAGCATCAGAGCTGATTAATAATGGACTTTAAGAATCAAAGGTCCCGGCTCCATGGCTGAGACGTCTAAGCCCCAATGAAGCTAGTTTATCTTGAGTTCAGAGAGAGATCAATTTTTATTACTGTTATCATTTCCAATCACAAAACCAACTATTGAGGAAGTTGGATAATCTGTGCAGTAAAAAGTATTAGGTTGGCTAGAATTTCATGACTCATCTAGGAAAAGTAAAAAAAAAAAATGTAATGGCGCCACATCTTTTCTTCAACATAAAATCTTTTATTTATGAATCTGTCCCAGATACCAGCCCGATGATTTTAAATCATAAAATTTTACACAGCTTTCTTCACTTCATCCTAAGTGTTGAATTGCTGGTACCCGAGTAAGTGTGATATTGCGTGGCATAGTCCATAGTCACTTGGAGGAGAATCGGGACTGAATGGCGATGGGGCCAGTTATTGTTCGTAAGTCTTTTGATCAAGTCACAGGATTATTTCAACCACCGCCTTCATTCACTGGCCCTGAGTTTGAGATGAATAACTGGCCACACCAAAGGGAATAAAAAAACTTGGAGAGTTTAGTCAGTAAACGGAAATAAATTAAACCAAGTTATCCAAAAAAGTCATGGAATGTGGAAATACAACCATCAACCCCACTAGACTAAATAAAAATGCTTCGTTTTTAAAATTGCTTCTGAAGAATGCCGGGAAGTACAACGGCCGAAACATCGTGAAACTGACAATAAAGATGAAAACAATGTAAGTAAAGATAATGATTCTCAACATACAAATTATAAAAATAGAACAAAATTTTTAATTTTCTCTGAAATGTTTTTCTGTTCAAATCTATTACAATTAAATAAACTTAGAATTAAAGTATACTTCTTAAATTTTCCAAAAGGACTTAGAGTAATAAATGTTTCATAAATAGAAACGTACTCAGTAATTCGTCAAATATTTCTTTTTAAACTGGTAATTGTTTAATGTTTATCTGTTAAATCCATTCAGTTCCATCCGCGCTGAGGGATATATTCTTTAATATTCTAATAAAATTAAACTAAGATGAGAAAATGCTTTTGAAATATGTTCTAGGGTATAGTAAAAATCAAAAAAGTGTTAACTGATTTTACTCGCTATTTACTTTAGATTACCATAGACACCATATTTTTCTTTCGTACTTCAGTACTGGTAATATATATTCACTAGAAGTTTTTGGCAACAGGAGTGTTGAAATTCTAACAGTATTTATTATTATTGAAGTTATCACTAACATTTTTTGTCAAGATTTACTAAGCCTACGTCTCGTTCAATTTTGCAAAAAAATCAATGAAATTTGCATAAACTGATTTGTTTGGGAAAATACTTTGACAAAAACCTTATTAGGCGGTTAGGAATTTCTTTAATTTTATAGGACATCATGGTAAACAAAATTTTGTAAGAAAAATTTATTTTTCCTTTTTCTTTTTTAACAGACAAAAAATAAATTCTTACTATTTCTTACTCTTGTTCAGGCAACATACGACTGGCCATGCGTAAATATTAATTTACGGAGCTAAATTCCAAGATTTCAAGCTCTTGGTATTGTGATTTGTTTATAGTACTTGCAAACACAAGGCGAACTGGAAACTGGATACTTGTATATGAAGACAGAAAGAAAATTTATGGAAAATACCATATTGCGTTTTTATAAATTATTTGTTATTTAGTCATTAAATAGTTTTTACAATAGTGTGGCTATTTTTATGTTAAATAATGAAACAGTTATTTTTTTAAAAAGATTAATAAAAATTTATTTTACTAAGCTATGCACCCTAGTGAAACCAACTCTATTTTCACTGCTTTATCTTTTTCTTCTCCCCAGAATTAAGATTCCATCGGTCGGTGAATGGTTAATTCAGACTAATTAATGGAAATACAGATACATCATGTATTATACTCATTAGCGAAATGATCAGGAATTCAGAATCGAACAAGAAAAATGAGAGCCAATATAACAGAGGATAAAAATGTAACGCAAGTCAAGCACGCTCTTTAATATCGAAATACGCATTTCAGACTCAACACATAGTATTAAGAAACAGATAAATAGTGCTTATTCGTTTTGAAATATCTATCCTATATATGAGACTTAATGTATGGTTTACTTCAAAACCGCAGAGAAGTCTTGGAAGTAGAGATGTGAGGCATTATAGAAGGATGCTCACAGTATGCTCGACTGAAGATTTGAGCAATGGGGAATGTAGGAACAGAAACGAAACTTCTGGATCAGGACGAAGTAATTGTAATTCATTACATATATAGTGAAGAAAAGAAGGTTGGAGAAGTTGGCTCTCACAAGACATTTTCAAGGCAAGAGGAGAAAATGGAAATAAGAGGTAATATCCATAAGGATATTTAGTAAATCGAAGACAGTTTCAATGTCACAATAAACATTCTAAAACAAAAATTACCAACTTTGCTGTATAGCTTATTATTTAATTTATAGTAATTTACTTGTTAACTCTGATGATGGCTTATGTAAGCCAAAAGCTTAGACAGGTTTAACAATAAAGAAACTATCAGCATGGTGATTTTCTTTCGTGTTTCAGTGATAATGCTAAAAAGCTTATTCGGCAATATAAAAGGAATTTACTTAAAATAAATAAACAAAACATGTCTATATTTTTCTAATGAAACATGCATATATATATACATATATATATATATATATATATATATATATATATATATATATATATATTATATATATATATATATAGATATATATTACTACATAAATTTTTCTTCTTCTTTCATGATATAATTCCCTGTTATATAATTCATTTACTGAAGCTCGTTTGGTAGGTTATGAGTTGACTTCCTCTGAATCTTTTTGCCTTCTATCTCTGCTGTGAGTATGACGTTTCTCCAGCCCTCTCTTCTCAGTATGTACTCAAGAAATGACATGTTATGTATAAGCGTCCATTTTGTTTTCGTCTTCTCTAAAACCACATAATTTCACCCATGGTTGATCCAGGTTTTGCTCAGGTCATCCTCAGCATCCTTCTGTAGAACCACCGTTTGATGTTGAAATATATATTTTTTATTTGTGTGGAGATAGTTCTTCATAACTGTCCTATAGGAGAACTGATATTACATGACAGTACAGTACTAATTATTTTATTTCTAATGACATTTCCTGTTCCTTAATATTTGCTTAGCCATTGGAATGTATCTTTCCCCTTTCTCCAGATTTTCGCTGATCATGGCTCTCCACAATTTTCTATCCTGCTTAACCGTAAACGCTGTCCATGTTTCTCTATTAATTTGAAAAATATCCTTAGGAAGATTACTCATTTTCTTCCACTTTTTCTCTTCCGGTGAGTTCAAATTCTCCAAACCCTTTTTGCCGTTGCATGTCGATTAATTTTCAATCAATTCTGTTTCATACTAAGAAATCTTTACTTTTTTACTTCCTATTTTTGGTAAATATTTCTCATTCATCACAGCTTTGCCACTGCTATTTTAAACATCTTTTCCAAACAATACCTTTTTTATTGCTATTACTCTTCGCCTTATCTGCAAGGAAACTGACCAACATTTACTATCTTATGAGAAGGCTGATATTACATATAATATAGAAACTCTTTTGGTTGTTTATAAAGACATTTTGCTGTTTATTAAAATGTATTTTACTTTTAAAAATGCAGGGTGTCCCACAAAAAAAAAACAGGAAATTTGGTATAGTTTATTTACCGTATTTCCGGCTTACAAGAAGCTGCGGCATGGAAGACGCACCCAAGTATTGAAAAGAGATTTCTAAGGAAAAATCATTCTCTTACAACAACACATTCACATTCTGGGGCAACGCAGTGGTTACAGTATAACTCCTCCGATTTTGTTTCTATGGCAATTACAAACTAGTCAATTGCAGAAAGGCCCTCGCCAATGCTAGTGAACAGAGAATGTTTAAATTGTGGGTCGGCTTCAGGAAGGTTTATCGTCTTGGAAATACTCGTAACAACTAAATACTGAGGTTACATCATATAAAAAGCGGACTTAGATAGCTAATATATTGGTGTAATGACGTGCAATTCCACGTCCCTATCAGAAAGTCAATTAGGTGACGTCCAAGGTCACTTGAGACTTAGCGATGACTTAGATTTCTTCTGGGAAACAATCACGTATTTTCAGGGTATTTTTTTTAGGAAAAAAGTGCGTTTTGTATGCCAGAAAACATGGTAATTTTTCGAATGCTTGTTACAGTTATTTGAAACAAAATGAAAGGATATAAATTCAGTAGCATAAGATAGTACTAAAATATTTACGTTTGATGTGGTGCTCAAACTCTGGCAAAGTTTCTTGGCATTTTTTCAGTCCTCAACTTGGATGTTCTTTCTTAAATAAAAACATTTGCCTCGCGTTGAAAATTTGATAACTGCGGCATCCTGAAACAAATGGTTAAAAAAATTATAATTTTTTTTTAGTTCCTTTACAAAGTAAAATATATAGTTAATTTTTTTTTTATGTCAGTTAATTTTTTTTCATCATATAATAAATCTGACATTTTCTGCTCTTTTTGTTAGGCACCCTATATAATCAACTATTCCCAGGTGCATTCGCATTTTTGATAAAACATTGACTTAAATTCGAGTACTGTCTTGATATTGAGGTTCCCATTTTATAACTTGCCGTTCCTGTTGCTGAAAAGCATACATAACATTTTTACAGTAAAATGTTAGTCATTTCTAAACCATTTTCCCTTATTATATTGTCATGGAGTTCCAGCAGTTTTGCTTCTCTTCCTGGCACTGGTTGAAATTAAGAAGCAGAATATGGCAGCCATCGATTTTAAAACATCTGCACACAAACAATATAAACAAATGGTCTTTTAATTTTCGGAAGATGAAATTTTTTATACTTGAAGTGAAAAATTTCCTCATAATATAATCTGAAATAATTTTTTTAAAAACTATATGAAATGTAATGGAGCGAAACATTGATGTTTCAATAGAATTTCTTCAAATACATTTCGCAAGTCTTTGGCAGTCATTCAGAACTAAAGGTTGATTTAAAATTCAAATGAATCAGATTATCTCACGTCGAGCGGACTCTTCGATCGGTGAATACAAAATGACTTGTAAGTCTTTACTGAAGAGCGTTTATCTGTTCGATTACATTATCATAAAATTCACCAAAAACAACAACGACAAAAAAAAAATATTGTCTGATTGAATGAGCTTCATTTTTACATCTGTTTATTGCGAAGCTGATAAAGAATACGAAAAAGCCAGCCAATGAACGGAAGGAAAAAAATGTGTTGGTTGATAGAAAAAAAAAGTGGTATTTGACGGGGTACAGTTAGGGAGGTTTACGCTGAAGAAATATTCAAAAGCAAGAAGCGGAACGAAACGATGGAGGATATTATCAAGGAGATTTCGTTAGGAATGGTCCATAAATTATAGAGCACTCATTGTAATTCTTATATGAATTTTTCATAAGCTGAAAATATCACCACTTTATATATACAATGATATATAAGTCAGTTCCATACTTCTGGAGATGTATACTTTATAATAGACTTTCGAATATAAAATTGTAGTATATCATATTTATCATTCCTCAGTCATCGACATTAATGTAATTGTATTTCGTCATTAATTCACTCTACAATTAATTTATATAACGATATTATTCAATCCACAGATATAATGTTTTCCGATTTCAAACCCTGGCTACATAATTTCAAACAGGTAATTCATATATTTGTTTGTAAATGAATTGAACATATACATTTGATAAAACTTAGCAAATACATATATATATATATATATATATATATATATATATATATATATATATATATATATATGTATGTATGTATGTCCTTTTATTTCCTGGTTACATATTAGTAAATATGTTATATATATATATATATATATATATATATATATATATATATATATATATATATATATATATATATATATATATATATATATATATATATATATATATATATATATATATATATATATATATATATATATATATATATATATATATATATATATATATATATATATATATATATATATATATATATATATAAAGAGAGAGAGAGAGAGAGAGAGTCTAGACAGATTTTTCTTTGTCACCGAAATTCGGTGGTCCAGTGTCATTAGGCTTGTGTTGTATTGTAGAGATCCGGGTTCGATACTCGGTAGTGGATGCGCACTGATGAGTCTCACATAGAACGAAACGGCTGTACAGTTTAGGTGTGTATTTCAATGAACAAAATGGTTCTATTTTTTTAATTCTCTTAGCTAGTAAGATTAGTCACTCTTTGATATATATATGATTAATATTAGCTAAATGCACAGTTATTCTGTCCCATTCTGATAAAATGCAGAATGCAGTTTGGATGCCGCCCAGGGACATATCCCAGGATTAACTACCACATCTTAGTGTGTAAATAGTGTCAATGTTCTTTTCATGAAACTAATGGCTTACAATTATGTGCAAGATATGTCTGGGAAGTATATGTGTGTGTTATTTGACTTTTCAAGTAAGTTAAAAATATACATTATTGCCTTTAAAAAATTGAATAATATACATGCGAATGAAGTTCTCTATATAGATTTCTCGAATTTTGTATGTCTGTGCTTACAATAGTAGTGCGAATGTTTTTGAGAGATTACATTTCTGTAGAGTTTTGTTTTGCTACAGTAGAATCATTACACCCGCAGGTTTTTAGTCAAGCGAACATGGACGTTTTATTCGTGTTGTTTTGAATGCGTTTTCCTGGGACGAAAATGTCAGTTCAAAGAAGAAATGTGATGTCTTTTCTCTGGTGTATACAGCGTATAAAGAGATAAAATGAATCAGGCATTTTCTGATGAGGATCTTAGAAAACGTTATCAAATGCTTGTCAGCAGAATTTCTTTCACAGACATATATTGTAAACGTACTTAGATTTGTGGTGTCTTACTCTAATTAGGCTATTGCGGACACTTCCACTTATCATAAATTAGTAGGAAAGTAAACCTCGAGGGAACAGTGATGTAGTGTGTTCTATTGAGGCTGTTAACTGATCCTGTCGAACTCTCTGTCTTGGGAAGAGAGGAACCTGGACGAGGCTGTGCCGAAGGGCAGTGTCTCGTCCGGGGAGGTAGACAGACCCAAACCGGTTTATGCGTGTTCCACGCGGATTTTTTGGCCGAGACTATGGGTTCGGATGCTCCACGTTAAACTCGACCTTGTGTCACATATATCCCTCGTGGGGGGTGCTGTTAAATATTGACAGGGATTTAGACTCTTCTGCCAAGGCTGTGACTGTTCGCAGCTCCTGTCGAACTCTCTGTTTGGGCTGAGAGGAATTCGGTCGAGGCTGTGCAGAAGTGCAGAGTCTCGTTCTAGAATGTAGACACACCCGAACCCGTTTATACGAGTTCTACAGGGGGGGGGGGTTTCCGTGCCTACGGGCTCGGTTTACCCACGTTAATCCTGGCCTTGTGCCAAATGTACCCTCGTGTGTGTGTGTGGCGGGACTACTAAAATCAACCCTGATGTATACTGAACGCTGGTCAACCGACACATCCCAAGTTGTGTAACACACTTCTGTTGTATTTAATGTTCGATACACTATTTATCTGCAACCTCTTGTTTTGTTATTTCGTAACCAATTACTTGGTTACAGCACACAGTTTATGAATAAATACATATATGGGAATATATAGGGGTGTACTCTGTAAGAAATGGATTTGTTGTCCACAACACAGGCAGAAATGTCCACAAATGTATAAAGAATATGATTCATTTTGAAACAGTCATTAATTCCATTCAGTCCTTCAGACTCGTGATTTAAAAAAACAAAGTAATGATTCGATGTATCACTAAATTTTCAGTAATCTTTTTTTCGTAAATTTCATAAATTATCCGAAAGTATTAATTCCGCATTCAATATGTTTTATGTCATTTGATTTCACATCCTATCGTGAAGGACCTTCAATTTTTTATTCATCACATTTAAAACAAAGACACTGCACATAAATGTGGGCTTCCCTCAAATTATGTGAAATATTGTGAAAAAATTACATAGCGTTAGGCAAGAGTCTTGATCGAAAAATAATAATAAAAAAGATAGCCATGTAATTATGTAATCATTATTATTGTAGCAAATGCCAAAACTACAACAGGCAAAAACCAAACAATGTTACTTTCTTGACCCTTGTCCAAAATTTCTCGACTTGCGGCAGAAACCATAACATAAAAAGCCACCACACATTCCGCACGCAACTTTCAATTTCACATTTTTTACGATAACAATTTTTATAAGTTGGAAATAATCGAAATCAATTGCAGAATCCATTGGCCTTCGTTGGAGTAGATGTGGATGCGTATTTCCACTGAATGTGTTATCGTTTGTCTCTGACTGAAAGGGATGTACGTAAAACTTATCCTGGGTTAGGAAACGTTCATGGAAATGAGATGGATCTGTTTTCAAACATCTCTGTTTTACCCGTGATGTGATCGACCTGTCAGGCTTATTATCAGGTGTCAAGAGAATTGGAACACACCGGGGCGAAACCATCGTTATGCCAAGTTCATTGTGTAAAATATTCTCAACTCTCTCCCAGGATATAAAAATATCTTCGGCTATTTGATTTTTAG
>OZ038491.1:102406018-102413518 GCA_964036315.1 Acanthosepion esculentum
CGAATTGCAGGTCAAAAATTGTTATCAAAGTTTGCTAGCTGAGAAGGCTGTTACTACTGGAGCAAGTTTGATAAGCAACATCTAACGAAGCTGAAAAATCTACTTGAAAATCAATTACAAAATAAATACGTTTCTCCAGTTTGAAAATAGTACAAATCAATCCAATCAGTTTCCGCTGCTTTCAATTTAAATCCCAATGTAGATTAAAGCTAAAAAGACGATTTTGTGTTGTGTATATGGCAGACAGCTATTTGTAATGAAGTCAAATTTCTAAATAACAATTATTTTCAATGTAAACCATTCGACGTATACCGCGGCATATCTTAAAAAGTAATGCGTCTTAATAATTAAGGATGATAAATTTATTATAATATAATAAAAAAGATATAAAAAATAAACAAAGAATTATATAGGAATAAATTGATTTTTAAATTAATCACGACTTCCTTTTAAATATACGACTTTGATTTGATCCAAACCCCGCATTATGCGACCCAGAAACCTCTACTGTCTCTTACTGACGTTAAGTATTAGTTTCCGCTTTGTTTCCCTTTTCTCGTCGTGCTTACTCAAATGTTCGGTCTACGGTATCCTCAGCATTCTTTTGTAGAACCATATTTCTGTTGCTTCAAGTCTCCTTTTCATCTTTGAAGTGATCGTCCATCACTCACTGTCAAAATGGAGGATAGATATCACGTAGCAGTTTAGCACTCTTTTCTTGGTTTCTAGCGAAATTTTCCTATTTCTCAGTACTCTGCTTAGCTTTTGGCATGCTTCTTTCGCTATGCCAATACAGCTAAGGATCTCAGTGTCGCATTTTCTGTCCTATGTTAAAATACTTCCGTGTTATTTAAATTTCAGCACTTATTTTGGTGCCTCTGCAATTCGCGGTTTGGCTCATCCTGGTCAGCCTAGAAGAACTAATACTACATAACAGCTATGGAAAAACACTTTCATTCATTCTGATGTCCAGAGTTTGGCTGACTATCGTGTCCAAAATTTTGGAAGCCACCAAAAGCGAAAAAAGATGAAGTCAAACAACAAGAGATAAAGGCTAGACCAAATCAAACTGAACCTCATCTATTATTTCTTGGAGTTAATGACATCGACTCTTGCATGAAAGAATTGCTCTATTTAGTCACCAACGCATTAATCATAAAGTAATTAAATTTAAATTCCTCTGTATCTCTATATATTTCTGAGATTATGTACACTATTTATATTAATCGGACTATTGTCCTCATATTTCTCGCCATATTTGTTACAACGTTTCGGCCTTCTTCAGGTTGTTGGAATGTCGAACTGAACCCTGAACTGTTCTAGTTCCACGTGTCATGCTTAATGGCTGTCAGTTATCAGTTATCACCTGTTAATTCCCTTCTCCAAGTTCTCCACTGCCTTAATCGGGTATTGAACTCATATTGTTTGGCTCCTGTCACTGGGTCTAACTAACGCCTTTATACACTGTGCCTTGTGTCCTTGAATTTCGGAGTATTATAAACATAATGTCTTCAGCAACTATTTTTTTTTACCAGTGCTCATATTGCAAGGTTTTGTTGTTATCAATACATCTTATTACCAGTGATCATATCGCAATTTTTTGTTATTATCGCTTTTCTCTGGCACTCCTTATTAATGGTTCCCATTTTGTATTCATTTCTATGCTTGGACGGCTCAGAAGATTTATGTGGCCTAGCATATGGGCTGGTTGCATAAGTTTCCGAATTTTCCAATGGCTTTCTTTGACTATGATCTCAACCTGATCCAATAGAGTGCGGTGATCTCCGTTTTCTCTCCATATGTGGTTAGCCACGCCTGATTTTTTCACTTCCCTTCGTGTTACAGCTTTCTGATGTTCTTGATGCCTTAAGGGGTCGGCCTTTATCGTCTTTATATTTATTTCCTCTATACGGATTAAAGCCTACCATATGACAGATGCGTGTAGTCTTGAGAAGTCTGAATAACAATTTAAAATTTTCACGGAGTGTTAGACTAATTTTTCAAACAATATTACCCCTTAAAAAACAGTCATTTTCACCATTAATATATGTAACGATGAATGTATCAGTAACCCCGCACTATAAAGTAGTTGATTTTTGGAAAGGAAAGGCGCACTACAATTACTGATTAATAATATCAAACACACACATACACGCAAAAGCACACATACACGCAAAAAACACGCGCGCACACAAACATATATATATATATGTAGTAATTGACTCTGTCTCTCTTTCTCTCTGTCTCTCTGTCTCTCTCTCTCTCTCTCTCTCTATATATATATATATATATTGGGGGTTACTTACATTACTTACATAATTGGAACAGGTGCAAATTCCACCCCTATATTTCAAAGTCCTATTATATTAAGAAATGTAACTAAAACTTCGTAATTGCAGGTTATATCTAGTGTAAATACCTTTATTCATCTCATTTAATGTCCTTGTATTTATTTTTAGAATTTAGTAAAATTTAAGCTAAATGCTTTACTTCTCTTAGTTCGAAAAAGGGCAAATTGTTAGAGCTCGCATGGCAGAAGCCTCGATCACTAAGGTTGCTGAACTGTTTGGTTTTTCAACAGCTACCATATCATGAATTATGACGCAATATTAGAAGTATGGCAAAGCCACTAGCAACCGTAGCAATTTGGGCCAGACTTGCAAACTTACTGACAGGGATCGATGTGCATTGAAACGCAATGTTGCAAAAAATCATCGGACTACAGCGTACAAACTGACTACTGTGTTGAATCATCATCTGAATAGTCCAGTTTCTACTAAAACTGTTCGTCATAAGCTCCATAAGGCTGGATATCATGGAAGAGCTCTCATAAGGAAACCTCTTCTCGTCACTCGCAACATTCAGAAGAGTTTGAAGTGGTGCAGCGATCACAATGCCTTGTCTGCAGACCAATGGAAGCAAGTCTTATTCTCAGACTAGTCCAGCTTTTCTCTTTTGCCAACTTCAGGGCGGGATTAAGTGTGGAAGCAGCCCAAAGAAGCTTACAACCCTGACTGCCTTCTTCCAACAGTGATGCATGGAAGTGGATCAGTGATAGTTTGGGCCACAATATGGAAATGTCTTGGTTCAATAGTTGCCCTACATGGTAGAATCAACAGCAAAGATTACCTGAATATTTTGGAAGATCAATTTCATCCAATGGCCTAGACTTTATTCTCTGATGGTGACTGCATCTTCCAAGACAATAATGCTCCAATACATACTGCTCTAGTGGTTAAGAATTGGTATGAAGAGCATGAAAGTGAGCTAGAACACATGGAGTGACCTCCCCAATCTCCAGAAATCAATATTATTGAACATTTGTTGTGCATCTTTGAGCAACAATTTTGGAGCCGCTACCCTCCACTGGCGTGCCTTAAAAAGCTGGAGCAGGTGTTAATGAAAGAATGGCTGTAAATTCCTCTGCATTGTATGATTCCATTCCTAGGTGTATTAAAGCTGTATGTTAGGCTAAAGGATAACCAACTCCATATTAAATAAAATTTCTTTGAATTTAGCTAGTGTTTCAATTATTTTGTCCAACACGTATATATATACATATATATATATATATATATATATATATATATATATATATATATATATATATATATATATATATATATAGTAAGTAACCCCCTAATATAATATTTTAAAATGTTTCTTTTTTTCCAGATAATTAACGAATCGTAATTAAACTAATTGAACATTAAGGAAATATTTTATTAAGTGAATTTCAATCCCATATTCGGAATTCGACAGAGATACTGCCTATCTTTCCTCCTAGAATGTTCAAGTTAGGTTTCATCCGATTATAAAACAAGAATATTTCCAGCTTACGAATAAGAGCATTGGAATAGTTCATTCTGTTTTTATATTTTTTAAGCAGTGGCTTTTTTCTATACGTATGCACATTGCTTCGCTTGGATTTGCCGAATTAGTTGTCAACTTGTTCTTGCCGTTATTTTTCGTGGAATGCGATTTCTTGATTTTATAAATGTTTTGTGACACGTTGTAGACGTGCACTTCAAAATGTTTTGAGACCCATTGTAAACTTATCCTTCATTTTTATCTGTGGGCCACCAAAAGCATTTAGCTTATGCAGCAGACATAGTAATGCAGAGACGCGTCATCAATCTGGGATGGGGGCTGCGAAATAATTCGACAGAGTGTTCGTGTATTTGAAATGGGCCAGCCAGTCAATAATCCGATGGTTGCAAGCGTGTGTAGGAGTAAGCGAAGGGCATTTTTAACATTTGTTTCATCATATTGGCTGTGGTACATCTTTTAGCAGGTTTGGAAGCGTATTTAAAAAGAGGTCCCTGGAAACAGCTCCTCTAGGACGTGTTGGAAGAACCTATGGCCTGATCAGAATGTCACCTAAAATTCCGGACCACACATTAATCGTAAACGCATGATGGTGTCTCGCATGTATTATAACATGGGGATTTCAGTATGCCCAGAAATGATGTTTGTGCTAAATTTGCTATTCCATCTCTTCCAAATGTTGCCTCATATGTAAACAAGACGAAGGAGACAAATAATAGATCGGCAGTCTTTGCAATAAACCATCGGCAAAGATGAGTGATCAGAGGACAAAAAAAAATGCACATATTGCAAGTTATACGGTTCGGGGAACTGCTCTTGAATTACTCCACCATGCCGTACTATGTGACCGATAAGGTAGGGTTATGTGTGCTGAGACCTGGTTCATCTCCGACAGCGTGTAGAATGTCTTCTTCGTGGTCAGGCGTACTTGCATATTTCGTTATTCCTAGATCCATAGCTTCTGGTGCTAAGGATCCTGTCTCAGCAACGCAAAGATTAACAGCATCAAAGGTTGGATGAAGCGCCTTCGATCTGGAAACGCTGTCTGACAATGCTTTTCAGCCACGCGTCCATTGCAGTTCGTACGGCCTTATAAAATCATATCTGACTGCTCACGATATGAATATACAATAAGTTCTGTTCGAATTTTGAATAAAGAAAACAAGTGACCAAATATTACATTTAATTACAGATTCAATCAACAATGTATTTTCCCTGATTATCTATGACTTCCTTCCATCTATTAATACGCTTACTAATCCCATTACTGCGAAATTCTTTTGGCATTGATTCGAAGAACTCACAAATTTCAGTTTTAACCTCTTCCTTTGTTACAATAGCTGTTTCTTCCAAATGATTGTGTAAGCTACGAAACAAATGGTAGTGTGAAGGGGCAAGGTCCGGAGAATAAGGTGGATGAAACATCACCCGTTTTCGATTCACTAGAGCAGGTCTTTTTTTTTCCTCAAAGTTTGGTTCAAACGCTCTAATTGCTGACAGTATATTTGAGCATTAATTGTTGCATTGGGTGGTAAGAATTCAAAGTGGATTATTCCTTGGCAATCCCACCAGATTGAAAGAAGAACATTTTGCCCATGAAGTTCCCTTCTCGGCTGTGACTGGAGACCTTCCCCTTTACCAAGCCACTGACTACGACGCTTAACATTTCCATAAAAGATCCATTTTTCGTCGCCAGTCACAAGTTCATGCAAAAAAGGTGAAACAAGTTGGCGGGAATGGAGAGAAGAGCAGATGTTAACTCGTGATTTGAGGTTGTTTTCAGACAATTCATGAGGCACTCATTTTCCAAGTTTAGGGACTTTTACAAGTTGTTTAAGAAGACGATGAACAGTTGTATGGTTTGAACTGAGAACCACTGCCAATTCCTCAACTGATAAAGCAGGATATTCTTCAAGGGCTGCTTGAAGAAGCTTTTCATCAAACTCAACTGGACGTCCGGTTCGATCTTCATCTTAAAGGGTGAAATCTCCACCTCTGAATTTTGCAAACCATCTTCTGCAAGTTCTTTCATTCACACATTCCTCTCCATAAACTGAGTGAATGTTTCTAGCCGCTTCGGCTGCTGAGTTTCCTTTCTTGAACTCATAAAGCATTATGTGCCTCAAATGATTCTTGGGTACTTCCATGTTAGCAGGGGTTTAATGAAACAAAATTTAATTTTATTGTTCTCTGAAATAATATCTGATCAGTTTAAATGCATCTAAACATAAAAATAATGTTCAGCTCCATTAGACATTATAAAATACTCTTTAAATTTCGTTCATTTTAACAAAAAGTTAAAATTCGGACAGAAATTACGGGATGACCTAATATCTTCGTCCTCCGCATGCGGATATGATCTTGAGTTTAAATTACTGAGTAACAGGGTAGGTGTTCAGATGACTAATGAGTCCGAGAAACGTCACGATCTTTACTTTCCTAGCGTCCCAGTTCTTTACACCAGATTTGTCCTCAATATATATATATATATATATATATATATATATATATATATATATATATATATATTCGTGTGTGTTTGTGTGTGTGTGTGTGTGTGTGTGTGTATGTATGTTTGTGTGTGAGTGCATGTTTGTAGGATAGAGAATTCGGAAAAAATCAGAAAATAAGATAAAGTGAAAAAAAAAAACTTTTAATGACAACGCTTAGTGCCCGTCTCCAGGTCAGAATGACATTTCAAATTCCATTCGGATTTCTGTGTCACTTTCTTCGTTGTCTCTTATCACAACGCCCATATTAATATCCTGACATTCTTTCCAGTATCATTTCATTACAGGACGTAGTCAACCATGGCTCCTCTACTCGTTCTACTCGTTGTAGCTCCAACCCATTTTAATAGCTTTAGTGTCACTCGTAAACTCTCTTCTGCAGTACATATAAACAATTTTGTTAGATTTAGTTTATTTTTTGTTTATCTAGTGACATCAGAAAATCACTTCAGTGTAAAATTTTCTAATTCATCTTCCTTCTGCATCAGAATATTGAAATGACTTTTTGTCTGACCTAATTTCACTTTCTTATTTCTATTTTTCTAAAATAAACTTCATGGTTGCTCAGGTGTTCCGTCCAAAGTTGATGTATAACTTGCATCCTTTTGTAAAATCACTTATCATTGGTTTCTAAATTTACATCTATTGAGAAAGAAACTTCCCGCGGAAACAGCTATACAAATCTTA
Organism: Acanthosepion esculentum; assembly: GCA_964036315.1. Lineage (NCBI taxonomy): Eukaryota > Metazoa > Mollusca > Cephalopoda > Sepiida > Sepiidae > Acanthosepion > Acanthosepion esculentum. The sequence continues at coordinate 102,413,044 of OZ038491.1, forward strand.
TTTAGAAACCGCGAGAATTTTCCTTCCTAACAATTAAATGCTTACAAACTTCAAGTTTAAACTTGCCCTTGATTACAGATACACAATTCCGTGTCACATTCTATGTAATCTTTCTGAATAAATGCTTGAGTATATTTAACTGGAAATATGACATAATCTGCGAATGAAAGACCCATTCCCCAAACTAGTGCAAGTCACGTTAAACGGATGTCCTATTGAAGAGGCACAGTGCCTTGAGAGAAGATAGGACCTCAAAGTCAAACCCGAACTCAAGTGCAGGTAACATGATCAGCTCCATGTACCACTCCAGTAATTACCAGACTCTTCAAGGTATACCCTACTTTTATAAGAGCCATATCAGTCCGAAAATGTTTTTATCCTACAACCTCTCTCTGACAGTCGGAATGCGGTGTGTATCTCACTACAATATGGCTTCTTAGATGGAAAGTGCTGGGACGAGCTACATTCCTTGTTT
>OZ038491.1:102418518-102556018 GCA_964036315.1 Acanthosepion esculentum
AAGAAGAAGAAGAAGAAGAAGATGATGATGATGATGATGATGAAACAACAGGAAGAACAAAAACACCAAGAATTATCTTTATTATACGCATGTAAATTATTTGTACATATGTTTAAACTTCTTTCTCTTTTGATTAGACATTTATTTAATGTGAGCGGTTTCATACTTACTATAGTTTCTGGCGATTTGAAGTTTTCTTCTAAGTGTACTTGAAAATTTAGATGTTAGTGTCTCATTTCTATATTCCGTGTGTAACACCAAAATTGTCCAAATCGTGTAACAGCAAAACTGTCCAATTGTTAGATTAAGACCTGAATCATTGTGTCTTAGAAATGACTAAAGATATCTTACTGGAGCTCTCCGAGGTTCTAAAACACTTCTTTCAGCAATATAACGTATAATTACTCTCCAAGCTTGACAGAAGAATCGTGATGAAATCAATCATAAAAGGAAATGACATGTTCATCATTAATTAATGATGGCTTAGTATTGGAAGCTCATGAAATATTCAAATAAATCAACACACACACACACAAACACACACACACACACACACACACACACACAAACACACACACACACACACACACACACACACACACACACACATATATATATATATATATATGATTCCAGCCAAATTTTATAACTTATTCAAAATGATCCATACCCTCTCCGACTTTTTAACTTTCTGTCTTGGAGTAACGAGATGCCTCACAGTTTCCACGTACGATGTCATTTTCAAGTTATTTCACTACTCCTAGGGCAGTTAGAGTTGAGCTTCCTCTCTCACGTGCCAAACATCTTATGGATTGGTTGGATCTTTTTCCAGATTATTTTTCCTGTGATACTGCGTTTTGGTCCGTGCTATGAAATATCCGATAGATCGCTAGAATCCATAGATAATACCTAACGCAATATCTACATCTATATTTAGTAAATATGTTTTGTTTTAATTTCTAATTCTTAATTTAGGGATGGATCGGGGTATATAGTCTGTCGTAGTATATTTGCTTTACTTAGGTTAATTGGGATACGGAAATGTACTGAACCACAGCCTACATCCAAATTTTACGCATAGTTCCAAGAAAATGCATGTGCACAGCGGCGGCTACTCTCCGGTCAACGGTATCGACATGCCGGTTAAAGTGTGCCGTCTAATCGAAAAAAAAACGACCTTTTTTTCCCCACTGCCGTTGTTTGTCTTCAGTGACTTGACCCGAAGTGTCGCGAATTCCATATTACGGCAATGGTGAACAAAAAACAAAAAAAATCTTGGAGTGCGGTGTTAAAGGGCGATAACAGAGACATCCGGACGAGGCATGGCACGGGTAACTAGAGCAATCTATCCCGGTGCACGAAATAAAGAGGTCAGTTTGAAATTGCAAACACATGAAAAGACGATGGATTACAACAGCAGAAACGCCGTGAACAGGGCAATAGATATGAGGACAACAGTTCGAACGATGCAAAAAATATAAATAAATGCAATGTCTCATCTCAGAAATATAGACAGACACTGAAGAAGGCCGGATTGTATAACGGCTGAAACGCCGTGAACAGGGAAATAGATATGAAGACGACGGTCCGAACGATGTGAATAATATCAATAACTGCAATGTATCATCTCAGAAATATAAACAGATACTGAAGAAGGTCGCATTGTATAACGGCAGAAACTCTGTGAACAGGGAAATAGATATGAAGACAAGAGTGCGAACGATGTGAATAATATAAATAATTGCAATGTCTCATCTCAGACTTATAGACAGATACAACAATTAGTATTATTTCCATATAATACATTCTTGCGGTCTGGTTTATTTTGAGAAATACAGAAAGCTAAAACATGGAACAAAGCCTAATATTTTATTTTAAGTAACTACGGAAACTAAATCAGATATATATTTTTCTCTGATTAAATTCCAGTCTTTAATAAATCATATCCTTAAGTGTTTAAAGTTTTTATTTAAGGACATTTTCTTCGCAAATATCAATTCTCCATAGACTTCGTAGCAAAATATAATCTTCAATAAGATAAATAATATTATGGATTTTCCAATTTCTGTCGGAAAATTAGAATTTGTACTTTTTTTTATTTAATCCTTCGCATTTGTATAGCTGTCAATGTTTTATGCCTAATGAAAATTATATTGGATAATAAAAATAAAGTCGCTGTTTTTTATAACTTCTCTATACACACAACCATTCATCATGTCATTACCGATAATTTCAGTAAAAAAAAAAAAGATATTTAGAGCCTGTCTATTCAATGCATGACAAGAGTGATTTTATTTAGTTATATTAATGTTACAATAAAAGCAAATAAGCCTGCTAAAAGATCTAACGTCATATCGGTAAATATTATCGATTATCTTTTTACAACTTTAAATATTAGAAAGTAATTATATAAAATATATATTACAAATTGCAGCAAGCACTATAATTTAAATATATGGGCAGTGTTTTAACAGAAGAGTCAAATTGTAACACTCAAATATGAGGCGCATAGGGCTAGCGAATGATAACTTTCAAAAGCTAAGCAAAGTATTAAGAATCAGGAAAATTGCGATAGAAAAAAAGAAGAGTAATTTAGCGTGACTTGTTATCGGACAATATATGTGGTAGTGGATGCTGAATAATCAACTGACTGTTGTAAAATAGATAATAGAGATAATAGAAATGTGGCTCTACAGAAAGATGCTGAGAATACTATAGACCGAACTTGTGAGCAACGACAAAATTTTAGAGAAATAGAAACACAAAGCCAACTTATAATTATCATCAGAAAGAGAGATTTCTAGGGTATATAATGAAGAAAGAGCGTTTGGAAAATTTGACACCAGCAGTATATATTGAAGGCAAGTGGGAAATGTTAAATCAGCGATTAAGCTTCCTAACGAGACTGTGTAAATGGTTGGCAGAACAAGGATTCAGAAAGACAGAGAAAAGACAAAATTTACTAAGTTCTACAAAGGACAGGATGTTGTGGAGAGTTATACTCGCCACTACCCTGGTTATATCGGATAATTAAAATATAACTTCCTGTCAACGTAATGCCTCTATACACTGGAGAAAATACACGTATCTATTTCTGATGATACAACCAACATTTTCATATAAAAATAGAGATTTTGAAACCCCGAGTATTCAACGTATGAAAATATGGTGAGTTTTCAGAAAATTACATAGCTTTAGCAATAAAATGAGTAAGTATGATTTAGACTAAATTCTTTCACGTCCCATATTTAAATATTAGAAACGAATTATTTCAAAAGCGTCTTCACTCATTTTGAACTTTACGTTGATTTACTCTAGGTAAGTACCTAAATGCAATCAGGTGATAAATATTTACGTACCTATACAAGTGTATCTTTCTCAGATTATTCATTCATTAAAAACCTTAATAAGGGGATATTCCATTTGTCTTTAAGAAGTGGATTGTATACTTAATCACTGTTAAGTAAATTTTAGCCCGCTACATTTTTAGAGGAAGCCAAAGGTCAAAGTGAATTATTTAGCTTAATTGATTTTCATATTCTGGCTTTTAAACTGTTTCGAAAAAAATGGAATGTCTTAAATAAAACTTTCATTTAACTAGTAATATATTTATTGTAACTTTCGGAGCAATGGCCATGGAGACGACTTTAGAAAGAAATTGCGAAAACTAATTTTTAGACGTTCAAAGATTCACTCTACATGTCCATAAACTGCTGACAAATTCAAAGATTAGTTTTTTTAACTTTCATAATATAAAAAGCAAAATCGGACAACTCATTGGCTTATTTTTTAATGTCATAACTGAAAATAAATTAAATACCCAAACTTGAGTAAATCTAAATTACAGCCACTGTACAATATATCTTAAAGTGAAATTTTAGATAGAAGTTTGTTAACTTTTCAACTTAATGATGTCATTTTATGGCAATAAAGAAATTCATTGATGAAGATTTGTTTTGTCGGAGTGATTTCTTCACACTTTATTTTATCTATTGGTCAAAGTGTCATAATGTGTTTCTCAAAGTGGAAAAGATTATGAACGACGGGTTTCGTCGGCGTCTATTTGCCCCGGCACCTTCTGATCGGAATAAATGACAAGACATTGTGTAAGGAAAATGTGTTGGGATTCTTGAGGCGAAGAGGGGCAATAAATTAAAGTATTTTAACAGATCCGACGACACAAAATAAATCACTATATAAAACAAACGAAAGTATTGGTATAACTTGCAAATAAAACTTCACCAGTACATCGACAGCCAAAAGATTACACACGCGCACCAACACACACACAAACAGAGAGGTACAAATACAAACACATACACAAACACTCATAGACACACACTCAAGAGCTGCGATACAGAGAAACAGTACTGTCTGCGAATGGCATATACATATATATATATATATATATATATATATATATATATATATATATATATATATATATATAATCAACAAAACGCCTTTATTTATCATTCAAATTTCATTTTTAGTGGATACTTGTGTTTGAAGTAGACGTCCCCTTATTATTAATTTTAAACAGCGCAACTTTCTTCTATCGGTTTCCATACAATTACTAAAAATCTCATTTTCTGTATTGTTTTTTGAATGCGTAGGCGAATAGACGTAATACACCTTGTTTAAACTAAAACAAAAAAAATGAGAGTCTAATTTTATTCTGAACTTGTTATCCAGTCTGAATTATTTTTTATAATTTTTTGTAATAATGTGTTTCTTTTTAAAAGTGGTTATGAACATATCAACAGACCAAGTTTCATGGCGATACCAACGCTGATTTTTGTTGTTTTAACAAAGCATCTACTTTTGAACACATTAAGAAAATAGTCATAATTTTTTTGTTTAAAATAAATGATCAATGACTGTTTTTGATATCTGACAATGACATGAAGTATTTCTCAGATCTATGACTAAAAATGACTTCAAGTGAATTAATACTCCAGATATCCAAGAAGACAAACTGTCGTGTAATAGACTTGCACTAAAATAGTCCAAACAAAGTTCTTTACAAGATAGGAACAAACAAGTAAATTAATAACTACAACAGCAGCACCAACTAAAATGAATAGCATATCTAACATAGAAAACGTGTTTATTCGGTAACAAATCTCTAGCTATTGTTTTTACTGAATATTGACATAGCAGTAAGACTAAGGGGCACAATTTATAGTGATATGAAGCAAAGATAACACTACAGTTAAACGGGATAAGATTGTAATTGTGGGGAAAACATCATCCTGCGTTTGTGTTCCGCAAATGAAAAATTCATGGAAAGTCGATCACCGAGTTTAAATTACTGCTTAAAAAAGAAATGTCTATTGGACAGACGGTGCATCTCATCGAGCGGTAATGATGAGGAAGCTATGGAATGTACCTCGTTACGACATTATTAATGGAATTATCGATAAATTAACTTAAGACTTTTCATCTGTGCAAAATTGGTTGGAAGGTGTGAAAAACTTAATCACCATCAAGAACGTGTAGAGCCTTCTGTAGCCTCGAAGACTAGACAATTCCAGTCCATAAATGGAACCAGTTGTCCATTTTTGTTCTCAAGTTATAAAAGTTGTGTATATTAAGACTCTGAAAATTACTGGAGTGGTACAGGGAACCGAACATTTTCCTTTTAGCGATTCAAGGTGTATACGAGTCTCAATAGGCGTTCAAGGATATATATATATATATATATATATATATATATATATATATATATATATATATATATATATATATATATATATATATATATATCCTTGAACGCCTATTGAGACTATATATATATATATATATATATATTGATTTTCACCAATGATCTCATTTATGAAGATGAATCTCTCTGTCTATATATATATATATATAGCTATATCTCTCTATATATAGGTGTATATATATATATATATATATATATATATATATATATATATATAGCTATATCTCTCTATATATAGGTGTATATATATATATATATATATATATATATATATAGAGAGAGAGAGAGAGAGAGAGAGGGGGGGAGAGAAAGATTGATTATGTGTATGTATGTATGTCATCTTCATAAATGTGATCACTTGAAATTAAAATCACCGTACGAAACAGTATAGAGCCTTAGGTGACACCTCCGTTCGTGTAAAAGTATCTGGAAGATAGCCCGTTCGAACGACCTTCATATCACGATTTCATATATATATATATATATATATATATATATATATATATATATATATATATATATATATATATATATATATATATATATATATACATACTGATGACATATGACACAAGAGGAGTTTCATACTACGGATACGACCTTTTATTCAACCATCAAACTAAGCTGCTCAAATTTATTTTTTAGACCCACCAAGCTATTCTTTTATTTTCGAATAATAGTCTGACTGTGGTGGAGCCTTGACATATCTCATATGATGAAAACTCAGGTTATAATTATTATATCACTTTTCCTTCTCAATGTTTCCTAAGTATATATTCTCTTTGTTATAACGTTGCTTAATTGTTATTACTTTTTTAGCTACGTGTAATATACATTTAACTATATAATTACCTTCCATATAACAGGCACATTTCACTCTACAACACTGATGTCACTTCACCATTGCCTATTGTTATTTATTGGTTTTCGTTATTTTTATTTTTCGTTTCAACTACACTCGTTTGGCAGGCTGTGACCTGGTGGAGATGCATTTGTAAGTTTTAGCAATACTGTGATTTGTTTTACACATTAATATATTGCTGGCTGTCGGATATGTATTGTTGATTTAATTTATTGCTTCTCAGTCTGAAATGTACATTTATTTTATTCTAAGTTTTGTATTTTATTCAGACCTGAATAAGACATGACAAAACCGTTGTTCATAAGCTTTCTTCTTTCTCTCATCACACACACACACACACACACACACACACACACACACACACACACACACACACACACACACACATATATATATATATATGTATATGTATTTTTTCATATATATATATATATATATATATATATATATTGGATTCTCCCGTCATTTTCGACATATGAAAGTATAACATTTCAATTTTTTTGCAACCGGATATCTAAACAACTATCATATATGACTTCAATATACTAGCTTACACATGAAAGGGGCGATGAGCTCTCTCGCAGCCGGCACTTGGGTAGTCTTTGCAATGAATCATTGCATTCCTGAATCTATTGTTGTTTGTTATATAATCAATTTCGTTTTTAGTTTCTCCTCTTGGACTCCTCAATGTCCATAGATGTCTTGAATGTTCTTGGAACCATGTGTTGGCTAATACCTGGTTATTCGCTGTGCATTATTTGGTTCCATTTTTTCTCCACATTCGTTGAGGCTTTATAGTCTCTATCTTCCTGTTATATTCCTTGCCTTTTCATCCCTACTTTGGCGTTTAGGTCACCCATGATAATGATGACACTGTAATTTGCATAGAGCCTTGGCTATGTCCAGCATGGTGTAGAAAGATTCAATGTCCTCTTCCTTGCTTTGTGCCGTTGGTACATACACTACTATTATAGTCACATTGAAAGGCTTCCCTTTCAGCTTTAGTACAAGAATTCTTTCGGAAGATTCGTGGTATCCTAGAAGGCATTACTTAAATGCGCTATGCAGTATTATTCCTACATTTGCCGTTTTTCTCACCGCCTGCATAAATTATCCTGTGTTTGACGCTGACAAAAGCATCGTTATTTGGCCATTTTGTTTCACATTCACATAGAATTTTGATGTTAAGTCTGTTCATCTGTATTGTAACATTATCAAACTGGCTGCAGTTGTTCAATGTTCGGACTTTCCATGTCCCAATAGTTATCTTGAGTTTGATGCGAACAGTCGCAGGTTAATGGTCAGGTGATACCTGTAACTCATGACGTCCCTTTCCGAGCGAGTGAAGTGAACGGCCCGCTAAGTAGCGGTGGTGTCACCATAAACTACCGTGGAGAAGGGACGCGGAAATCACTCCACAATCAATCCCAAGACAAATCATGGTCAACGACTTAGGCAATGCGAAACATAACGGCGTGAAATGTGTTTAAACTATGGGAATTTGCTGCTCACTCGGTGGGAACAGTATGTGCAAGAGGTGTCACTTGACAGTCATCCAGCGACTGCTAGGACAAACGGCAGAATCAACTACAGATTTTGAAAGAGCAGAATATTGAGAAAAGATACATATGGTGTGCCAAAGATTCTTTAAATAACATTCATTGGGTTTGGAATTCAGAGGTGCCATTTTTCTAGACCAGTTTCCACCCAGGCCTGTAAGGCCCAATATCACCTGTTGTTTATCCATAGCTGCGGTGTGAAGAGATGGATTCATACCTTTCACACCTGTAGTTGCATATAGGTGAACGTAACGGACTCTAATGTAATTCTAAATCTTCGATTCACAATTCAAAGCTCTAGCCCTTATTCCACAACGTCTAATATACAGGGTTACTCCTGGAAAATGACATAATTTTGTAGCCTTATAATATACTTAATTCTTCCTCAAATAATCTCAAACTTTAACAGAATGTGTGAAAACTAAGTTGAATTATTTTTTTCAAGTTTAACACTTTGAGCCCTGACAACTCCTTTACCGGTGGTTGAGAAAAATGACATAATGTCCAGCCATCGGTTGAAACAGCGGTAGAGAAAAATGACTTAATTTGAAGACACCAGTTGAATGATGGGTAAACACTTGTAACTATTTTTATATCTAACGTGAAATATTACATACCAATTATTTGCGAGTTTTGACTCAGGATCTGAAGCAGAAGGGTTAACATTTTCCAGGAATGCTGGGCTCAAAGGATTTAGACTGAAGTTCAGTAATAATGAAAAGGTATTTTGTCTGTGAGAATATTACCCAGCACAGTGAAACAAGAGTGTGCAGCGTGCATTTTAGAGAAAAAATTTTTAAAATGCACCGATTGTAATGCATTTTGGACATTGCACAAAAAATTCAAAAACGCTGAAGAATATTATGCAAAGCATGCTAAAGAGTATTTGGTTAACTAGACTACCGATTTGGGTGACGTGTCTCAGGTGGTGCCCCCTCATGAACACAGTGAAGCTTTGTGAAATCCGTTATAAAATCAAAATCTCTGTCAATATCGTTTGGGAATGTTGCCAAATAAATCGTTTATTGTCCATCATGAATTCTATTTAATTTTGGTTGCATGGTACGTGTAGTTACTCAGATATTCACATTTATATGAGGTCACTTTTTAGGAGGGCACCCTAACGATTGATTTTACAATAAGCCTGTACGTCTCTTTACAAAATATGTGTAGAATAAAACTGAACATATAGATTAATGACATAGTTTTATAACCATAACCGAAATATTACATGCTTCAAACATCATACAGAAAGATATACAATATATATGTAATGAAAAATTGTCCTGAGAATATATGCTCATTTCGCGCTATTTTTGAGATACATGTGATCCTATTTGTTTTGTTATTTTGTTTAAAACCCATTAGAAATTTGCATAGAGTAAGGCATTATACTATGGCAGGATGCGGTGCATGATAATAGCCGACAGACATCGATTCGTTTAAATAGACTCATAGGCATGCCGTCATACTGCGGTCTTGAAATAGCATCACTTTTGAAAATCACATGGTATGATTATATTGAATCCATTGCTCATGAAAATGATGCCAGTTTAATGATAACTCATGGAATAACCGGCAGTTGCACTGGATCGCATTCAGATATAAACTTCATGGAATATTTAAAAAAAAGAAAGATTGCACCGATGAAAATCGCCACCACTGGTCATCTTAAATTTAGAAACAAGAAAAGAAAGTGGCTCTGCAGGTATTCCTGTTGTACAAAGTGAATGTGAATACAGATAAATTCTAAACTGTTATAATCTGTAATTTATGTTCACGTGAAACTGGAATAAATTTATGTAAGTTATAGGACAATGCACAAATTATTTTACCATTATGATATTAGACTGGCCGCAATACTCATTCGACATCTGTTGAATTTGGAATATTTTAGTTTTTTAAAAAATCGGTAAGTAAAAATAACACCAGCGACCATTTGGCATTTGGTCTTAAGAAATAAACATTGATACGTGCGCATACAATCCGATATCAATGCTTTCCAAACTGAAACATAACATAAGATAGGGACATTTTAAATAATTAATTTTCAACTAGTATCTGTCTATACTTCTGAGATGAGGTATCTTGTACACTATTTACATTGTTCGGACTATGAACCTCATCTTTGTTGCCATTTTTATCACAACGTTTTATCCTTTGTACGCTCCGGCATCCTTTAGGTAGTTTGAATGTCGAACTGAACACTTTATTTCGCTCGCTGGGGTAGATTGTTATAGTTCCATGTGCCATGTCTAATGGATGTCAGGTATCAGTCATCTCCTGTTAATTCGCCTCTCAGAGTTCTCCACCGCCTTTACTAGGTATTGAACTCACACTCTTCGGGACCTGTCAATGGATCTAACTAACGGCTTTATTTACTTTTCAAATAATATATTTTTATATAATATGTTGTGCACATAAAATTAACGCAGAATAAAGAATCTTTAATTGGAAGAATTTAAAAAATCTTGCGTCGGGTTTTCAAATAATTGAATATAATGTATTTTGGTTAATTGATCGACTGATTCGTTTTTGTACGGTTTATAAAATTTTTGCAGATTATTTAAATCCAGAAAATAGTTTTAGTTTCAAACATTTTTTTATATTTCTTTTATATGATAATGTTTCATTGATAAAAGTCAAAGTAATTAACCAAAAGTGGTGGGAGTTATATCTTACCCAAGTGTATTTGCGTTTATGTGAATATAAACAACCCAACTGAAATTCAAATTCGGCACTCAGATTAATATTCCGTGCTACTATCTATTACACCAACGGCTCATCAAAGCTTAGATCACCTGATATTCTAGGTACTGTCGAAGCTGGACATGACATGACTGCGGTGATCGTTCAAGATTGATGTTAAAACATGTTGTTGCTGTTAGCCCATAAACCATTAAACTTACATTAATAAACTATATTTGCAATATAATAATTACATAAACTATTTAACTTAAATTAATTTTAGTTCACCTCGACGAGGAGTAATTGTTAGAAAGCTTGGCTCGCTAGAACGATTACTAATAAGTAGGCAATGCTATCATCACTGTGTGCTTATACATTCACCTTTGTGCCACGTCTAAACTACACTTAATGTCATTATATATAATGGCATTAAGCGTACCTTAATTATATATATTAAGTATATTATATATAATATTATGTATATTATATATAATATATTATAATATATATAATAATTATATTAAATTATATATCAGCACAGACCTAAATGTTTCATATATAGGAAGACCTCTCACTTCAGTAAGTGTCTGTCCATGGCTCACTAGGGCTTCACAACTTTTCTTGTATTTAATATTGATATCTGTGATTTGTCTTAAATACATTCACAGGAATTTGCTATGTTTGACTTCGATATTCCTTTGATTTTTAGATTCTCATCATCAATTTCATTTTAATATACAGCGACAAAGAACTATTCTTGTACATATATATATATATATGTGTTTGTGTGTGTGTGTGTGTGTGTGTGTGTGTGTGTGTGTGTGTGTGTGTGTGTGTGTGTGTATGTGTATGTATGAATGTATAATTAGTACGTGTGTGTTTGCCTGATGGTCTTTAATGGAATACTTCAAACCTCAAGGAATATGAATAATAGAAAAACTAAGACGGTACCCATTCTGAAGGAGTTGAAATCTTGAATGAGTAAACACAAAAGGTTGTATTTTTATTGAATTAGAGAAATGAAGCTAAGCAATTAAATAAGACATTTTGAAATTTCTTTAAGAATAAAGTATGGAGCGGTCCAAAGAAGGATAGAATTCACTGTACACAACCTGTGGATAAGTAGAGGGGTTTTAAAGAAAATGGTAAAGAAAAGCACACCTACACTTAGAGTTCAAAGAAACAGTTGAAATTAACGAGAAAAGAGGTTTTCGATTATTTAACCCTCAGAGAAATTATAAAAGCCAAGAGGATTCTATCTAACTAGCTTCTGGGAAAATTTAGCCGAACAGGGATTAAGATAGATATCAAAAAGACTCAAGTTACTCAGAGCTACAAATGACAGGAACATTTTGGAGAGCCATGATCACATGCATTTTAAGTTAAGAGGCATATAACAGAAGACGAATCCTGGCTTAGTTTAGTCTAATCACATGTAAACGACTTGAATGAAAAATAGAATAAAGATCGTTTGCAACGCCAAAACAAACGATGTTCTTTGTTATATTATTTCTCACACTTTTTCGGCTGTTAGTAATCATCGATTCAAAATCCAGCTTTTACGCGAGCCAAACATGGTAGCCACTGTATGAGCTTTGGTCCCAGTGGATGAGAAGTGAATATGAAATTGAATCATTCATTACTAAAGACAGACAGAGCGGATCTGGACAATAACAAACCAAACATTGTGCACGCGATATGATTTAAGAGAACACAATGTTACAATGAAATAACAACGTCCGGTTCCGTTTTCTTTCGGGGAATCTCCTTATTCAGCTAAACTGAATCATTTGTCATAACAAATTGGTGGGCAATAATGAATAGGTTACAAGATCGATAACTCGAAAATCTATTTATAAAACTGTATATTTTAATACTAGATATCATTGAGGAAACTGTTGCTGGCATTAATATCAAAAATACTATCTTCAAGAACTGCTACATTGTAAATATGTAATTAATATATACAGAAAATTAAAGTTTAGCAGAACAGCGAGTATGAGAGATAACAAAACGTCAGGCTTTTAGTGCGACAAAAGATGGGAAGTTGTGGGAAGCTATAATCACCCACGTTTAAACGGTATATGAAAGAATTTTGGCTGAAGAAACGATTGCACACGCCGCTCTAGGGTTGACCAGTAATTACATCTACATCAGGGATGGATCTACCAAAACCTCACTTTCAAGACACGATAGACTTAATAAACGTTAGTGTGCCCTCGTGTCTGATAAATTGTTTTCCACCCTACAGTATGTGCGTAACAGCAAAATTGTCCAAATCGTGTAACAGCATCCCCCAAAATATTTAATATCTAAGAATCACTAAACTAAATGAGCTTCATTTTTCGAAGTTTTCAGACAATACGTTTAGCTCTCTTGAGAGCATTTGTAATAAAAATCATTCAAAACACTTTGAGTCATTCATCTCGATAGTAACAAGTTCAGTAGATATACCAAACAAGAAAGGGGTGTCTTCTCAGCGTAATTATTTAACTTATATTGTGAGACAATTCCGAAAGAATTAGTAGTCCTACCAGGATTAATTTTTGACGGTCACACTTCTTAAGAACGTAAGATATGCTGATGACTCAGTATTGATATCAGACACGGAAAGAAATCTACAAGACTTCTGCAGAATTTAGAAAAGATGAAAACTCAAATCCAATAAGACAGAATGCCTAGTTGTTAGCAAAAGATGAAGCCAAATTTCAAAGTAAAATCGAAGATACCAATTGTTATGGGAACTTAACCATAATATTAATAGATTGTTCCGTACACCTTAAATACTGCGCCTCAAGAGGAAGCAGTAGTGTGAGATCCAGTCCTTTTTGGACGTCTCAGCTATTCGGTCGAACTCTCTGCCTCTGAGGCAGAGGGGAACTCTCTGCCTCTGGACAGAGAGGAACCCGGACGAGGTTCCGCCGAAGGGCAGAGCCTCGTTCGGGGAGGTTGACCAACCCGATCCCGTTTATACGGGTTCTACCGGCAATTTTTGACCGAGCCTACGGGCTCGGAAAGCCCACATTAAACCGGCCTTGTGCCACATTTGACACACGTGGGCGTGTTAATGAACATCGTGTGAGTCAGACACAGAGTCAGAGTGTGTCAGTTAGTCAGTCAGAGACAGAGTCGCGTCAGACGGTTACTGTAAGACATTGGAATAGTGACACTGGTCGAGACAACATAGTTCTCTCTAACCTAACCTGATTGTTATTATTACTAACACTTCTACTCTTTTGTACATATATTCTATTTGTGATATATATCTGTGTTATTCTATACCTGTGATCGAGTTATTCTTCATTGGTTCTACCTTGGACCATCACCGTGGTACAAGGAACCTGGACCATAACACCAATATCAAACAAGTAAAAGATATTAAATATCTGAGGATGTTTTAACGGGGGGATAGAAAATGCGATACTGAGGGTGTATTGGGATAGCCAAATATGCTTTGCAAAACTTAACATAATAGTACGAAACAGAAAAACATCGTTAGAAATAAACAAAAGACTAGTGAACATCATACGAGATATATGTCCTTTGATATAGCTGTGAATGCTGGACAATCACCCCAAAGATGACTACAAACATTGAAGCAACAGAAATATGTTTCTATACTATGCTGAGAATACCATTGTCGGAATATGTGATCAACGAAAGAGTAACGAAAAGGTACTTAACGTCAGGAGGAGACAGAGGAAATATTCTAGGATACATAATGTGGAAAGTTGGCTTGGAGAATCTGTTACTTCACATATGCAAGAATGACAAAGGAAAACAATGTGTAAAATATTTAGTGAGCTTGACTAAATGGATGGCGGAACAAATTTTGGAAGAGATAACAAAAAGAGAGTATTTATTAAGAGCTACAATTGTCAGGGATTTGTGGAGACTCGCGGTCGCTTCCTTCCTGAGGGGATACCTTACATGGGGAAGAAAAAGAAGACGAACAGAATGATTTTTGTTTCCTTTGAACATCCTTCAAAGACAGAATATAATTATTTGAACTCGTTAAATCGATTTCATTATCCTGTTCATACAATCGTTACGTTGGACATTTATCATATTTTTTTTATGATAAACACTCCGAATATTTAACAAAATGGTTTTAGTGTTACGTCATACTCATATATTACATAATTTTTAATCGTTCTGCAGTGCCAGTTAAGATTGCACTAACAATGTATTCGAATGCCTTCATTCTCTTTCAATGTGCAGATGTATTTAAACCATTGTATAATGATTACATTTGCTTTTTGAGAACAGAAACCTCCATTCTTATTGCATTAACCACATTTTTAAAATGGCTGAATTTGCTTTCTCAAAGGACTTTCTCTCATAGCATTTGTTTATTTCCTGTTTTGTTATAATTGATTATGTTTTTATTTTTACATATACACTACCCTCAGTACATCATCATCATCAACATAACCATCAAAATCATAATCATCAGTCACTTGAACGGATGTAGTCGTATGATGGTACCTAGCTGAGTATATAAGGAATTACCTACATATACCTCAGTTGTGTGTCAATATCACAGAATGTGAAATATATCCCAGACGTAGTAAGGACATTTTCTTTTTTTCCTTAACTGCTTCTTTATCCTAAGTTTATATCTTGTAGGATGACAGCGGCCATTTTGTTGGCGCTAATGACGTGTCCAGAACATTCTGATTGGTTTCTTTCTTGCTTGATACGATTTCACACTGCATCATTACTGATGCGGTCTACGTAGGAAATGTGTTGGGACGTCCTGTAGCATCTCATTTCTAATGGTTGAAGGCTTACTCCTGATACCACCGTCATATACAAATTTCGCCGTCGTAGAGAAAGATTGAGAAGGCCAATGCAGGCAGCATTATAACCATTGATACAATTCAGATATATACTGGAATTGGTATTACACCGACCCAACATCTTTAGTTCGACAAGGAAGGTACTGCAGCAGGGTTGGAATCCTTGGGGATGACCAATTTCTTTCATCTAAAACGAAGAGAATCTTAGCTCCACTTAGAGTACAGGGACGTTAACCAAACCTTAGTAAACCCTCATTAGCTAAGTTTTAACGTCTGTGTCAGGTAATTAGGCTACTCAGGTCTACTGGTATCCCTCTTTTGAGTATCGGTGAGGCATTCCTTCCTTGATTGTAGTTCCAAGCAATGTGGAAATCTGCATCTTGATTATATCATTATTTCTTTTTCTACTTATATTGCATAGCCTGTTGGAAAACTTCAGGTATCATGGCTTTTTTATGAAGCCCGTCGAGATTCTCTATTCTATATTTTTAAAACCTAGATTTTTCAATATTAATGATTTGAGAAAAGGGTAATATTTATCTGATAGAGTACACATCTCTGAACAAGTTTGACGTCCTGCCTGACATTTCTAGGGCGGTCTGGATCTGACGAGTGTAATTAATAACATGATTCGAGCTGATAGGCTTAGCTTTTCATTGTGTTGCGCATATGGTGTTTGACTTCACAGTCTAACCTATTTCATTCACTTTAGATATCATTCTTCATCTTCTATATACCGTGACCCTTGAGGTTGCTGGGGATCAGAGCTCTCCGCAACTCCCAGTCATTTGTATCTCTTAATAATTATATCTTTTGGCTCTCTCTTCCAAACATTGCTCTACCATAGATCCCATCAACTTCGATTGGCTATGCGTTGATTTCCGCTGCCCCACTTACATTTAACTTGTCCTGTGAGTATTAATTTTTCCAAGCCTTCTTTCCTCTTAGTGTATACTAGAAAATTTAACTCTCTCTTCCTTATGTTAAATATAATTGTCCTTTTCGTTTCTGTTGTCTCTAGAGCCTAGTCGTAGCGCAGATTGTCGGTCCATGGTATCCTAATCATTCTTCTGTAGAAGTACATTCACGTTGCTTTTTACCTGTCAGCATTCATTATTATACTGCAAGTCTAATATTATATGGCAGTTCAGTACTCGTTTCTTTGTTTAGCTTTTTTCGTCATGGGTATGAGGATAAACTACATACGGTAGAAAGGTAAGAGCGTGGAATAACGTCTTAATTTCTCAGTTCCCAGTTTCAGTCACACTCGGGATGGTAGCACCTCTTAGGGCAAATAGTGAGCCACCAAACGAAAACAAAAATATGTAATTATAAATACAGATTTTTCAAATAAAATTCCAGGCAATACATTGTCTTAGTAAAAATAATTATCACTAATACATTTGTGTAAGTAAGTAAATAAATATTATAGTAATGATTTCGGGGAGAATATATCACCAGAAACACATTTTTGTAAACGAAATTGCTACGCGCCCGAGCAAATTAAATTCTGATATTAAATGACCCATATGGAATTGATATTCCATTAAATGAACTAACATACATACATCAAAATGGGCCTTCGATTTTCAGTGCTGCACTTTCCATCGCCTGCTAAAAAAATTCCCAGATATATAAATTATTGTACTTGTTTGACTTCATTATCAACACTTCGAACTTTGAAATTTGGGCTGTTTTACTAACAACCATGGATTCATTCTTCAAACAATGGATGTTTTGTCTATTCTTCTCGCTTTCCTTCCCTACCTTCTGCAATATTTCTTGTATATTTCCCTTACCTTGTCTGCTAATACTGTGTCATCTGCTTATCTTGTCTTGTTAAGACTGCGGCCGCCAATAATGAAATTTGGTAGGACTTCTAAATATCTCAGACTCATCTCACTCTATCGGTTGGATAAGTATGGTGGGAAGACATACCCTTCTTTGGTCCATAGTGCAATTTATTTGTTGAGTTTAAATTCATGCTTTAGATATATTACTGACATGAATAATATTGGTGTAGTCAAATAAATATGAAAAAAAAAACATTAATAGGGGCTACAAATAATAATATTCTCGTGTTAAATGTAATACCATTGAAATTATTTTTCGTTTTTTTAAAAATATATCTGCAATGAATGTTCAACATGGAGTAGGCTCTGTTCAACAAAATAGAATTTTTTTTTCCAGAGAGAATCAGCGTAGAACTATTATTATCAAATTACCCAGGAAAGACTTCGAAATGTTTAGCTCTACACAACCAGTCATTTAATTACCTTCTCAGCGTGTCCATTTATGTAATGTACCAATTTTGAAGAAATGTTTTAGCGATCAATAATATTGATTATTCAAATTAACGTTTATTATTCGAGTAATACGATGGCAGTTTATAATAAGGTGAATATTATCGATTCGTGAAATTATGTATTATATTGATAGAAATGTCACTCTGCTTCTTTAATAACTATTTACCAATGATATATGAGATTGCAATCAATCAATAAATATGGAATCAATTCGATTTATTTTAAGTCGGTGATTCTTTCATTTTAGGATTTTTGACGCTTTTGCACATTGAATATATGATTTGCATTTTGAAGATATTTAAACGCAACTATTTAGTAGTAATTGTTTCTTTAAATGATAATATACGGTATTTCGAGAATTTAAATTCTATTTTAACTCTACCGGAAGTAACATAATTACACTAACCCTATTCTGTCAGTAGCGGAAATATTCAGATTGGTCTATTATTAAATTTAATTTTTATTTTCGAAATCAATTTTTTGTAAATCATTTTAAAAAGCTTCGTTTTTTTTTAATAATGTTTGTCTTATTTTCAGATAATTTCATAACAATACATAATTGGTAATTTAAAAAAAAATTATTTTCGAGTATTTTCAGTAATTTATAGGGAGATAGTATAGTAGGAACAATAAATGTGACGTTCAATATATACATTTTCGTACAATCTTATTGGAAAATGTATGGAACACGCTCGGCTACAGATTAAACAGCTGACAGTGGGACATACTTTATAAGCATGGGGAAGATTATTTCGAGTCCAGATAACGTGAATTGCCGTATACAAGTAAAATGACGTAAAATTTAACCTCAACGGTTTTAGCTCAAGATTCTGAGTTATAAATACCGACAGTTTAGATCTACCCCTAACTATACGGTAGACAACCAGTAGCCCGAAACGCAGACCTACGGGTAAATAACGGTAGGCTAAATTATACGATAACCAGTACCAAACCAACAAACTAATCAGGAACAAGCGAGTTATATTCATTGATGTTTTTGTCTTGAGGGCAATAGATTGTCTTCAAAGACTGTAGAAGTGTAGTTCTCTTCCTCACATTAAACTCGGGGACATCTTGCTGACAACTAATCGGCAACACTTCCCTGTTCGAAACAATAAACAATTTTCATACAAATTCCGCATCTTGTCTCATTTTTTTTTTTATAAAGAACAATTCGCTCACTGTTGTAAATAAGACTTCTAATTTTGAATGAAGATGCGAAGCTGTGTATTAGGCTAAGGACAATGCGGCTCACGGCGAAAAAAAAATCTAGCGTGAGCCAAAGAGTATTTCGGGAAAACAGCCCAATTATTTGGGGGTAGAGTTACAACGAATGACGGTTACAAATTTACATAGAAGATACAGTTTCATTTACTGTTGAATTTATTTATTTATTTTAAACATATATCTAATATATCAGGAAATTTGAAACATTCGGGTCAAAATTATTGTGGGAGTGAAGGAAGAATATTTGGTTTGACAGATTTTGTTTTGCGGGTTATTTAATGCCGAAATATAAATATTGTAGCACAATTTTATTGGTTTAACTTAATATTTGTTAAACACATTCAACTACAAATAAAATGTATTGTCCGTAAGTTTACTATATGTAGTGTTGTTAATTTTTTCATATAAATATATTTTGCTAGTATTTTTTTACTATAACAATGTATGATGATTCTTGCATTTTTTTTATTTTTGTTTTGGAGTTACCTTGTTGTATGTAGCGTGGACCTTAACAGGCACTACCACTAGTTTAGGGTGTAGCTGGAACAAACGATCATTAAGTGGTTTATCCCACGCTCCCGAAAACGTCCAATCTCCTGATCATATGCCTTGCTGACGGACATATTTTATCGTCATAGAAAGAAGAAGAAGAAGAAGAAGAAGAAGAAGAAGAAGACGAAGAAGAAGAAGAAGAAGAAGAAGAAGAAGAAGAAGAAGAAGAAGAAGAAGAAGAAGAAGGAGGATGAGGAGGAGGAGAAATATGAGTAGGAGGGGGAGGATTTGGAGGAATAGGAGGAGGATGGGTAGGAGGAGAAGGTAGAAGAAGCAGAGGAGAAAAACTAGTAGAATAATGAACATTATTAAAATAGGGTAAATGTAAATAATAATTGATATTATTCGCTTTAATTTAATTAATTTAAACGTTATAACTTTGGCTTCTAATAACAGATATTATACGGTATCCCTCTTAAGTAGTCAGGGTAACAATTATCTTCGCTGTAATTTAGAACGGGTATTCAAATTCGCACAGCAATTTTAACATAGGCATTTTGTACTTTTTTCTAAAATTATTATTTATAAAATCTAATGAATTCATACGGTGAAAATTTCACGTGTTAATCTTTTCTCACAATTACATTTTCTCGCTGCAAAATTCATCGTGATGATATGAATTCGGTGATCTTTACAGTAAACGTAAAATCTTACGTTACTCCATTACTTTTAGCACAAAATTTTTATTCTCATTTTTCTTAAAGTCAAATTTTGCATTTGTTTCATATCTGCTATTATATTTTAAATAAAAAAAAAATATAGGTATATATTTTTTTAATCTCCAATTCAAAACAGCATTTCTCCAAACGATTAAATCCGACGGAAAACTATGAAAATGCTTAAATAAAATTTACGATCGTTTCCTTATATTGCGTCGTAATTTCATCGGCTAACATGATTGAGTATGTTTCAACACGGCAGGAAAATAGAACGTCAATCGCCAACAAAATAACGCCATGTATTTCTCACTTGAACGCCTGGGACACTCTAGGAAATTGTCTGGGCAGCAGTTCGCACGCAATATTCTGTTTTATAACGTGACCTGTAATCGGTTGACCCCTCTCAGCGAGACATTGGACTATGTCCCTAGATTGCCAATGGCAAAATATTCCTATGACTTGCAAATTAAACAGTCATTTATGGAGAGAGTTTTACGAAAGAAGAGATGAAAATCAGTTTGTTTCATGTTTCCTCGTGAGTTCTTAATGGAGAGTTTTTTTTTTCATTTCTTATCAAATATCATTAAGTGCATTCAAGTCCGTCAAAATACCTTCATAGTCAAACAACAATTGCTAAAACCTCCACGATAAAAATAAATTTTCCACTACCATATCTCTAGAAATCGACTAATATATTCCCAGATAAGCTACGTACTGTCATAACTAGTCACGAGTCCAATAAACCATTATGGTCGTATCGCCAACGAAGTTGATGCAGTCATAGTAGCATTATTTGCAGACGGATCCAATCAAGTTCCAGGCTGAATACGAAATCACAGATTTCTTCTCATAGACTGGTTGCCACCTCAAGATCCAGTTACTAATTCTATTGAGTTAGAGATTATATGAATTCATAACCTTTACAAGGATATTTATAAGAAAGTGTACGTATCGAAATCAAATAGCGCTTCCAAAACAAAAATTGTTTTTATTTAACCACTGCAGTGATTTTTCTCTGTGTCCTAAACAAGGCTGACGTTAAACCCCAAGAGAGCAACAGACCGCGCCTTCTTGGACTCACGTTTTAAATTGACCTGAATTGGAGCGACTACACCGAATGAATACCTGGATATGCTGAAGGGAAAAATTAAGTCACTCTCTAGTGCCAGAAGATTTTTCTCGTCAGCATCCACCTGGCTCTTGCTGTATATCTAGAGATTCATGACAAAATCCAAAGAAGATTCTGTAATGTAATCAATCCCAACCAAGCATCTTGACTTCAGACATTTTCTCACCGAAGTCACGGAGCTTCAATCTTTCTCTTCTACAAATATTTTCATGGCAACTAAACTAGCGAGCTTTTCTCCCTGATTACCCGACAAGATGTACTAAAGCGTACTTCTAGATTGTCATCTTTTACTGTTGAAATACGCAAATGCAAACGCGGCATCTACTTGCCACTTGTGAAAATACCGTCCATTATCGGCATCTTCTTCATATCTGATACATGTTAATCATCAACAATCCTTCCTATTCTCAATTTTCTCTATCATTTTCACTTCTTATAAAATTCTGCGTACTAGAGACATTACCGCCTAGCTAAGTCTGAAATGATTAAAGACATAAAGTTTGAAGTCATGTGGCTAACTTTAGTTTCTCGTCACTAACAATTAAACTACCAGGATATCTAGTTAATTAATAATAAGCTCAGGATTATGAATTTACTTAACAGCTTAGCAAAAGGTTTTATATATATATATATATACATATATATATATATATATATATATATATATATATATATATATATATATATATATATATATATATATATATATATATATATATATAATAAAAATGGATCAAACACTAATATTCCATGGTTATAATTTATTACAATGGAATCGTAATCACGATCCAATTCATCAGACCTACAAATTCAAAAGGAAATCGAGAAATATAACTCCGGGTATAAAAAAAATAGTGAGAGTATGTGTGTGGGAGTGGGAAACAAATGTGAGAGGGAAATATATGAAATCTCTAGAGAGGGGTGAAACAGAAGAAAGGAATTCCTAAATGTGAAAAATGGGGATTAAAATTTAACAGAGAGAAGGTTTAAAGAGAGAAGATAAAAAACGTTTTAATTGAGTGAGATACAGATAAATATGAATTAAGTTTCGATGCATAATGAGCTACCGAATCGCTGATCAAAATTAAAATTAAAAAAGAGACACCGGAAATGTGTGTATACTTTTGCAGTGACACTAGGCACAATAAAAAATGATATGATCTAAACTTAAAATCCAGAAGATGAGAGAGAGAGGGAAAAAAGTTGGGTGGGCAAGCTAAAAACGAAGGGCATTTATAAGAGAACCGATGTGTAATCAGAAAATTTGACAAAGCAAATAAGATCACCTACAGCTTACAAATTTAACATAAACATATAAAATTTAGTGAATATTTAATCTAGTAAGGACCTACTATTTATATGCCCCCAAAACATACGGAGATACACACATACACAACAACATATCTATATCTACTCGCATATACATATATATACGCGTGCACACAGACACACACACACACACATATATATATATATATATATATATATATATATATATATATATATATATATATATATATATATATATATATCAATACACATATATTCATAAATATACACATACGTATATATACACATAGACATACGCATATGTGCACATGAACATACATATGCATACAAACACTAATCTAAACAAATATACAACGTATCTATCTATCTATACATATACACAGACACACACATATTTATATATATATATACACACATATATAAATACACACACACACATATATATATATATATATATATATATAT
Organism: Acanthosepion esculentum; assembly: GCA_964036315.1. Classification (NCBI taxonomy): domain Eukaryota; kingdom Metazoa; phylum Mollusca; class Cephalopoda; order Sepiida; family Sepiidae; genus Acanthosepion; species Acanthosepion esculentum. The sequence goes on from OZ038491.1 coordinate 102,441,786, forward strand.
ATATATATATATATATATATATATATATATAAAGTAATAGGTAAAAAAGCACATATATACATACATACATTTAACATATAACAATAGATGGGTAGGATTAAACTAATTGTACTTAAAAACAGCTGAGGAAGAAAATGTTAATAATATTAAAACCCACGAAGTGATTAATGCGTATATATCTCTTGTCTACATATATATCTAGGGATATAAAAATATCAGAAAACTATCAGATTTTATATAGCAGTTATTATGGGAAACATTTTACTACATACACACATACGCATATACAACACATGAATAATGTGTGCTAACACAAATTAAATGATCAATATATATATATATATAGAGCGCCACATAAACACAGAAAATTATATATATATATAATCATATATATACATATATAATCATATATATATATATATATATATATATATATAAATATATAATCATATATATATATATAATCATATATATATATATATATATATATATATATATATATATATATATATATATATATATATTATGTCATTCACAGACAATACTGTTTCGCTGTATCACAGCTCCTCAGTGCGACTAGACTTCCGAATGCCTCAAGCCAGGATTGAAACACAACTAATTTGGTGTCAGTTACACAACTAAATCTAACGTTTTATTTTTACAAATGTAAACAAATGCCAATCAGCCAACGTGCTCCACTCATTTTACTGAAGAGCTTTGCATTAGTGTAGGTGGCTGTTGTTTATAGAATTAGCTTATCACTCAACAGTGCTCAATTGAAATGTATTTTCAAGAGCTAAATTATGTAATTCACAGACAGTACTGTTTCGCTGTATCAGAGCTATATATTTACATTACATGAATCATTCCTGCCAAAAACAGATAGTGAAGTTAATTATATAAATGTCAAGAATTTTGCCATTTATATCATTAACTTCACTATCTGCTTTTTGTATGAATGATTCATGTAATGTAAATTGAAATGCATCACATACTTGATATATATATATATATATATATATATATATATATATATATATATATATATAAAGAATATACTTTTATAGCGTGATGTATTCATGGGATAAATTGCTAAATATAAGAGATAGAGCGTATATAAATATAAAAGTGAACATTGAAGTCAACATTCAGAGGCGACCGTCGGTTTCATGGTAGACGCAATCGTCAGGCGGCCTGAACATTGCGTCTAGCATAAAACAGCCCGATGCCTCTGAGTGTTTAATATATATATATATATATATATATATATATATATATATATATATATATATATATATATATATATATATATATATATATATATTATATATATATATATATATGTATGGGGTGTATCAGAAATACTTTTGCAAACACTTGGGCGCGATCCTGACTCCATAAGAATGTAAAATATCCATATAAAATGTCCAACATATCATCGTTTTACCTAAACACAGTAATTCATAAATGTTCAAGATATCTTCCGCTTGCTTCTACACACACTTGCATTCGTTGAACCATTGGCTATCGGACCCTTTCACACGATGTCAAGTTGTTTTACAGGCCCACACTGCAGGTTGATGAAGTGACTATGCATTATTACTCTCTACTGCCTAGACCAATTTTTGTGGGTGGCCCCGCAGATATAAAGCCAAAAGATTAACGTCCGTGACCGTGCAGTTCAGGTTATTGAACAGGTCGTACCCTACCTATCCCCCACTCATGGTTGATGCTAGCCCGTGCATGTGACTAAAAATTTGCTGGAGGCCCATCATGCATGAACCACATGCATGTTTGTAATACCAGGTGTACATCTTCTCGCAGGTCTCGACGTGTGTTGGGAATAATGTCCTGTAGACATCACCTGTAAGACAAGCTGCGAGAACATATGGCTCTACCCGACACTCGATAACAATTCCACTCTGCACATTAATTTTGAACTAATGCTGCTGTCAATCCTCTATTGTAACATGTGGATTCCGATTCGCTCATAAATGATCCTTGTGTTAAATTTAATATTCCATCTCTTCCGTTGCTTCATCCTTAATGAACACTGAAGAGACAAACAACGGATTGACCGTTTGTTTAATATACTTTGGGCAGATGTTCTTCCCTCGTGAGTGATCAGGGGACGAAAGACGTTGCACAAGTTGCAAATGATACGAATGCAGAAGCTGCTCTTGAATTACCCTTTATGTGATACTACATTTTGTACGACATGCTATGGGCACTTGACGGCTGCTGATACCTGGATCGTCACCGACAGCATATGGAATGTGTTCTTCGTGGTCAGTCGTACGAGCGGGTCTCGGTCTTCCTCGATGTATAGATTTTAGTTCCACGGATCATGTCTCAGCAACCCGACGATAAACAGCAGCAAAGGCTGGATAACTCGACTGCCTCCCGTCTAGAAACCCAACCTGATACAGCTGTGCAGCCACGCATCCATCACCATTGGCCCGACCGTATGTAAAAATCATATCTACCTGCTCCCGATATGATTATCCTGGAATTGTTAAACGGAACGCTTCTGTGTTAACTCACTACTGCACACGTCAAATTTGAATGAAGAGTAACCACAAATGTATACGAATTACATATGTAACAAATCTATATGGCAGTACAGAGCGAGCTAACGTAAAATTCCTTTAAACTTAATAACACGACAACGAAGATTTTGCAGACGGAGGTTTATATAGAATTTTGTCCTTGCTTTCTTGTGAGAAAACTGCTTCCAAAGTTTGTTCTAAGTGAGTCTTATTAATATAATATAAAATAAAATATTAAAACTGATTCATAGAGAGAGATACATGTTTTATGCAAACAGATCCTACAAATTGTAAACAGTATGAATTAAGATTACTCCCTATACTTGATGATTTTCATTTCACCTTATAAATTAAAACTAATTTAGGAGGATTTTCTAATCCATCAGATTAACAAAAAAAAATTTGATTTTTCTTGTTAATCTGATGGATTTGAAAATCCTTGTAAATTAATTTTAATTTATAAGTTGGAGTGATCATCATCAATATTATAGTGTAATCCTAATTCGTATGGCTCAGAGTTGACGGAAATGAGAAATATATTCATACGATAATGTTGACATTACTGGTCAAGTGCAGCTGCTGCTAATCTCTTGACAAAATCTCGACTTAGCATCTATTTTGCAGTTGAATTAACTAAATGTAACTGCCCTTCTACTTCAATAGTTTCTCTTCTCGAACTTCCCACCTGTGGAAATCTCTTCTGTTTCCTTGCTTCCCTGATAACTACAATCTTCAAAGATTTAAATGCAACAGCAATCACCATTTTCTGCAATCTTGAAACCATTCTATTTTTATCCTTTCCTCGGTCCCCCTACATTCAGTCTTATCTACCTTCACTGTCCGTCATCTACAGCGTACTAGTCGCATTTCCTCCTTCCTTGAGGTGAAATGATTATATATATATATATATATATATATATATATATATATATATATATATATATATATATATATATATATATATATATCAAGTATGTGGTGCGGTTTCAATTTATATTACGCAAATCATTTATATGGAAAGCAGATAATGAAGTTAATGATATGTCAAGAATCACTCTCGCAAACAATTTTTAATAATAAAATACATTAACCTCGAATCCGTTAATGAATGGTACGATCCTTGTTTATAAATTCCAGTTTTATCAGGTCTTTTTTTACTACTAGCTTAGATTTCAATCGTTTCATACGATCATCTTACCTGGATGTAAAAAACTTACAAATTTCCCTACCTGATGATGATCGTATGAAACGATTGAAAGCTAAGCTTGTAGTATAAAAAAAGACCTGATAAAACCGGAATTTATAAACAAGGATCACACCATTCATTAACGGATTCGAGGTTAATGTATTTTATTATTAAAAATTGTTTGCGAGAGTGATTCTTGACATATCATTAACTTCATTATCTGCTTTTCGTATGAATGATTTGCGTAATATATATATATATATATATATATATATATATATATATATATATATATATATATATATATTTCTGCCACTAGATCATTTTGTTGTGAGTGCTTGCACATAGTTTCATCCAACCAACTGATTTGAAAGACTTATCAGAAAAGTGACACTATTAATGTCATTTTCTAGTTGAATGGTATAGGGACTACATAACAGTCAAAGCGAAACATCACAAGTGAGCCAATGCGTGTTATTACTATGCTCTGGAACGTCTAGAAAAAGAACAATTCTTCTGGACTTTATTTTTAGCCATACGAAAACACCTTAAAACTAATCGCTCTCTTGAAATATCTTCCGCCAGGTGCTCGCCTAATTTGCATAAATCAATTACGCTGCGATGATTGCAAGTTTCAGTGATACATTCACATAATCCTTATAACGTTTCATTTCTTTATGGGCTGATCGCTTTCTGCTAGCAAGTTACCATACAAAAGCTGCACTGCCACTTATGCATATTATCGCCTCTCCAGCGAGGATATGTTTCAGTATTCTTGCTGCCGAACTGACTTTTGTGAAGAACCTCTAGATCACTAACATGGATTTTCCAATTATTTTCTAGTATCTTTAATGTAACTTAGATTATCTGTGTCTTTTCCATCTGTTGTGGTAGGATCCACCTAATTTGCATAGCGGAGTACCGACGATATAAATATGGTTGGTACCGGAAGACAGGGAGGCGAATCAAGAGATCCAACTAGAGACTCTGCCCGACTGCGACTTAGTCAACACATTCTCCAGGAACGGTCTTCCCAGTAATATACAAAAGACTATATGTAAATATTGTGTACACTTTCTTGTTTCAATACATTTTATTCTAACTACATTTTGTGTTTCCATTATTATTTCATGCATTAGTCAAGTTTCAACACCATCTATACGTTCATGGCAATTTTTCCGATGAAGATTCCTATATGCTTTATTAATTCAAATGCAGTAATAGTTTGGCCGCAATTGAAATTGTTATATTTAACCGCAAGTTCTATGTCAACATTTTCTTTTATCGCACTTTTCGTTTCTAAACTCTCTTCCAGCTTCTTGCTTCCCAGTCAAATTTGCTCCTCAAAAATTTAAATGCAACGTCAATTGTTATATTTTACTGTCTTCCCTCCTTAGCAGTATCTTTTTCTCATATTCTCTAACACTCAGTGACGTCTTGATCTTTAGTGGCGTTATTGCTTTGCTTGGGCTGAAAAAAATGACGTAAGATATTTGGCTGAATGCAGTCACGCAAATACATTTAATCGTATTAAAATCGTTTCACATGCACACTACGAAGGCATCTACACTCAAACATGGTATACTTTGATCTTGCTTTATTGCCGTTTTATATAATCACCTATCAAGGTCGACGCTTAGATCATCGATTTTCCATTTCGGTGAGTGCTGCCCAAGTAAACACAATCATCAGCCATGCTTATACCTTCATTGTGTAGAAAGTTATTAATCTCATGTAATGCTTTGCCGGTTTTTGCTGTCTGATACGCGCACTACAATCTTTTTTTTAACTTATAGTAAATCAAAGGGCAGAACGAGATCTTGTGCACCAGACATCAGGCATTGCCTATCATCCTAAATGTACGTCACAAGATAGTAATTATTTTCATACAGCAAATTTCGCATAAATCTTGGGCTCATATTGATGTGAATAATGCTTAACATCAACCGAATACATATTGCAAATATATAAATCTACCATTCGTCAATACATTCTATACTACTGCCATATTGTTGAAGCATACCTACGGACGATAATGGGTATCTCCTCATTCACATAAATATAGTAGAAAATACTGTATGTTGGTATGCATTTAGAGATTCTTCTCCAGCTTTGCTGGTCAACCTCTCTGTCTCTGGGAAGAGAGGATCCATAGACGAGGTAATATCGTAAGGCAGAGTCTAGTCTCGGGAAACAGCTATTCGACCCCGTTTGATATGGGGATTACTGGAAATTTTTGCCGGGCCTTCAAGCTCGTCCACCCCACATTAAATTTGGCCTCATGCCACATCTAATCGCGTAGAGCGGTTGGTACATATCTTGCAGTTGGAGATTCATTATGGAATTCACTTGTCTCACTTCTAGCAGTTGACTACATCTTCTACGTGCCGTTGACGAATCTCATATATGTTGCTCTTGTACTAAGTTTTATCGTTCATTACCAACATTCGCCTGATAATTCTATTCAGTAATCTTCCCGGAGTTACAATTCATATCTAGTCTTGTGCTCCTGCTATATATTTCGGGATTCTTGACAAATTCCAAAGTAATATGTGTAATGTCATCGATCCTGAGAATCTCGACATCAGTCCCTTTCTCACAGATGTGACAAGGTTTCCCTACAAATCCTTTCATAACACCTCCTCTGTGGATATTTTTATTTCTGTATTGCATCGACTACATGAATTTTTAACGTGCTACCAGATTGGCAACTAGGTCTCTTGAACTAGCTAGATGCAACCCCCACTTCGATTATAACAATTTATTTCCTCTTACTTCTCCCATGTGGAACTCTCTTACAATTCCTTACTTCCACAAAATGTTCAATCCTCAGAAGATTAACCGCAACCGTAATCGCAATTAATTAACTGCAACCTTAATTGTCATTAAATCTCGGGTTCACATTTAGCAGTGACTTCAAGTGGAGCGACTCTATTGAATCAGTTTCTAAACTCTACTACTAGGAATGATGTTTAACATTATCAGAATGCATATTGCACATATATAAATCTACCATTCGTCAATATATTCTATACTACTGCCATATTGTTGTAGCATACCTACGAATGATAATTGGTATATCCCTATTTACATAAATACAGTAGTAAATACTATTTGTTGGTCTGCAGTTGGAAATTAAATAAACTGCAAACATAATCGCCATTAAATTAACTGTAACCTTATTCGCCATTAAATTACCTGCAAACTTAATCGCCATTAAATTAACTGCAACTAGAATCGCCATTAAATTACCTGCATCTATAATCGCCATTAAATTACCTGCATCTATAATCGCCATTAAATTACCTGCATCTATAATCGCCATTAAATTACCTGCATCTATAATCGCCATTAAATTAACTGCAACTATAATCGCCATTAAATTACCTGCATCTATAATCGCCATTAAATTACCTGCATCTATAATCGCCATTAAATTAACTGCAACTAGAATCGCCATTAAATTACCTGCATCTATAATCGCCATTAAATTAACTGCAACTAGAATCGCCATTAAATTACCTGCATCTATAATCGCCATTAAATTACCTGCATCTATAATCGCCATTAAATTATCTGCATCTATAATCGCCATTAAATTACCTGCAACCTGAATTCCCATTATATTAACTGCAACCATAATCGTCTTTCTGAACCGTGTTCCTTTATTGGATTTTCCTCACTTCTCCTCCTTTAGGTCTTCTCATTTTCTTTCACTATAACCCTCTGTGCCCTGGAAGAATGATCGCTTTGCGGGGTTTGAAATGTTTAAAAGTATTGGTGAAGAGATACCGTATTGTCCGACTTTCTCCTGATATTTTAGAAGTCTTAATATTTTAGGCACTTATACTCAGAATGTTGATATTCTCTGGTCACAAAAGCGGATTACTTCAGTATGAGACTCACTGTTCATATCGAAGGCAATATTGGAATAGGGAATCAGCAATTTAGCAGGAAAACGCGTAAATATATATCTGAAAGGGGAATTACAGATACAAATGATAGGAACATCTGTAGAACTATAATCACCTATGTGCTGAAGGAACATGTCACGTTAAAGAAGGGCAAAAGATAAATTGAAAATTGGATTTCGTCTGAGATCGTTTAAATTTTGCCGACATTAGAATGTTGTATTGGCACAATGCTCCGTGTTGAACATATGTCTGTCAACACAACAAAATGCTTTAAAAACCTATATTTAATGAATCTATTTTACGCATGACACTGAATTATTATTCCATATTTATGAATTATTGAAAACATTTTAGTTTATTTAAGTGTTGTTTGAACTCTTGTTCTTCATGCTTTCTTTCATTCTAGCTGCAATAACATATTCCTGTTTCTTTGTTTTGTCGACAGAATAATGCCAATTTCTTTCTTTTTCAAGACAATATTATTTTTTTCCACATAATATTTCTTCAGTTTTTCGACGCATTAATCAGTTTTATTTCTTTCGTTTTTCAATATCATATTACATTTTCTTGTTTTCTTCTTTTTCTTCAACATTTATTTCTTAAATTATGTTAATTTTCAACGCAGTATTATTTTTCTTTCGTCTCTTTTTGACACATTATTGCTTTTCCTTTTTTGTTTGTGTCTTTCTTTTTCAGCAGTATATTCCTTTTCCCTTCTTTCTTTTTCAAAACTATATTCATTTTTCTTACTTTCTTTCATTTTCAAATTTATATTCCTTTTTCTTTCTTCTTTTCAGCACTATATTCATTTTTCTTACTTTCTTTCTTTTTCAATAAAGCATTCTTTTCTTTTCTTTCTTTATTCTTTCCCTTTCAACAGTATATTCCTTTGTCTGTATTTCTTTTTCCAACACAATATTGTTGTTTTCTTTTTTCCAACACGCTATCAGTATTTCCTTTCTGTTTGCAAACCAATTTTCCTTTTTCTTTCTTTCTTTCTTTCTTTCTTTCTTTCTTTCTTTTCCAACACAATATTCTTTTTTTCTTTCTTTTCTTCAAAATTATATTCCCATTTCTTTCTTTCTTTTTCAACAAAGCATTCTTTTTTTCTTTCTTTTTTCTTTCATTTTCAACATTACATTCATTTGTGTGTATTTCTTTTTCTAACCCAATATTGTTTTCTTTTTTTCCAACACACTATCAGTATTGCCTTTCTTTTTGCAACGCAATTTTCCTTTTTCTTTCTTTCTCTCTTTCTTTCTTTTTCAAAGCAATAATCCTTTGACTTTCTCTCGTTCTTCCTTTCCTTCTTTCTCAATGCAATATTCCTTTCCTTTCTTTCTTTTTTCTTTCTTTATTTTTCGACGCAATCATCCTTTTTCATTCTTTTTTTCCCACCAGTTTTTCCTTTCTTTTTGCAATACAATAGTCCTTTTCGTTTTTTTTTTTGCAACACGACCTTCTTTCTTTACTTTCTTTCAACACAGTATTCCATTTCATTTACGTTTTTCAATACTTTTTCTATTCTCTTTTCAACAAAATATTCTCGTTGCCATTATTTCTTTTTCAACAAGATATTACTTCTCTTTCTTTCTATTTTAAAGTGACTATTACAATTTCTTTTTTTTAAATTTCCTACGTTTTGGCACAATATTTGCGGAGCCTCCTTCTACTAGCTCAGTTACGTCGAAAGAAAATATATTTTATTCATACGAAATAAACAGGAAAAAAAGTCACACGCAACGCAATGTTGTAAAATCCATTGATTAACACCTATTAGAAAAGACAAAAAGAGAGATGCACTCCTCTTTCTAAACGTAATATGTACTTCAAAAAAACTCCGAAAGGAGCCGGAGACGTAACAACAACAAAAGCGATATTAATACGATCAGTCTAGCGAAGAGTTACGGAACGGTAATTGCTCATGTCAAATTTTCGAAAACGATCGCTATTTGAATTCATGAGCAATTGGATTTAATACACTTCACGTAATATTGATTTATATTTTTCAAAATATTTAAAGAATATTCTTTTAAAAGCAATTTTGCTGTTATTTTTATTTTAATGCATAAAATTAATGTATTCTTTTCGCGTCGAGCAGAACGGAAGAAAAAGGGTAGAAATTGAAAACACATTTAGAAAAAAGGAAACCCTACATGGATGACAACAAATCATTTTGTAATGTAAATAGATATCTAAATAGATATGAAAAATCTGAAATCATGTTGAAAAAGTCAATATAAATGCAATTTACACATCAATGGGCGTAACGTGCCTGGAACTTTGGATATACGCTTAAAACATCCCGAAATAAATATTTATGAAATGGGAAAGCAATCGAAAACATGCAGAAAAGCTGGGAAAGAAAAAAAGTTCGATAAATATTTTGAAGAAATCATTAACAAAAGAAATATTATCCCCACCAATTATCGAAAACTCTAAACCACAGCATTAATAAAGCATAACAAATTCATAAAAATTACTTGCTTTTTAAAATGTGTAATTTAAAAAGTACGAATAGATTAGTAAATTATACGCAGAAATTCAAAAAAGGAAAATAATATCTTTTAAGAATCATAAGTAATCACTTATGGACAATGTAGAAGACAACAACAGTAACACTCAGACGTCTTTAGAATGTGTCTTTTCAGCTATTCCTCTAGAGCAGGTAAATGTTTACAAAGCATGAATACTTTGTAGACAATCTTAAGGAATGAACTTTCGTTGATCTTGTATGAAATTTTATTATATATATATATATATATATATATATATATATATATATATATATATATATATATATATATATATATATATATATAAGGAGGAGTCCTCGTTGTTTATCGATGTACGAATGTCCCGCATGCCAGTTCTTAGAACCAAACTGCAAGTTGATTGATTTGTTTGTACGGCTTTTCATCACTTTGCAAGTAATTTAAAGCCAGAAACTATTTGACATCACAAGCTATAGGCCGCAATCTGCCTGGAATGGGATAACTGGACATCCAAAAATATGGTTAATATATAAATACACAACTAATTGTGTTACTTTTTCCATGTATCCAGATAAGAGTTTTAGCCATCTTGACATCATTTGTAAAAAAAAAAAAAAAAAAAAAAAAAAAAATCACTGAAAAACCCTTTGAGTCATTCTACTATAAGAGGAATTGATTAAAACCATTTTGTGTCATCTATGTCCTCCCAACCGGGAAATGGTGAGAGGAAAAGATCATTCATGCATTCAGTTATGGTACCAACTTACATATCCAGACTTCCATCTTCAAATTCCATTCCAAAACAATCCAGTGATTTGGGGGTCCCTTTGTTTCACCGTTGGGGTCTCAAATTCCAAGCCAAATGACAGGTTTAAGACTAATAGTAATTGAAATAATAAAGCACATATTTTTTAAGTTTTCTATTTAATCGACTTTATGGCTTGTATACTTAATTTAAAATGTCGGGGTTCTCTGCTGGTCCCCTATCTTGTTGGGGTCCCAGTGTTGATTTTCAGTGAATCCGTAGTGACTACTTCAGTTACTCGATAAAATCTCAATATTTACTGAAATCTTCGTTGAAATTGGGGAATACTGCTACAAAATACACTTGAAAAGCAATTGAGGCATCAAGGGGTTTATAGGGTCATCATGGGGCCCCCTCATGCATTTTAAAAAATCAGACAACTGATTTCTATCTCATTGTAAGAGCGTAACAAACATGCAAGATTTCCTCAAAATCGAAGCAATTTGAATTTTTGGGGTCCCTTTGGAGCACCCTGTGGGTCTCATTTTCGAGAGAAACGAAAATCAATATAGCGTATAATAAGCGTAACAGTAAGTTGCATACACTTATCAAGTCTCACTAAAATCGGCCTCAAGGTTTAGACTTCAAGACTGAAAGTTTTAAAACAACCAAATCAATGGTAAATCCCATTCAAACAATATATTTATCGATTATTGATTATTGAAAAATGACTAACTTATTTGCCCAGACACACACAGTATCGAGTAAAATCTATGTTCCAAATTCGGTGGAAATATTCCTTATGGTTCTCGATATTTGGATAATACACATCTAGCAGATATGAATATCCCAGAGAAAATCATGGAGAATTGTAGTTTAAAAACAGTAATATATATATGGGAATCTCAAATTCTCGCTTGACAAGGAAGCGGGTCCAGACACCTTAACTCTACATAACTTAAAAAATTATGTTAGGGGTCTCGGCTCTCGCTTTTGAAACATGAGAACTCTTATGTAGCGGAGGAATCATATTTTTAAAAACTACAAATATTATTATAATATAAGCTCTACTTCTGTATGGAGCAATGTCTTTTTGAAAATAAAGCTAAATATTAAGGAACACCGGATTATCTACCTAACGTGTTCTTTCCTATTTCACTGCACACCTGCATACATATATATACAGTATCTCATTTGATTTCTGAGGAAAGACCTAGGTGGTCTGAAATATTAAATAAATAAATATATACAAAAAAACAGAAATAAATACTTTCATAAAAAAACACCCAATTTTGTTTCATTTATTTTATCCAGATATTATATATATATATATATATATATATATATATATATATATATATATATATATATATATATATATATATATGTACACGCTTAGATTCTAATGAATGATCCATCATTAAAGTTACTGAATAAAATGCCAGTTACTTATACCGCCGCTGAAATTGTCTCGCTCTTTCTGGCATGTACTCTATTCCGAAATATGCGTTTTTACCACACTTCAATCATGTTCGCATGACACTCGAAAGCTATTGCTACTTTCCTGGCTAATATTCAGATAAGTAACATTCCTTAGCTGTACCAGCCCAAACCTTCTCAACTAAGATAATCCACGTCTCATACGCAGGCATCGTATTACACTCGTAAGGAGGAAGTTTTACAGTCAGTATATTTCTCAAGAACTATAATTGTATTGGAAAAAATCCTGATCGTATTCTTTGTCGATGACGATATTACGATCTTAGAAATATTCATAATATGCCTTTCTTACTTCCTCTTTTCCCGACCTTACAATAAATTCATTCTATAAAACAGTACCTTGACTGACTCTTGTGCCTGCTGTTATGGGAACAATAATTTGACTAATACGTTTTGGTGAACCGTTGTTTGATTATTACGTTTGGGTGAACCGTTGTTTGAACACAGTGATTATTACGTATGGGTAAATAAATGGAGTCGTAGACAGTGAGAATTGCGACATTCTGTTTTGCTAAAGTATCCTCATGAACAGCTTGAGGTATAGAATATATACGAATAAGTATAACTGGTTATAGTAAAAAAATATCTTAACAGTATATTTCTATCAATGGATATTTTTATGTTATCAAATAAAACTTCCTGAAATAAAATCTATATTTGTAATGCAAACTTCTACTAATGAAAGCAGGAATTTTATGAAAGTTCTTACATGCCTTGAAGATGCTTCATCCGTTGTGTAAGCACACTTCTGAACTCATCATAACAAATACATCCAGATACATACGTTGCTTCATGCGATATGGTGTGCATATTTTTAGCAAGTGTTTTGTAATTACGGATTCTGCGTGTTTGTGCGAATAAAAATGGTTTCGAAGGATGCTTCACTGATTAATTTCTGATAACGCCACCAGCTGTTTTGTCCATTGACGCTAAATCTCCAGGATATTTCGTCACATAATAATTTGTTTCAATATTGAACGAGGAATATTCGTTGGAATGCTTAAACAGATGTGGGCGATATGCCACCATATTTGGAGGGAAACAGAGAAGACAAAATACATTGGAATCTGCTGGTCTCCATTACTTTGCCTTCAAGATTATCCATGTATTGTCTTTATTTTTAATTCTATTCTTTTTTATGCTGTCCAGTTACTTTCTGTCTAATCTCATTGTTTCTCTGTGGTCGCCTTTCTGTCTTTGTTTTTTTCCTTTTTTTTACCAGTTCTCATATTGTTTTCGATTTTATGATGTTTTGTTTTGATGTCTTAATATGATCGACTATCTTTTTATGCCAGGGTTCTTTGTTAATTATTTTTCAGATATTAACTCCTCATTTACGTTTTTAAGAATTTAAGAATATTTATTATAAACGTCTTCTTTTTCTCCTTTTCTCCTTCTTCTTTTTCTTCCTTTCTTCTTCTTTGTTTCTTCTTCTTCTTCTTCTTCTTCTTCTTCTTCTTCTTCTTATTATTATTATTATTATTATTATTATTATTATTATTATTATTATTATTATTATTGTTATTATTATTATTATTATTATCATCATCATCATCCTTATTCTTATTCTTCCTATTTTTCTTATTCTTATTCTTATTAATATCATCTTTATTCTTATTCTTCTTATTCATTCATTGTTATTTTTCTTATTCTTATTCTTCTCATTCTTATTCTTATTATTCTTATTTTTCTTCATCTTCTTCTTATTTTTCTTATTATTCTTTTATTCTTATTTTTTAATCTTCTTATTATTCATATCCTTTTTAGTCTTCCTATTTTTCTTATTCTTATCCTTGTTATTTTTCTCATTCTTATTCTTCTTATTCTTTTCATTCTTCTTCTTCTTCTTCTTCTTCTTCTTCTTCTTCTTATTATTATTATTATTATTATTATTATTATTATTATTGTTATTATTATTATTATTATTATCATCATCATCATCCTTATTCTTATTCTTCCTATTTTTCTTATTCTTATTCTTATTAATATCATCTTTATTCTTATTCTTCTTATTCATTCATTGTTATTTTTCTTATTCTTATTCTTCTCATTCTTATTCTTATTATTCTTATTTTTCTTCATCTTCTTCTTATTTTTCTTATTATTCTTTTATTCTTATTTTTTAATCTTCTTATTATTCATATCCTTTTTAGTCTTCCTATTTTTCTTATTCTTATCCTTGTTATTTTTCTCATTCTTATTCTTCTTATTCTTTTCATTCTTCTTCTTCTTCTTCTTCTTATTATTATTATTATTATTATTATTATTATTATTATTATTATTATTATTATCATCCTTATTCTTATTCTTCCTATTTTTCTTATTCTTATTCTTATTAATATCATCTTTATTCTTATTCTTCTTATTCATTCATTGTTATTTTTCTTATTCTTATTCTTCTCATTCTTATTCTTATTATTCTTATTTTTCTTCATCTTCTTCTTATTTTTCTTATTATTCTTTTATTCTTATTTTTTAATCTTCTTATTATTCATATCCTTTTTAGTCTTCCTATTTTTCTTATTCTTATCCTTGTTATTTTTCTCATTCTTATTCTTCTTATTCTTTTCATTCTTCTTCTTATTATTATTATTATTATTATTATTATTATTATTATTCCATTTCTTTTTCGTTTTCATTCCGTTCACTCGTGAACTTAATATTCTCTGACTTTTTTTTTAGGTGTTTGTCCTTTCTCGTGTTCTGTCTACACTATTTACTTCAACTTAGCGATAAATTCATCGTGTAAAATATTTTCCGATTTTTACATTATTTCCTTTAATCTTTTGATAGATTCTCGACTGCATAAAATCGTAGTTGCAGATGACTTTATCAGCATGTAATATTAGAGAAATAAGGAATTACAAAGTTCATAATTACTAACAATTTTTGGAGTCTAGTTAAATATTAACCTACCACCGACGTGGAATTTGTATATATAAAAAAAACACAGATGTTTTTTTATACATTCATTGGAAATGCAGTACTTGTCCCACATTAGTACAGATGTGTCCTGGTTATGACGATAAACTACTTCCTGCAACAAGGCGTCTGATGAGGAGACTGGAGGTTTTGAATAACGTAGAACCACCTCGCAATTACACTTACCCCCAGGTCCTACCTGCCACAGAACGGAAGCACCTGTTAGTAAGGTCGGATAGGAATCTCCCTAGCAAAAATAAAACACAGTGAAAGTATAAAATACAATTTTATATTAAAAGCAATAAAAATACATTTGTATATAGAGAAAATTATCATTACGTATTTATAGTACACTTACCAACAGTACTTATTTAAAGTAAAATTACCAACAAAATATCTTTCAAGGAAATCGACTCGGATTAAAATTTGTAGCAGAATTGCTAACAATAAATTTTATAGCAAAATCAACAATACATTTTATCTCTAGATAACGACATAGACTTGCGTTCAAAATATATTTAGTTGAAGCCATAAAGTTGTGTTCAAAATATTTAGATTTCGGCATTAATTAACCCACAGAGATTGATATGCCGGTAAACAAGAGGACACAATTGTAACAGCAGATATCGCTAGAGATTTTTTGTGAAGGTATCATTCTAAGTGACTTTCCAAGAAATTCAGCTTTCAAAATACGTCTTAATCTTGGATATCATCATCTTTGCGTAAATAGCTTAACGAACTAAATGGTAATTGATTGATTGTTTTGTTATTTATTGCATGTTATCAACATTTTGCTGTTTATATAAAGCTAGAAAAAATCTTTACATTGTAAGAATTTTTTGAGAGATAATAATTATTTTCTGATACAAATCCTACTATTTAGAAGAGGTGGATTCCTACCTTTCCCACTGGTAACTTGTGCCTTATTAAATACTAGGCGTAAGAGTAATATTGTCCAAATCGTGTAAGAGCATAATTATTCTATTGAGAGATCTCCCCTTTTCACACAAATGGACTCAACCAAGGTATATATATACTACAACAAGTGAATACCCGAACAGTCAAGTAGGAGTCGAGACGAAACGACAGAAGTGTAGTAGAGTTCAGTAGTAGTAGAGTAAGTCATACACAGAGACAGCGGCAAGCGTCACAGTAAGGAGTCATACCCCGATACTTCAATACCAAGACTGTATATATAACTAACACGCATTCCTGGATCTTCTAACCCGCATTACCAGTTTGTATTATTACGTTAATACATTTATTTTCCTCATACATTCCTGGCGTTTGTTATTCATTGATATCGGATTCATGCCGGAATCCACAACATATTCATTAAACAAAATGCTTCATGGCCAAAACATCACTAAACTAACTGCGTTTCTTTTTTTTTCAGGTTTTCATGTAAAACATTTTGCCATCCTATTTAGTAAGAATAAAAAAAAATCCTTTCATTTTTCAGCTATTCAGTTCAACTACACAACGTTAAAATTGTTTTGTTTCAAATCCACTCTCTTCCCAAATGAGCAATGGTGAGAGGAAAAAGCTCATTCAGGGCTTCAGTAATAGCATCAATATTCATACTTTGGCTTCAATTTTCAAATTCCATTCTAGAACGATCACGAAAACAGGAATCAGTTTTAAAAAAGCGGAAACAGTAGAATGGAAAACTGGAACAAGTAGATCATAACCAGAAGATCGATCATCATTTTAATTTAAAGGCAAAGAGTTCAATTAGAAAAGATCCAACACAAGCCATAAGACATTCGGAACGTGAGAGAGGAGTTTCAGCTATGACAGTCCAAAAATTAAAATGTACATGAGATGTTGGAGACATGTTCTTACTCCAGGACAGAATGTTTAAAGATTAGAGAGGGCGAGGGTCATTTTCAATAGATTGGAAAATTATCCTAGAATAATACATATATATATATATATATATATATATATATATATATATATATATATATATATATATATATATATATATATATGAACGTTATTTCAATCCGCCATGTGCTTCCAGTTCTTAACTATGATTAATTAATGATGAAAATGCCATTTTTGTTTTCATCACGATACTTCTGTTAAGTTTAGAGAGTAATTATACATTCTTATTGCTGAAAGTAGAGTCTAATAGTGTTATAGAAACCTCGGAGAATTCCAGTAAGATATTTTTCATTATTTCTAAGATATAACACTTCAGAATTTAATCTAACAATAAAAGCTTATGGATCAACACTAAACGAACACCATTACCCTATCCCTGAAAAACATTCAATGCTTACAGACTAAAATATCAACGAGATACATTTACGAAATTCAGAATAGTGTAAATGCTTCTAGATTCAAATATTAAGTGGCCAAAATTCACATATGTACGGAAAAAGACACAATACACACAAACGTTTGCTTTACTTTAACCAATGATGGATTAAATACTAAAATAATATTTACCCGTACGCGGGATCAAGTAAAATATTCATATACTCAAATACAAACAATCCGAATATATCTATTTCGAATCAATCAAATGCTCCCGAAGTCAAATATTAACAACCAATATTTATGTGACCTAAGTAAATGCTTATAGATTCAAATATAAATGCTCCATATTTACATGAAGCAGTAAATGCTTACAGACACAATTATGAACGACTAAAACTTACAAACGCCGAACCAATAAATACTTCTATATTAAGTTATAAGTAATACATATATATATATATATATATATATATATATATATATATATATATATATACTAGGAAAATAGACGACATTACAGATTAAATCATTCTGTAAGCATTGCCGTGGAATATCAAGCAATCTATACAAGTGAACGCAAGGGCAGTTCTGGCTAGAACAATTTGTAGTAGTGAATTCAATCCTCACGAGGTGCTCAATATTTTCGGCGTTGTGCCGCATCTTTGAAAATTATTTAATGAATTTGGTGTAATGTTTAGAAAGCTTGTATAGATCAATTACAATTGAGAATTGTGTTTGGAGCTCACTGGATTCCTCAGATGTTTGGCTTTTTGCTTCAATTACGCTACGCTAAGAAAAGCAACCTACAAATCAAAGGAGCCCTTCTCATGGACCTTTTACAAAGCGGTTGATTTTCTTTTAATACAATTCCCTCTAAAACTTAGACTGACAGAGTGGGCACTTCGACGTGGTTTCCTGGTAAGCAAGCTTGTCACGATACATCAATTACGACTTAATAATGGTTTCGGTACTCACTGGATGACCCATACATTTGGCCTTGTGTCACATCTAAGCTACACTCGGAAAATAATCTTAGATGTGAATCTACATATGTTAATTTATGCTTTAATATGTTAATTTCTATGATGAATTGAGATATTCTCTGTTGTCCTTTCGAGGTTTAGAAAATTTATTTGACCTCTAAAATTGCATGCCTTCCAAGGCTAAAGAGTTTTCTGTACTTGTTATTTAAGCCTTATCTGGGGGGCGATCGTCTCACATCAAAGGGCCTTCTTTCATAGAAGCAATATGGCTTTCGTATCTTTAGGACAACTACTGATGTACTTACGATATTTGGTGAAAGAGTTAAGCCCTTTTCCATTGTATAGTGAAGGCAACATCGTAGGAGATTTTTCGACCTGACTAATTCATATTCCTGCAATTGGAGATTGTAGCATTGCCATATTGAAGATGCTAGTTAGAATTGCATATTTATTTCAGTGAATGCTGGTATCCATTCAGAACAAGCTAGTGAGATTTATATGACACATTACGAAGAACATTGAAAATATTAAACTCACAAGATAAATTGACGTAAATAGAGTCAGAAGGAAACTGAGTATTCTGCGTATGGTCTTGGGTTTATGTATTGCAGAAGATTGTATTGACGGAGATGAACGGTCTTGGCAGATGTATGGCAGAAGAGACGGAGATGAACGGTCTTGGGTGGATGTATGCCAGAAGGGACGGATATGAACTGTCCTCGGAGTATGTATGGCAGAAGGGACAGAGATGAACGGTCTTGGGTGGATGTATGTCAGAAGGGACGAGGTGTCCGGTCTTGTGTGTATGTATGATAGAAGGGCCGGAGATGAACGGGCATTGGAATAAATCAAAATTGGCAACTGATGACAAAAACGACCTTCAGTCTGTTGTTCACTGGGGGAAAAGGATGTCTTGTTAATTTGAACGCCTCCAAAGCTAAATTGTTCTCCATTAATCACGTAGACACCTTGCTCCAACTTCCATCATCATGTCGGATGCTAACCTCTAGGAAATGGACTCGTTGTATTTTCGCGCGCTAACTTTCTCGGCTGACATGAAGTGGATAACCTATATTGAATTCATTGCCATTTCTGCTGATAAGAATGTTGGTTAATTGTGTCATGCTAGAGAATTTGTTATCTCTAGAATCTATCTTACATATCTATATGTCTATCATTCGTCCATGCATAGAATATTGCAACCATATATGGCCCGGTTCTCATGTTATTTATCTAGAGATCCTTGATATTATTAAAAAGACAAATAGCAATATTACTGGTCCTGATCTGGCATTTCGGCTTCAATCCTTTTCTTACCGCATTAACGTTATCTCCCTGTCTCATTTCTATAATTACTTTCATGGTAATATTTGAATTCGCTCTTCGGTATAGTACATAGGCAGGTTTAGTTTAAGCGAAGTAATAGTTCTCATCAATTTACAGTTTAGTTGGCATGATGTAATCTTAAATTATGTGCTATAACATTTTTAATGGCATTTTTTGCTTGAGTGATTCCATTCCAGAAAAGTTCCTTGCATTTCGCTCAACTTTGATCTTCAAAAATTCAAATGCAATGTCAATCGCTGTCTACAGTCTTCCTGATTTCTATTTTAGTAATGTTTCTCTTATCTAATTATTTTACACGCAGTAACCCCTTGCGTCTTACTGGCTTAAATGTCTTACTTGGGGTGAATTCGATTCAAAAAGAAAATATCTGTTTCTAATCTATAATTTTATATGAGGTAATTTATACAAAATATAACAAAATGCCAAAAAAGATTTTTGGAAAGTAATGCTTATTTGGATCAATAATTGGGTAACTTAGTTTTATTTGCTATATTATTTATTTGATAAAATTATATATTTAATACATGTAATTATAATTTTTATTATATATTAGAATAGCAGATTACTTTCATATATTTCCCAATGGTTGTTTTCGTTAGATACGATTTTTTTATATATATTTCATTAATTTCCTAAAGATAGTTTATGTTGATATTTATTTTCTGACACTCATAATTACTTTCTATTTTTTACTCTTCTTCTCTATTTTATGTAATCTTCTATATATATATATATATATATATATATATATATATATATATATATATATATATATATATATATATATATATATATATATACATTGTTGATAATTTCTTTTATATTAATCTTGGAATATATTTTATTCAATTTCTTTTCTGATTTTATTTTATTTTGTACTTTCAAAGATGTTTCATTTGTGGAATAACGTTTGCTTCTTTTTTGTCAATATTCATTTTTATTTTTATTTTCTTCATTTCTCCTTTCATATTTAAATTGTTGATTTATTTGACTTTGATTCTAGTTTTGTCATAGATTTCCTTTTTTCCCACGTAATTAATTTTACAATCTAATCTCACATTATCTGTCGCTATATTTCATATTTGCAAAAGTGTGTCACCAAGGAAACATATTTGGAAATCGGTAGTCTAAGGCTCCTATTATTCTGATATTTGACACGTCTGTCGTTGTTAAATCGAACATGCGTATAAAGATGTGAATGTCTTCGGAGATGAAGAAATAATTTGAAGCAATACGGTTCAGAAAGATGTATGAATAGCATGGACGAAACATGGGAGCAAAGACGAAGTTTTAAAGAAAACCGAAGTGATAAAGTATCTTATAATAAACATCAAAAAGAGATAAACGAAATTTCAATGTCACTGAATGAGTAAAGAAGGATTGTACATTTTGACCCACAGAGAGCTTATTGAAAGCAAGAGAGACGGAATAACACAGTAAGTGGTTTGTTTGCTTGACTCCCGTATCTGCTGTCAACTCTATATCTTCTGGATATCTTATTTTGTTAAGATTGTGGTCGCCTATATTGAAGCCCCTACACCTTTAAATTGTCTGAGAATCGCTTGGCTGTATAGGTTGAGTAAATCCTGAGAGAAGACACTCTATTTTCACACACATATATATTTTTGTCTATCTGCTGAATTGTTTCTATCCGTACCGAGTATAGGTTCTTGGTTATTCTAATAACCTTCCGAAGTATTTCAAAATGATTGATTTTCTCCAAAAGATCTTTGTGGCGTGATTTACCGAAACCCTCGTTCTTTGGTTACTTACCCGGTGTTTCGTGCGCAATGAAGATATTATTGAAAATGTCAAAAATTCTTGCATTTATATTTTTTTGTAAGTTGTGACAATGAGTTTTTGTACACGTACAGAAAAAAATATTTTTACGTGAAATTTTCATTTCGCTACTTAAAAATCCGTGTGAGCATTACATGACTAGTGCCATTATTTGTATCTTCATGTAACAAAATTTATTAAATTTATATAAAACTATTTTCTGGCTATATGTTGTTTATACATGTTGTGGATTCCGGGAGGAAATCCGGTATCAAATAATAACAAACGCCAACAATGAATATAGGAAATAAATGTATTAACGTAATAATACAAACTGGTAATACAGCTTAGTAGTTCCAGCAATGCGGATTAGTAGAAATATATACATATAGTCTTTGGTATCGACGTATCGTTGTATGACTTCTTACTGAGTCTACGGGGTACTTTACTATCATTCTAGCACCGTCCCTGTGTTTGACTCATCTACCTACCGAACGACTCTACTCTCTCTATTACTATTATCTGTTTGTGACTCTCCGGGTATTCACTGGCAGTAGTATATGTATACCCTGGGTGAGTCCATTTGTGTAAAATGGGGAGGACCCCTCAACGATACAAAACTATCTTCAGTACATATATATATATATATATATATATATATATATATATATATATATATATATATATATATATATATAAGCTGTGTTATAAAATGTAGTGGTGTATTGTGTTTATACTTGGGTTCCATTCCGAACCTGCTCCATTTTATAGATGCTATATACAAATTAAATACCTAGTATTCCAATAAAATAAAAAAAAATATCATGTACGCCGTAGCATTTCCTCTTCCAAGAATGTTGGATAATTGTTTATCAACCGGCCATGAAGTTCTTTTAATGATAATAATAATTTTATTAATGCTATGTTTTTATATTTCAGACTGCAATAAATTTGATTTTTTTATGTTTCAGATATGGACTGAAAATTAAATATCGATCAAATGCCCATCCTACAAGAAATGGAACCCATAAATAAATTTATTATCAATTTATATATATATATATATAGAAGTTGAGATGGTTCAAGTGTTGCCCTTTTATATTTTTAATTTTGAGCATGCGCGTTGTGTTTTTGGGCTTTCTTTTTCGATTTTGCCGAATGCACATTATAGTAGGGTCCATTGAGCATCCTCCGTAAAAAAAAGGGTCATCATGACTCAATTCACTCCGCCAGAAATTGACAAAGACATGCTGTCGTGCTTGGAATTCGCGTTGGAAACTCCAATAAGAACATTTCAGAATGTCATTCTGAGGCTTCAGAAAGAGTTGGATGATTACGAAGATACGGAAGCTCAGAAAAGTCACTCTGACCGATTATTGGTGATGGCCTCAAAATCAACGCAGAAGCATACATTAAGTTGAGTAGTTAACCACTTTCATTAATATGTGCAAGGCACAGTTGTATGAGAGACCAACAAACCTCGTAACATTAAAGAAGAACTAAAATGACACCATTCACTAACCTAAACAAGAAGATTGTACAAAATGGTTGCGTGACACCCCGTAGTCGTCCGGCTGCCGTGGTTGAAGCCAATTGCGATTTTATTGAGTATTCATGTGTAACTTTGGTAAACATATCTATTAAAATGAGGTGTCAATTTTATTTTCATTTTTGCGTAATTTGGAAGACAATTTATCCATCACACTTCATATTTACTTCATATCATGTAAACATTTCGATTGTAATTTTAATCAATTTTTCTATATGTCTAATGACATTTTTAAATCCTGGGATTTAAACATATAAAAGAATGAATAAAAATTAATTTTTCTTCCTCAAAATAATATAAGTTTTTTCTAATAATCTATAGTTCCGTCTACTACAGAATTAAGTACATATTTAACTCGGTGTTTATATAAAGATTTAGACATAAACTTCGTCTACAGCACATGTTTTCTTATAAGATATATATATATATATTTTTAAATGATAAACCCTTTTTGGTAATGGTATCAGGAAAACTGCCCCCATGACAACTGCCACCTCACAATTGTCTCCATTAAAAGAAAATTAAGGAAAAGAATAATTTTGCGGGTGTTGGGATAAATACAGATAAAATTAATTAGGATTTTAATTTCATGCTTTGTCTGTTATACAATAAAAAGAATTATCCATTAATAAATGCATCAAAACAATTTTCCAATAATAAGAGTTATATTTTATATAACTATAATTAGTGATTAAATTAATACTCTATTGTGTGCTAATAGCTTTCCTCTTTAATTCCTGTCGAACAAACAAAACTTCAGGGCGGCGTCTGTCTGTAGCATTGGCGTGATCATTTACACGGCCGATTACGTCATTTCCACAAAATGTAAATTTGGTTTTACAGTTGCTATGCCGATGTTTCTCATATCCATAAAATATAACGCTCTTTACTGGGTGTGTTTGCTTCACGTAGACGTAGCCATCATAAATAACCTTCCTTTTATCAGGTTCAATTTGGACGAACTCCTTGATAGGAGGATATAAAAAGTTTTATACACATGAAAAGACGTAGATGCAATTTGATCAGTTCAAACACCGAATTCAGATTGGTCATTAGATTGTTCCTACCCCACAAACGGTCTGCTCACTATAATTCCATAAACTTCAAGATGGCTATTAGAAGTGCCACTTTGTTATTGAATTAAAAGAATCATTTTAAAAAATTTTTCACTTCCAATTATTTGAGGGTTGTTTTGATATGAAGACAATTGGCCAAGGGTGTTCTTGTCCTATTTTAGGAATTGTCCAGGGAGGAATTGATCAAGAGGTACCGTTTTCCTATAACATTGATGACATCACTGTTCATTACAAAGAACTAGGTCTTGTAAAGGTTGGATACTGGTCATGAGTGTAAGAATGCCTATAAAAGTGATTAATGGGAAATATTGAAGAAGGTATGTATGTATGTATATATATATATATATATATATATATATATATATATATATATATATATATATATATATATATGTTTGTGTGTGTGTGTGCACCCCCTATATATATATATATATATATATATATATATATATATATATACACACATACATACAATTAATACAAAGGAAAGGTTTGTCACATAGCTGATTGATGTTACCTTCAACATTACAACTCTGCATTTATGAAGATGGACGCTCCGAGAATCACTCCGTCTAATCGTCAGTGGGTATCAGAAATTGGCTGCTTATAGTTCTCTATTTTTCATTTTTTATATCCACTTTTTATTGTGCAAGTTTTATTTCAATTAGTTTATTCATATTTTGGAGAAAGTATAATAGCATAAATGAATGTTGTGACGGGATGGGGTGTTCAAACTAAAACAAAAGCCTGCAAATGTCATGAACTGAAAAATGATTTTCAGGAAGTGATCGAAAGATAGAGAGAATGAGAATCATCGGTATACATGCAAAATCAGTCTTAGATAAGAAGATACATAAACACATTAAATATGTGATAGATAGATAGATAGATAGATAGATAGATAGATAGATAGATAGATAGATATGAAAACACTGGAATTCATAGATAGATAGATAGATAGATAGATAGATAGATAGATAGATAGATAGATTAAAGATAGATACAAATACTTAGATAAACAGACTAAGATAGATAGATAGATAGATAAACAGACTAAGATAGATGAACAGACTAAGATAGATAGATAGATAGATAGATAGATAGATAGATAGATAGATAGATAGATAGATAGATAGATAGATAGGAGAAAATGAGATAAAGTGGAAGAGCTATATGATGACAACACATATCGCCTCTATGTGTTTGATTGGCGTCGTCAGGTTTAAATGACTAACAATACTCTTTTTATTGTTGTTTTATAACGCTAATATATGTTTTCTAGTTTGGCGTCTTCCGGTCGAAATGAATGAGGGCATCGGTACGGCTATTGATTTTGTGATGATCTGTTATATTATGTATACGCCATAACCAAGTTGCCAAAGAAAGCAATCGCAGTAGATTGTGGTATACGAACTAATAGAGAGATAACACGAGTTTATTCAGAGTGTGCTGATTTCAAATCAAATTGGCATTAACTTTTTCCATAAAAACACCGAAAATTCTTCTTTTTATGTGCCGTGTACGTTCAGGACGTAGGCGACCATGGCTCTCCACTACTCCATATCCTTTGTGGCTGTCAATAATTCTCAGACCACGTCCTGTCATCCATTTTCTAGGTATATCAGGAGTTGCTTTTCTTTGTCTATATTTCCTTCTATTCGACCTGTGATTATAATATTTTCGGGGCCTCTTTTCTCATTAAGTATCAAAGAAACACTATTTACATTATTCGGACTATTGTCCTCATCTTTGTCGCCATAATTATTACAACATTTCGGCTGTTCTATGCTCTGGTCTTCTTCAGGTAGTTGGAATGTCGAACTGAACACTTTATTTCGCTCTCTGGGGTAGACTGTTCTAGTTCCACGTGCCATGTTTAATGGATGTCAATTGTCAGTTATCTCCTGTTAATTCCCCTCTCCAAGTTCTCCACTGCCTTAACCGGGTATTGAACTCACACACTTTGGGTCCTGTCACTGGATCTAACTTACGCCTTTAGCCACTGCGCTAGGTGTCTTTGGCACGTGGAAATAGAACAGTCTACCCCAGTGAGCGAAATAAAGGGTTCAGTTCAACATTCCAACCACCTGAAGAAATCCGGAGCGTGTTACGACTGGAACGTTGTAATAAATATGGCGACAAAGATGAGGATAATAGTCCAAATAATGTAAATAGTGTACTAAATCCTCATCTCAGAAATATAGACAGATATCACAGAAACTTCAGCGGCTTCTTCCTGATATTAAATATAAGACTCCTTCTTGCTTCCATCTTCCCCAACACCGTATGTTTGGTCCATGATATCCTCAGCATCCTTCTGTAGAACCACATCTCCGTCGCCTCGAGTCTCTTCTTCATCTTTGGGGAGACCATCCAACATTCGCTGCCGTAAAGGACGACAGATGTCACGTAACAGCTCTGTACTATTTTCGTTGTTACCAAAGAAATCCTCCTGTCTCGCAGTACGCTGTCCAGGTTTTGGAATGCGTCAGTGTGCATCCTAATAAGTTTAAAGATCCCACTGTCGCACTTACCCTCCTAACATGCTTGACTTTATATCCCCGACTTGCAAATCGCATTCCGTGCTCATCACGGATGCGAAATTGGGTGTCATTAAGATAAAAGTTTTTACACATTCCGATATTATTCCACTTCCTACTAACATAGATACCCAGTGATACGGATGTATTAAGATGGAACAGTGGGGTAGTGAATGAAAGAGATCTTTCATTCACTACCCCACTCTTCCATCTTGAGAGATCAATTGTATCCTTTTTAAGTACCATAGCATTGAGAATGGATTAACCGCACTTATACCAGAAAACAAGACAGAGAAGTGATAAAGAATGTATTCTATTTATAAATAACCCAGATATAAGAACGTAAATACGTAAATTCTGGAAAAAAAGTATAACAAAATGAAACTGTAGTAAAATAAACAACAAAGAACCACAGTAGAAAAATAATAATATAAAGTAAATAAAGAAAATAACAACAAATAAATACAATACATATGACAAAGAGTGTAGAGATATATAAGAAAATACACGATGCACTCTTTCTCTGTCAGTCGAGTTAAAAGGATTCACCAATTTTTCTCAATTAGCTCCACATTAATAATGGATGACTGTGTTAGAGCGGCGTGTAATTACTTCTTCAAGAACATCACTACGCCGCGAGCTGTCCAGTTTGACAATATATCATTAATTGACATTGGCAACCGGAGATTGCTCACAATCTCCAATTTCCACGTATCTTGCCTGCTTTTCAAGAAGACGTCCAAAATCTTCTGAGAAATAAAACACTAAGCTATCAGAAATAATAATTAAAACACGAATAAATCAAAGGACATTAGCTGGAATAAATAAAATAATTACCTAGAATTTGACCTCATGAATACTTCGTCACTTGCTATTTCCGTAGAATTAGAGGTAATTAGATAATGAAGACGAGGTTAAAAAGGTGAGAATTCTTCACTATCAGATGGCTGTGGCAAAATCGAACACGGTTGATGTATGAATGCCAAAAACAAAATTCCAATATGGCGGAGAGTATGTCGCCATTTCTCTTTTTTTTTAAGTTTAAAAAATATACCAAAAAAAGCACACAGATATATTGAATAAGCAAGTATTATATATATATATATATATATATATATATATATATATATATATATATATATATATA
The DNA here is from genome assembly GCA_964036315.1 of Acanthosepion esculentum. Classification (NCBI taxonomy): domain Eukaryota; kingdom Metazoa; phylum Mollusca; class Cephalopoda; order Sepiida; family Sepiidae; genus Acanthosepion; species Acanthosepion esculentum. The sequence continues at coordinate 102,469,786 of OZ038491.1, forward strand.
TATATATATATATGAGTTCCATGAGCAGTTCCATCGATAAACATTTTGAACTACAAAACTAAGTTTTATACACACACACACACACATAGATAGATAGATAGATAGATACGGAGGGAGAGACTGACTGAGGCATACAGCTATGTAGGTACATGTGACTCTTTGTCTTGCGTCAATCTATATCTTAATATACTTTATATGTTAAAATGTTTCAAATATATTTATTCTTATCTGTTCACACACGCGCGCACACAACACAAACACACAACACATACACACATATATGTATAAGCAATAAATTGATTTATTTTAATCAGATATTCTTTCATAACTTCAAATGTTATTATATTGGATAATTGTACTAGAAATAGATACCCCATTATTATTTTAAAATGTATATGTTTCTTTTATTGACTAAGATCTTTCCAGAAATCATTCTGAATTAATATCTTCTAAATTCGCAGGCTGATAGACACACTACGCTCTCTTTAAAATAAAAATATAAATTGGGCGCCTATTTGAAATACAATTACACACTTTAATAATGTTTGAAATACATACACACATATATATGTGTGTGCGTGTTTGTGTGTGTTTGTGTGTGTGTGTGTGTGTATAGGCCAACAAGTATTCAAGGATACACTTCTAGTAGTGTGGCTAGCCAATTCCTGTTGCAGGCGTTTGCTCAGGCGCATGTGTTTTTTTTATTCAACACCAACACAGCCCACTTGTGGATTATACTGCAACTATGCTGACCAGACCTTATTTACTGTTTCTGGGAAATAGCGTGTGATCTAGAGTTATCAACAGTTTGAACAAGCCCAGCACGCTCAATCCCTCGGCCACGATGACTTGTGACTTAGTGCTAGCACATATTTTTCTCTGTATATATATATATATATATATATATATATATATATATATATGTGTGTGTGTGTGTGTGTGTGTGTGTGTGTGTGTGTGTGTGTGTGTGTGTGTACCGGGTGTAACCCAAAATTATCCAAATCGTGTCTCAGCAAAATTGTTCAATTGTTTGATGATGCTTTGAACCGTTGTATCTTAGAAATGATTAAAGATATTTTTATTGGGCTCTACTTTAAGAAAAAATGTATATCTAATATAAAAAACTTTAGGTTTGAACAAAGATCATTCGTCCTCAAGCAAGATAACTCAAAGCACACGACCAAAAGCATAGACAAATTTTTGTAAAAGAAAGAAAAGAATTGTTTTAAACTGACAAGCAATGAGTGCTGAAACCGATCCCACTGAAAGTCTATGGGGTCAGCTGAAATTTAAAATAGATGTAAGACATCTGTTAAAGTTTTAAGAGCTTGAACAAATAGCAAAGAAATAGGGGAAGAAAATTTAAGAAAAGAAGAGCAAGAGCGGGTAGAGGCAGAGTATCATGGAGAGTTGCCATTTTATTGTCCATCACATTTTTTAAAATCATTTTCATGCTAGAAATTGCAACATGTAAGTTGAAAAATATATTTTGGTTAAATCACTGGAGAAGCAATTGAAAATTATAATCATTAACCCGTTATTTCTGAAGATATTGTAAAAATAATAAGCATATGTATGTGTATGCGTGCGTGTGGGTGCGCGCGTGAGTAAGTCCGTGTGTATGTGTGTGTGGCCTGAAGATTGTGTTCTTACCTGAAACAAACTATCGTCACTCGGTGATGACCTCAGTCACCAATTTTAGCATGCTAACTAAACAAAAATCAGAGTTAATTTGCAGATGTAGTCCTAATATAAAATACATAATGTGCCAGTTGCCGAGCTTATCTTTTTATTTATTGTTTATTTTTTGTTTCTGTTTTACTCTGATCGCTCCCTGATATTACCATCATGAGGATTAGTTAGTCCCACTTACGCATTTTTTTTTTGTAGATTTTAGGCAGATTGTTTTTTCTTAATAAAATTTTGTTGCTTTATTTTTTTTCGCGATTCTATAGGGTTGGTGTGTTACGGTCACGAGTATATAAAACTGACCCACTGCATCATTGGCGTTTTTTTAGTTGAGTAACCATTCGAGCTGTCCATACATACATATATATATATATATATATATATATATATATATATATATATATATATATATATATATATATATATATATATATGATGGACTCTCCCGTCGAACTCGACGTATGAGGGCCAGACTGATCAGTTCCAAGAAACTGAAAGCCCGACACCCACACAGGATTGGATATAGTGGTGAAGGCTTTGTGCAGGGCCATCCACACTTTTTGGAGGGACGAATACAGGGACCTGGTGCAACGAATGCCACAAGGTCCCCAAACGACCCTCCGCAGGTTTTGAATTCAGAGTTGTCCTTCTCCTAGACCAGTTGCCATCCAAGGCTATAGAACCCAGTCTGTCCTGCTATTTACCCTTAGTTGGTATATATATATATATATATATATATATATATATATATATATATATATACATATATATATATATATATATATATATATATATATATATATATATATATATATATATATATATATATATATATATATCCTCGTTATGAGTCGGGTTAATCTTCTTTACAGAATACGAAATGCGTCTTTTACCAATACTGCGTACATTTAAAGGAAGAAATACTTGCTAACCAATAGGGCACATCGACGTTTCCAAATAATGTAATCTTTATGTGTAACATTTTTACAGTCGACTGATAATCGATAAAAAAAAATCAGAGTAGATCCACGAATAAATTTGCGAATTTCGACTGATGTCATTAACGAAAAACAATATGGATACCATATAATAGCAATTGTCGGCAAAGGTTTCAGTAACTATAGAGAAGCATTAAAATGAGCCTTGCTATATGCTATAAAAAAGAAAACCTATAATGGCTGTATATTGTTTTCTCTGACATCTGTTTTGACGGTAAGAAATCAACGACAGCTCACGAAATCCGAATGAAGAAAGGGAAATTCTAATTATAACAATGCGATTACAATATTGCAACAACTAAACCACAAAATTGGTATATCGCATGGAGAAAGATCATGAATGTTGAAGTAAATTGAACTTTCCTCATAGAGTGAATTTTTTATGTTAATTCTTGGTGAAAATCCTGTAATATAGATAGGCTGGTTTTCCGCTCCCACCCCTACACAGTGGAAACTGTTAGATGTAGACGTCTCTTCTACTCCAATAGCTTCATGTCTCGCACTTCCCGCCTATAGGACTCTCTTCCCTATTATTGTTTCCCTGACAAATACAATCTCCAACGGTTTAAGTGTAGTGTCAATCGACATCTCCAGTTGCCTTGTTCTATCCACTTCCCTTCTCCGCATCCTTTCATTTTTCATCCCTATCTGCTCTCGCTCCAAATCTTCTGTAACCCCCTTGCCTTGATCGACCCACTGTCTTTCTCTTTCACCATATCCTCTCCTTTACCACTCCTATCTGCTCTTCCTCCAACCCTTCTTTAACCCTTTGCGTGATAGTGGCCTCCAGCCTTGCTTGGGGTGATACGTTTAACTACAAAAAAAAATATGTGTGAAAGGTTTCGTACAATTGTTATTAGATTATTTGTGTAAGGAACATTCGTCTATGGAATGCTGATCTAATGAATATTGGTCTGAGAATATTGGTTTAAGGATCCCTTGTCTGAAGGATATATGTCTAAGAAATATTCTTCTAAAGAATTATGGTACAATGTGGGTTGTTATAATATACAAACAATGCATGACAATAAATGCTTATAAACCACATATATAATCACTAATTAATGTTGCTATAAGTGTTTTAAATATTATTCTGTAATTTAGTGAATATTAATAAAATTGAGTATTTTGTAAATGAATTTAGTTTTAATTCATTAAAAACATATTATAGACCAATGGTCCTTAGATTGGTATTCCATAGACCAATATTCTTATCTGAGTATTCCTTAGACAGGTTTCTCTTAAACGAATATTTTTAGACGAATGTTCCTTAGACGAATGTTCTTTAAACCAATATTCTTACATCCATTATTCAGTTATTTATTGGTCAACAGATGCAAGAATTTGGTGTTTATTTCCAGTTATGTCGATTTGCTCCACTAGTTTGTTTTTCCTTGTTGCCGTCACCTGCTCTGGCCATTGTTTTCGTTAAACACTTATTTTCCCAAACTGATCTAACCTGAGTTAACAGTTTCTAGGAGAGATCACGTAACCTGGCAGCTCCAGTATCTGAATACATAATATACGCTGATCGTTGAGTAGCGAATTAATTTTTTCACTGGATCTAATCCTATTCTTCGTCCGAGGAGGTAATGTGGATTTCCGTAGTTTCCTCTAGGTTTCTTAATGCATTTATTGTCTCTGTGGTGAAGTTCTTTCATTGTTTGTTCCTTGAGTGGCAGTAATTATTCCTTGAATGAAGCCACTGGTGAATTCTGCGCCGATTTGTGTAAGATCTTTGACTACTGAATGTATCCGATGAGGGACTTAAAACCAAAGTTAAGGTTTTCAATTTCGGTAGTGAATAGATTTATATACGATATATTTTTATAACGTCTGTTCTTTCAATATATATTTAAATTTGCTTTTTGTGCATAAAGTGTACTTATATAATTTACTATCTGTTGTAAAATGCCTTTTCCGATTCTGAGTACAATCACCGAATTAAAGCAGCGTCAAGCCTGGTCAGTTTTTAGAATGCGGTGCGATTAAGCGTGCGAATGGTGTAATAAATAATGACATGGAATTATTAATCAGAATACAAAGATCAAATTCCCGTTGGTTTTCTTATAGTGGGCTACGTGAAAATACCACTGGGATTGGTATGAACCCACCTCTTCTCCGTAGTTAAATTTAAAAGTGATTTTTTTCAAAAATTGTAATTAAATAAAACATATTCTAACATACCCCCACCCAAAAAAAAATCTTTAAGTATACAAATAGATAAAATGACGTAAGAATTTGTTGCCGTTAACAATAAAATTTATATAAAATAAACCCAGACCACATGCATTTAACGGATGTCAGAATTCATTGAAAAATACATGCGTACCCATCCCTAAACATAACCCCTTTTTCGAATGTAACTAATAACTGACTACATATCGCAACATTTTCATCTCACTGAACACGCTATTACCCCTTGTCTGGATGAGTGGATTTCTCTGTATCCTTGGAAACAGTGAATTATGAATTTTTACCGTGCCTTTAAAATTCGCTTGAGAATGAAATGGAACTAATGTTTTTAATTTAATTACAAAATTAAATTTTGAAGCTTTTAGCTTTGAAACATGGTTATTAATTTGTAGCGAAAAACAATATTTGAAATTAGTTACATATATATTTCAAATTATATATATATATATATATATATATATATATATATATATATATATATATATATATATATATATATTATGAAATGGACAAAGTCCGACAATTATTTAAAGACATTTTTTTCATGTTTAACATTCTTTTTATAGATGCAAGTATTTAAGTAAATTCTCTGATTTATAATAAACAGTAACATTTACCGGCCTGAATGTCTGAGAAATTTTCATAGCAAATATTCGTCCCCGACATATACGGAACCTTCATATAGACTGACGTGCTTTTTTTTAACCGATTTGGCCACCATTTGCCAACCGAACGATCCTCTGTGGCCGAATAAACCAGCGTGCCCCTGGTGCGCTTTAGACCAGGCCAGCCCCGAAATGCGCCGATGTTCAATTAAGTTGAATAGTTATTTATAGATAAGTAAAAAGATCTGTAGGATTGATAAATAAAGAAACCATAGTTTCTATAACAAAAATACACACACACACACACACACACACATACACACAACACACACACATATATATATATATATAGAGAGAGAGAGAGAGAGAGACAAAGAGAGAGAGGGGGAGAGAGATAAACACAGAGAGAGACATTAGGTGAGTGTTCAACGGATGTGAGAGAAATATGCGAGAAAGATCTAATAAATTTAGTGAATGAGATTTTTTGTTTTACGTGATAGCTGAACAAAAACAAAGTCTTACAAAAAAAGTGATTGTTTCTCGTATACAAATTTCACACTAGTGTTAGCATGTCTAGGAGACCAGTATCGGAAATGATGGCATCAGACCGAATTTGAATCTCTGCTTCCTGTGAAAGAAACATTAAACTTGCAACATTTAAAGCAAGATATGTTGCGGGTCTCACGCTAACTTTTACACGGTTTAGCATCCCGAAAGTTTTCACACATATTAGAATATTATCTGTTACTTCATTACACGTGACACGCAGCTAACCAATAAGAAATGAGCAAACACAACATTAATCTGCGTCTCTTTGATTTTTATCATTTTTTATCATTTTTATCTTGAGCGCTGACGTGTGTGTGTGTGTGTGTATGTATGTGCGCATCTATATATATATACATCTGTGTTTGCATGTGTTATGTGTGGGGGTGTGTGTACAATGATAATTATATGTGTACAATTTTTCTATTTTCAGGTACGTTGATCTGTTGTCTAGGGAAATCTGCGTTTGGATATATTCCTCTAGCTGTGTCGTTAAGTGTAAATTCAAGAACTAAGAAGACCTGCACACGGGAAGCAACTCAGATCATGTCCCTAGACATCATATTGGCGAATCATGAGAGAGAGAAAGAGAAAGATAATAGAAAAGTGACTTAGTTCTCTTTGACTCATTACATTTATATAACGTCTTCTATCTGAGGTTAGGACTAGTCGCTTGGTTTGTAAATCCTATTGAAGGTTCGTAATGGAAAACGTGATGAAAGGACTAAACATCAATTGTATTAAGAAAGAATGTACGGTTGTCAGCAAAACGAAGAATCCGCCAAACGGACTACGAACTGGAGAATTTAAAATCAATGAAATAAAAATCTAAATATGAAGTGTATTAACAGAGTATAAATGCTGGTTGTGTTGAAAAGGTTGATGTGGCTCCGTGTTGAATAGCATTTAACAATTATACATTTTTGTATCAAGGCAAAACAATGGAAAACCGATTTTTGTTTCACCGATAAAATATATATTAAAATCAACAAATACAAAACATTTTTTGTAATGTGTGAAACAATAAGAAAGAGGAGTAGTTTCCCTTTATCTGTTAGCTGAAAGATTAAATGTAAATAAACAAGTTTTCTGAAAGAATGTTCAAAGTTCTGTATTAGATAGAATTATATTTTTAGAAGAACATATAATAAATCAGTTGTGGATTAGATATAACTAACAGAGCTGTTGCAACTTGGCTTGTTACATAGAATTGATGGTGAATGATATTTAAGTTCTGTGTGCGTGCGTGCGTGCAGTGAGTAGAATGAATAGTCCGTGTAGACGCGTGTCAGTTGCTGAGTTCTACTGAGTTCTGCTTCTACTGTCTATTTTTGGAACGAATTCCGGTTTATATAACCATGGGTAGTCTCCCAGGACAATGGCGGGAGAATATTTCGAGAGCACACAAAAAATATCTGATTGGATGAAAAATTACCCAATCGGTGATTTTGTAATAAAAGCATGTTTGTGAATTAATAGTAGGAAACATTCAGTGTGGTGAATGCGATCAGTAAATAGTCCTGTGATAGTTAGTATTTATTATTTGACCAATCACAGTTGATAAAAATGTAGGCGTGTCAAACAAATAGTCATCGCTACAAGAGGACGGAATTTGTTTCATTATATAAAGTCAGGTTTCCTTCTTGGTTATTCGCAATATTTTCTTATTTTATTTTATTCTGCAGTGACATGTTCGCTTGTAGGCCATTCACTGACATATTTTCATTTGTTTCATTATGTAAAATCAGCTTCGTTGGTCATTCAGAAGTATTTATTCATTTGTTTAATTCAGTATATTCAGTTTACAGTTTTAGTTTGCAATATCATCACTGAAATTTCCGATGGAAAGCTTCTCATATTCTTAATGAGGCCTTATTGTTTATTCATAGAATGTCATCCATAGATCTGGGCAATAGTAGGCGTGATAGACTTGAATCTCAGAAGACAGACTAAAGGTCAGAGGGATAAAAAAAAAACATAACATACCTTGCGAGCCGAATTGAATGGATGATGGGCTGAAGTTTAGAATATATCAGAAAAGACAATTCATTATGATTTACAAAGGACAGAAAATTTTAAAGAGTCATGATCTCCAACTCCCTGAAGTGACGAGATACATGCAAGAAGACGTGTTATTTCCTTGTGCGTTAAACGTTAGCCATTTAAAGAGCCGATTCCTTGTTTTCTATCACATGCGCCAAATAATGATGATATATATGAACTTCGTGATATAGATTTCACGGTTGTTAAGATTCCTGATTGGTGCTATATAATCCTTGCAAATGAAATAAATAAATAGCAAATATTTTCCTGTAAACCTCTGTACTCTGAGATCGTTCCAGCTCACAACAGAGTAATTGAATATAGAAGCCAATAGCAAACAAACTAGATATTGTTATTTAGGTGAGTATACGACAGTAAACGGACGGACAGGCCCTTGTTATGAATTCGTTGCAAATATACCAAATACAATTTCGTTTATATACTATTTTTTTTTCATTTCCAATTTTTCCCCTTTAAAATCAATAATGAACTATTTAATACTGGCTAAGTCTAAACGCAATTAGGACTATTGTTACTGACAGGTAAACTGATTTTTAAAAAATATATTTTGCTATTCTTGTCTTCTCGCACAAACACGAACAAATTGATTTTGCCTCTGCTGACCAGGTACATTACGTTCAGGATTTGAGAAGAACGCGTTCACTTCACTTTCCTTCTTACCATATACAAGTTACCTCCAAAAAGGCATGGATATACATCGAAAGCCTTTTGAGAGTGTAATTGCAGTAGTTTCCTTATTAACTTGAAAATATATCTATTAGTGGAATGGGTAACAAATTTAGAAAATAAAAGGAACGGAAGAATAAAAGCTTAATTGCCATAGATAATTCTTAACTTCCATTAATAGAAATCGATTTTTAAATCTTATTTTTAACTGCATAGAACACTATGTTGATGGATGGTATAAATTAAGATGAACTGGTTTGTTACAACGAGAGCCAATATCATTAAACCGCATAGAAACATTAGCGGAGTAAAACGAATCCATATATTTATCGATATAGATCTTGTTAAAACAAAGGTTTAAAAGGAATAGATGCTTTTTGATTTATTCTCCCGTCTATGTAGTAAATGGAATTTCATGGATCTCAACAAACTACTATAATTTATAGCTATTTGTAACTATTATCTATTTAAAAAAGAACGAGAGAAGAAAAGCTTACATATCGTAGATAATTAATACGTTCACTTAATAGAAATCGATATATTTGCAGATACACAAATTCCCTATGGCTGAACTATAGAATATGCCGCTTGCGAACCTAGAATAGTAATTAATCCCTCCCCGGTAAGTAAATGATTACAGAGAAAAATATAAAATTCCAATAATTTCGAATTTTGATGGACACACAACCTCAATGAAAACCTACATACCCGATGGAGTCGAATAAAAAATATTTAAAACAAAGACGTATTTAACAGATACTATTGACAAATATGAAAATATAGCTTGAAATGTAAATGGCGAAAAATATAGCTATATATTTAACAAAAGAAAACATATTTCTATCTGTAACTCAAATATAAAAATTAAAAAATATATATATATATAGAGAGAGAGAGAGAGGACGCTTACCACACATTTGAAGAGCCGAAAACAGAATGAAGGACAAAAGAACCCGCATTTGAAGTCAGAGTTGTCCGCCTCCTAGAACAGTTGCTATCCAAGGCTATAGAAACCACCAGTCTACCCTGCTATATACCCATAGCTGGAGAGAAAAGAGGATTAATATTTTCCCAAGTATATTATTAGTACGTAAGTGAATGTAATGGATTCGACTCTAATTCGAAGTTGTCTCTCCGATAATATATATATATATATATATATATATATATATATATATATATATATATATATATATATATATATATATATATATATATATATATATATATATGCGTGTGTATGTATGTATATATGTATGTATAGTCATTCTGTGCAACTGGTGTCCAATGTTATTTTATTTCAGATTAGACACCCAATTAAGCGGGAATTTCAAGCAGACAAGAAAATTCATGTTCGACATCTCTTTGCATTTGAGGAAGATCACAAAACTGCGAAAACACCTTGATTTATTTATGCTGTGTACTGAGATAATGGTCCAAAGACAGGTTTCCCGTTTCTAGGAGTGGAAGATTGGAGTCACATACTCTCCGCATTCGAGGCGACCTGTTCAGTTTGGTAAGAACCAATCTCGCGCGTTGATTAAAATAGAACTGCGCCGGAACCTTTAGGTATTGACTCTGAAGATGAGAATCTCTGATGTTCCTGTCGCTCGCAATTTTCACTCATTGGCTAAGGTCTAGAAGCACAATGTTTGGGTAACGCATGAATTGACTGAGAGAAACTAAAACTAGCACTCATCCATTGTTCCATTTTACGCGAGAATATATATAAATCTTTAGTTTCTCTCAGTCAACCCATGCGTTACCCAAGCATTGTGCTTCTAGACCTTAGCCAATTGCATATAGCATAAAACAGACTGTCGCCCCTAAGTGTTGACTTCTATGTTCACTTTTATATTTACACACGCTCTATCTCTGATATTGACCACTTTATCCCATAAATATAGCACATTTTATGACTATATTTCTTCATATATATATATATATATATATATATATATATATATATATATAGTTGGATTTATTTAATTACACACACAGACACACACACACACACACACACACATATATATATATATATATATATATATATATATATATATATATATATATATATATATATATATATATATATATGGGTTCCACGCCTTTTGAACCTTCAGAAAATGGTAGTTTGTCTGACGATCACAAAAGTGTGAAACACAGGGTCACACATTTACATCAATCCAACAAAATATGTTAGCTCTATCTCCGATATTGACCGCTTTCCAATTAGTACTGCGTACAAAATATATAAATAATATATATAATATATTGCATATATATATATATATATATATATATATATATATATATATATATATATATATATATATATATTTGTGACTTGATGGTTGCGTTTGGCATGGAACAGTCTGTCGCGTCTGGGTGTTTTAATATCTAGCCCCAAAGATGAAAGGTTACGTTTTATTTTAAGTAAAGCAATTTATATGTAGCTATAGACCCCGTACAAATATACATACTGCTGATATATTAAAATGAAATACACTGAATTTGCATTGACTCCATGTCAACGATTATAGCACTAAAAAACCATAAAATGTCAAGACAATCATGAAACTACTGAGCAAGATAAATAGCTTAAGTACATATATTGTTTTCTGTCATATACCAAGGCATATATTTATTGGGAATGTTAGAGCGGGTCCAACAGCAAGAATATCATCTATATATATTAGACCCTTATATATGAAAATCAAATATAATGACCTTAAGCCAACATTCAGTAAATATATTAGAGAACAAAAAGATAAAACTCTACAAATGTAAACCTATTTTGGGAGAATGGTATTAGAAACCCCAAACTAGAAGAGACGACCATAAACCATTCTTATATCCTAAAAGTGAAAGAACTTCCGGCATGTGTCATGTCAAGATGTCATTCACCAAAAAGCACATACGCATGAACTGCAGCAATTTTTATTCAATCCGATTAAAATAATACCGAACAGTACAATTAAAAGAATCTTCCTTTTGTTTTTCAAAAACCTGATCCATTTTACACATTCAAGTTTCTAAGAGAAATGAAACTGATCCCGAAAATATAACTTAAAAACTATAAAATAAATAATAGCAATCGTATTATTTTTTTAAAGAAGTGACTTTTTAAATACAACTGTTTATTTAGGAAAAAAACTTTAAATTTAGGGATTAGATAACGCAATGGGTTGATATGCCGAAAAATAAACAAACAAAAAGAGCAAACTAATAAATTGGCAAATAAATATTTGCATTATCTTTCAAATATCAAATTCAATAATTACATACATCCAGAGAGTTTCGATAGTTAAATTGTCGTTATATTATATATATAATTTCGTGAATGCACGTTGTATTTTTTTATTATTTTATCGACGGCACAGTATAATAGGATCAGTTAGGCAATGATTATGGTAGCATTCACCAACTTAATAAGACTGCCCAAAAGAGATTCAGGGAATTCCAAAGCTGTCTTGAGGCTGAGGTTGAAACAAATGGCAATATTATGGAATTAATTTACTTTAGTATTTCGAGAAATGTTTTTGTAATTTTTGTTGTTTATTTTAGATTTGCGCACACCTCAGTATGGGCATGAAACGGAGAGAAATCTGAATATTTTTCTAGTTTTATAAGAAGGTTAATGCAACAGAAATATTCAGCTATGTCTCTTATTTCTGAATGAGGCATAGGAATTTTTGAATGCCCCTTGTTCCTGTACACACGCACACAATCACACACACACACACACACACATACACAAATACATATATATATTTCTGGTTATACGTTTTTTTATGGATAAATTTGTTTGAGTAAATACTCTGTTCTTTAATTTAACAGTATTAATTTTATTGACCGACCTGAATATTCGCAAAATTTCGTAGAAATTATGCGATCAATGGCTAATCGGTCAGAAGACGCTAGGATTAATAGCGGTACCTTCTCAGATACAGGTTCGATTACTGTCGGAGAACGAATATATATATATATATATATATATATATATATATATATATATATATATATATATGGTTCAGTAGATACATTTTCTTCAAAATTACGCAAAATGAAATTCCAAAAATGACTAAAGATATCTTCAAATAAAAAAGGTAAAAAATTAATTTAATAAAATGGCCATTAACTTCAACCACAACCTCCAGACTGCTACGGATTCTTCTGCATCCCTTCTGGACTATCTCCACGGTAAATTTGGTGAATGTCCCCATAATCCGTGCCGTGAGTATATCTTTTCCATGGCAAAGAAGTTTTTTTGATCTCGCTCGACTGTGCCCCAAGGGGGTTGCAGTTTGAGGAGTTTCATGACTTTGACTTGTTTGAAGTGAAATGATTTTAAAAAAATATTCCATAACTGGGTGCCTCTTCTTGTGTGTCATGTTTTAGATTCCTATTAAATAGGGTCTTGAAACACCCACCCTTGTGCTCTAGGGCACCTCTGCCTCCTCATGGCACTTGATTGCGAATATGAATGGAGGCATAACTTTGCCATCACCAGTGATCATTCCAAACACCATGATGTTAACTGGTTATCTCATCCAACTTTTCCCCGGATTGACACACCTGTACACGGAAATATTTGTATTGGAGTACCCGGCTCGAATGCCACGCTGTACAGAATGCCATTTTCAAATATCCGGTGTAGTGAGTTGCGTCATGATATTCTTTTTTCTCACAGACTGTACCTATCTGACAATACTATATTGTGCAGTCGACAAAATAAAATATATAAAACGCGTCTGCGTGAAAATAAAAATATGAAACGGCGACAATTTATCTATCGCGTAATATTTATTTATATATATATATATATATATATATATATATATATATATATATATATATATACTCGACTCTCCCGTAGAATTCGACGTATGAGGGTCAAGCATATGAGTTCCTAAGAAACTGACAACCCGACAACAGCACATGAGATTTGATTATAGTGGTGAAGTTTTCGTGAAGGACCATCCACACTTTTTGAAGGGCCGAATACAAAGACCTGGTGCACTAAACGCCACAAGGTCTCGAAATGACCCTCCGCAGGTTTTGAATTCAAAGTTGTCCATCTCCTAGACCAGTTGCCATCCAGAACTCAGTCTATCCTGCTATTTACCCATAGCCGGAGGAAGAAGAAGAGGATTCATAACTTTCTCAAGGCTATTAGCAGTAAGTGAATGTAATGGATTTGACTGGAATTTGAACTCGGCTCTCCGATTCCTCAATCGAAGCCGTTATTACTCCACCGTATATATATATATATATATATATATATATATATATATATATATATATATATATATATATATATATATATATATATATATATATATATATATATATATATATATATATATATATATATATATATATATATATATATATATATATATATATATATATATATATATATATATATATATATATATATATATATATATATATGATGTCTATTGTCTGCTTCGTCTGTAACATTTATTTACAGCAACTGAGTGTATCAATCGTTCCGAAATATGTGGATGGTTCTGCACAAGCCTTCACCACTTTAATCAAATCACTTGTGTGAATTTTCTGGTGGTTTACCTTGATTCGTTCATTCTAACTTGTCACTATACCTCATAACACTTTCGAGCACTTAGCCTTGGAGTGGATAGAATAGAGATCAACATGTTTTAGTGGACTCGGCAGTTTTAAGTCAGCTTGTCTGAATCGTCTTCCAGAAGCGAGAACTAGATCTAAAAGATCAGCCATTCTAACAGTCATCTCATCCCACAATCCTTACCCTTGCGCCATATGCGGCCTCCTTTGTAAATCGCTAGTGGGAATTAAGTGCCACTTCAGATTATCATACAAAGTTTCATAACGGAATTAATTAAGTTGTCAGATCTTCATACGTCGAAACCAACGGGCGAGTCCATTATATATATATATATATATATATATATATATATATATATATATATATATATATATATATATATATATTATAATCATTAAATCACCAGATGTGCTAGAACATCGTAAAAATGAGTTTTGTTTTTGCTCGTAGTGGAGAGCACCTCTTGATATTTAACATAGTCATTCATAAGTTTGATAGCGTTAGTTACCTAATGTTTTAAAACTTTCTCAGAAAAACAGAAATTGCGAAGTATTTTATAGAATAATAACTGAAATATTTCATTTCATCATGCGCATTGTTTGGTTTAAATATTTTTTTAAAATTGTTCTATACTCACGTCATTTTTCATGTACGATATGATCCACCACATACACTTATACATATGTACATATATATGTATACATATATATATAGAGAGAGAGACAGAGAGAGAATGAGAGAGAGAAAGAGAAAGAGAGAGACATATATATATATAAGTGTTTCAACTAACCTATATAATTGTAGCACGCTCTATATAATATACGTTTATCTGCAGTATCGATTGGAACAATTAAAGTCAGTACAGAAATATTAAAGAATCGAATCGATAAACATCGACTCTGACGGCATTCGCTTTTGTTTTACGCTGTCGAGTTCGATTTAATTTTCATTCTGTTTTTCTAATTCTTTTAGTTCTGCTTCTATTATTTTAATGTCTTGATTTCGCTTTTGTTTCTACATTATTATCTACGAAAAATACTTAAAAGATGAACGGTCATGCATTTAATGCTGGGTACGGCGAAGTTTATTTTACCGACTTTAATTACTGATGTTGCGGATATGAAACATATATGGGCTGGCCTAACAGTCTCTGTCATAAATACAGATATTTACATAAATTTCGAACACAAGAAAAATGGCTAGGTAGAAACCAGCCGAATGTAGATGAACGTTTTCTTTTCTAGAATTATATGCTTATAACTTGAGAAAACATATTATATGACTTCTCTCCGACCATGAAAAAGAAAGGTAGCGAATATTTAGTAAATATTACGTCATGTTATACAAGTGTCGACATTTGGCTTAGTAACAGCCAAATTTGGCGCAAAAAAGGTTGGGAAACTTTGTCATTACGTCCAATGACGGGAATCCCGAGTAACACAGGTAACAGAGACCTGAAACCATAAATATACAACCATAACAAGCGAGACAAAGAAGGAAAAAAACACTTGGAATAGCTATAAAATTGATTGTGGGAAAAGAAAAAAAAGAAATGAGGGGGGAGGAAAATAGTCAGATGTTAAAGTTCACTGGTACAACTTGAATATAACTGCCAAAAACGTCCCTTTGGCGAGCCCTTAAAAAGGACACCAACAACAGTTCAGAGAGAGTGAAAGAGGTAGAGAGATAGCGGAAAGAGGGGAAAAAAGTTAGACATACTGTTCTAAAAAACCTTTAGTATTTTTTAGTAGCCAGCAGAAAGTTTTTTTTAGATATTTTTAGTTGCTCTCCTTGGAAAGCAAGATGGTGGAGAATTCGGTAATGCGAATGTTCTATTGTAAAATCCTCCTTACAATAATTATTTTGACCGATTTTTTGATAAGTCTTTACTGACTTGTCCTTGGTAGCTGAACAATAATCCTCTTGATTACTGGAACAGACTCTTCAAGCAAGTTTCTTTCCGTCGCAAGACAAGACGACTAATCGTCTTCACACTGCGAACACACTTTTTCTTTCAGAGCAACAGCAGACTTTTCAAGCAAGTCCTTTTTCTCGTCGCAAGACAAGACGACTTCTCGTCTTCACACTGCGAACACACTTTCTCTTTCAGAGCAACAGCCCGGGTCCTTAAGCAAGTCCCTTTCTCTTCTTTTCTGGCTAGATTCCTCTAATCTAATCGAAAACAAGCGGGAAAGTCATGTACGACCAATCGTTAGACACGATTTCGCCACGTGACACAGCAGCAGCAGTTCTTACACTGCACGCAGGGGGAAAAAGACCAGGAGGAAAGAAGTAAGAGAGATAGAAAGATAGATACAGAAATTAAATTTCTGACACAAGTTCTTTTGTACGTTTTATGTAAGCAACTTCTCGTCAGGTTGTCAAAAACAAACTCCTATGGAAAGTAGTCATAGCATTGTTTTAGTAGGGACTGACATCGTGAGTGAGATGTTCGTGAGGACGCATGGCAACCGCTTGCCTAAAACCTTATCGGCACGTTGTGGTTTGGTTCATTAATGAATCTGCATTGGGAAGCATATTAACCCCACTAATTCTTCTAATCGTCTAATCGTCATCGCGGATTATTTATCATATATCAAAACCTAAACAAAAAATATCCTTTTCTCTAAATTTCTCGCGACCATCTGACCAATAGTTTGCCTTCCTGTGGCACACTACGCATTTTGTAATACATACTTCTTCAGATGATGGAATATCTTGACTGAGATTTTTTTTTTATTATCGCAACAAAATCCTTACCATATGATTCCATATATTCTGACATTCGATCTTTTGGTAAAATATGCATGGGGAAAATTGAATAAATCGCAGTTGAATCATTTAAGATATGGGAACATTATCTGAGGTCTATTGTATTCTAACAAGTGCTAACCGCCGTGTTTCACTGATTGCAAACAAAAGAACTCCCTAAAACCTCGTATTATGATATTTTAGTGTTCTTTAATGTGGATCGATTTTACAGGATTCGCGGCCAAGTAGGTTGGGAACAAAAAATTAATTGGATACTCTGGTTCTCAAACGACATGCAGATCAGTCGAAAAACGTTCTATAGTCAAATCTCGCAGATACAAACATGAATTAATTAATAATCGTCTTTCTATTTGCTATCATAATTTGAATGCGCACGTTCATTCAATGGTGTCTAACTTCCGACTAACGTACGCCACGTGACAACTCCTCCTCGCTCGTTTCTTCCAAGAGTCATGTCACGCAAATCTGGGATGTTGCAACGACATCCGGCCTACAGCTCCCACCATCTTTCCATCTCCCCCTCTGAAATTCGAAACCATATTCGCGTACGTGTTGACTTACAAAGGCAACGCCATCATCCTCTCGCAATTTCGATGGCAAATGTTCTGTCGAGCTAAATTCCTTAGTTGCACCAGATTAGACGATTACAGATATATACTCAGGAAAAAGTGATCCTTATAGCATTAATATTCCATTAATATATAGAAAACTCCATTCAAATATCTTATTTTAATGACCAGCTGTTTCGCGATATAAATGCTCGAGAGGGTGTTTCCCGATAACTAAATTTACATCTTCAAGTTTAGATTCACCAGTTATCTATCCTAAATATTATAATAAACTTCTATTATATATGCAAGCATACTTTGCTGAGTCATGAAAAGTGAAAAATTATTAGAATTAATCTTTTTTTTTGTTTTTTTTTTCAAGGTGTGTTGTATATTACTTTATAAGGTTTCTAACGGAAATAGAAAATGGTTTTCTTTAGAATTATTGCTCTTCATGCGGCACAAATCTAAACCGAGTAGGGGAAGGTTGGCCATCTTTGACTGTCATACACCAAGTTAATCTGGTTCACAATTCATTCATTATAATTTGCACATACATCACAAGGTCACATTCATCGCCATTCATTGCCGCATATTCAGAGAGATCCTACTAAAACACCCATCACTTGAAAAAATATGCCTTTTTTATATATAAATATATAAAATTATGAAACGGAATTAAGGGGGAGAAGATGTAATATATAACGAATAAAATGCAACAAAACATTCAAAATAAAATTAAAATTATCTAGGAGAATTCCCAAGAAAAATAGGAGTTCCTACTGTATTCTGTCGCTAAGATGAATCAAACAGCTCACTCTCTAGAGTCAAGAAAAAGACAAAATATTTTACGGAGTGGAGAATTATCAAAGGCTGATCCTGTCAAGGTTTTAAAAAATGGGTGGAATCAAAAACAAACTGGGGAGATTGACATCATTATGACAAAAGACAATTCCAGGAGCACGTCGGAAACAAAAATTACTCATATTAACTAAACAAATGTCTCTAGCTTAAGCAGAAGAGAGGTGCAACAGAAAACCGCCCTGTTGCCTGAAAGATAAAATCATGATTGGCCTCATTCGCACAGACAAAGCTCGTTATTTTTACACACATTTCATTGAAATATTCCGACAACAAACGGCAGTTCTGAACATCGTCTTGATCTGATGCTGAAAGTATCCAACAAGTTCCTGGTGATAATAACGTTCGTATCGTAAGATTCCTTGCATCCACGTCGTCCACACTACCGTCCTTGCCAAGACTAGCAACGTCGAAAACACCATCCTTCTCTCCCGGTAACACATTATGACATGTGTATGAGTTCAATGGACCCTAGATGTTCAGGAGGGATACGAGTCGTCAGCTCGCCGACATGATGTCAGAACGGGCAGAGCTGAGGACAGTTGAAGAAGGCGTGCACAGCCGGTTTTTTTTTTCGAAACAAAGGTCATACCAATGTCTGCCTGTCTTTTCAGTCTAGCCCACTCTTAAATACATGTCATTAAGAGATAGTGCGTTCCAGGTCAATCGCCAGGTAAGCGAAAACATGGAGTTTATGGGGTGGTGCTAGCACCCAGGAGATACCCAGGAGAGCGCTCAACTCGGTCGTCGAGAGGCCAGCCCACTCAGAGTAGTTCTGACGCGATCCCCTTTACTATTTCCAGATACAATGTTCTCCTAGGTCGTGAAAGGTCATTGGGTTGCGGAGTAGCACGCGACCCCATTCGACACACTTGAAACAATTCGGACTGTTTCCGGGTCTTACGTCAGCATAGCGACTCAGAACTGCGAGGAATGATGGAAAAGCTAGGAAAGGTGGTCTTACCTCACTTCGTCCAGAGTGCATCTTCTGTCAACAGTTGGTGTAAGAAAACCAACCTCAAGGTGTGTTGATGACACCCCATTTCGATCCCCCATAATTCGGAAATTGAACACAGAATTCACTGCAGAACTTCGACTTGATTCTACACCCACAAGCAGGGGAACATCAAGCGCTCGATCGCCTTCCTACGTTTCTTGCAGAGAAGATGGTGAGAAAGACACACACAGAGCATACCTCAGCCTTAACCTTTAAGTACAACAGCTTCCGTAGTGCCGCTCTGACCTTTGACACTACCTCCGACCAGTTCTCTTCAGATGAAGACCCAGCCTAAACATCGCAACGTTCTGAAACCACATTTCACTGCAATATCCGAAACTAATTTTGACGACAATATCGGCCACGGTCAACTGCTACCCCACTTCCCGGATGGTTCACTTCACCATCAAAAAACACATCTGGACGGCCGATACCCGAATATTGAATAGACAACAAAGTCTCTAGGCAACACACGAGAACCGACGTCCCAAAAATGTGGGTATCTCTGGTCGCGGGCGCATCCAGGCCAAACGACAAGAGGTAACAAAGCAGACAGGTAGCCTTATCCGATCACTCAGGCCTTTCGCCAATCTGCAGGCGACAAGAACCCGACTGACTGTCGTATTCTCCTAGAGCCTAGGTTGGACGTCGACGACAATCCAACCGACGTCCGGAGGCAACGTTAATTTTAGTGCGCTATATAAGCAGGGTTGAAGCAAAACCGAGACTTTTATGGAACATATTTTTTCCAATTTATTTACTTTGTGTCGCTCAAATTTATCCATCCTGATGTTGGGGAACGAATCCTTAGCGGCGGTTAGGTAATCCCAAACGTTCTGTTTGCCACCAGAGTAACTTATTAGAGTAATGACCCACGTAGCATCTGGGAATTTCTTGGGGTTTTCCATCGATTTTCTGTCGATAGAGGTAAACTTGAATAAAAACATCAAAAGTACCTTCCTCTATACTACAAATGCTTACGGCCAGCTGACTGGCCTCCTCTTCTTTTGGTAGCAGGATAGCAGATAGCATTTAATCGTTTCACCAGGATCTTCAGTTCTACTTTCAGACATTTAAGAGCCTCTTCCATTACGTCCCTGTTGATGCCAATTAATTTCCGCATTTTTACATCTGTGGTCAGCATGCGGAGTGTCCTTGTTGTGACAGCGCCTAACGCCTACGATATAGTGAGGAACCCCGTTCCGTTTAAATACTGGTAATAAAATCCTGTTGTTGTTGCATAGTAGCCCGCATTTTCTTCCGGCCATTTCGCGACGCAAGCTGTTTTGTGGGGGAAGATGGTTATTCCAGCAGTTTTTTTTTTCCGACGAATGGGGATTATTTTCCACCATGGTGGTCGGAGACCCACCAAGACAAACAAAATCTGTGGGGAATATAATGAAAGAAATATACGTCTGGACTTTTGTAGATAATATATTTATTTTGAAATATGACATTTTAGTTGGCACAAGGCCAAAAGGGGGTTGAGGAATATTTGGTCATTACTGATTATCCTACATCTAGATAATCTGGTTAATAATCAACTCGTTTATTTATTACAATTTACTCTTACACCAAAATAACTTATTCAATCCAACACATATTATGATACAGCATATTCATCGGGATCATACTAAAACACCCATGACTTGAAAATATATACATTCCATTTTAATTATAAATATGTATAACATTATGACATGAAATATGGGGAGGAGATGTACCCATTAACGAAATTAAAATGTGAAAAAAGAATTCAAAATAAAATTACAAAATGTTAGTCGAACCCGTCCAAACCAAAGAAAAATAACAGTTTCCAATGTATTCTGTTTGTAAGCAGAATCAAGCAACTCAATCGTTAGCGTAGGGATTTTGTAGAAATGTTAATGTTATTGTTTTTATCTGTATGTTCAGTGTCGCTATTGCTTGACTTAGAAAGAAAATGTCTAATATGGGGATCTATGAGGTGATAAGGAAAACTGTTATTGACTAGCATTTGTCTAAAGTTCTTTAAAGAAAAGCGTACGAGAGGATGAATTATATACATATATATATATATATATATATATATATATATATATATATATATATATATATATATATATATTCATGCATATAAAAAGTAACGGGAGAGGTCTGGGAAAGAAATATATATTCTCCTATTTGTTTACCACGGAATGGAAATGGAATGACAAACATGTTTTGTTCTCATACGTACTTTTATATCACCAAGTCATACACAACATTATATTTGCATATATACACTTGTCTCATCCGGATAATAATATATCATGTATATCTCCACAGGAAAGCTGAGTGTAAGGAGAAACAAAAGAGAAGTAGAATGCATATAATAGAGAGACACATGCGTCTGAAGTAGCCATGTTTGGGAATTCAGATTCAAACGGGCTACATTCACCTATGTCCCAGGCGAGGACATATTCCACTAAAGTAAAACAGCGCGTCTTGGGTTTTCGCAAATTGAGAACTGTGGACCAGAGTTTCATTCTATATCTAGGAAATCAATATTCGCAAATAGAAAAGGCAACATGAACTTGTAAGCTGCTGGGGAGGTACATTTAGCCTCGGACCGGTCAATGGGGAGGGGTGCTAAAGAAAACAACCTTCCCTTTGGCTACTGTAAAACTAACTGAATTTTGGCGGACGATTTCGGCACGCTATGCAGTGACGTAACTAATAGGTCCGTCACGTGACCCATGCGTCTTATATCCAATAAAGGGTGATAAGTACTTTCTGTATCACTATAAGTCAGATAGAGAGATAAATAGATAAGGAAAGCTATAATAAAAGGAACACGAAAAGTTCTTTGTGTGGCCATTACAGATTAAACACTCGTAATGTTTCCTCAGCAAATGCACGGTGTGCATCGGTTTATGCCATAATGTTAAAGATGATATAATGAAAAACGGTAAAACAGTAACTAGATGACGACACCGTTGTCATATGCCCAAGTCGAATAACACCACAGAGGTTAAATTTTAAAATGTGGGAAGTATTTCTGCTGCACTCAGTAAAATGAAGAAAAAATGGCCGTAAGATTTAATACTCGATTGATTATTTACGGCTTGTCAAAATGTTGTGGATAATTTAAAACCGAAATGTGTTTGGATTTTAATTATTTTTTCTGCTCGTGAATAATACATTAACAGTTTTTGGATAACGAAAATGATTTCTCCAGATATGACGCGTAAGAGTTACCCGATAATTGTGCAGGGAAGATGGACTAATATTTTCCAAATGTGTATTTCTGTGTAAGTGAACGTAACATGCACAACTGAAATTCGAAATCGACTCATTTCTTATTTCATGTCGCGATCAATTTTGCTGTCTGTTAATCCACATTTTATAACACGAAAGAGAAAAAAGGCAAGAAACAGCGCGAAGATTATTTAACGACTTTGTTTAAATGGATTGCTCAGTAAATACAAATGGAATGGTGAAGGGTCAATAGTTGAAGCAAAAAGAATAACCAAGAAGTCTTGGAGATCTCTTGTCTTGCTGGGACAGCATATGAATGAAGACGCAAATCAAATCCATACATTTTCCTAATTGCATTCCAAAAGAAAGAAAGATAATACAGTGAATGTACCAGATTTTTGTTTATTTAATTATAAATTAAGTGGAAAAAATGGCGGAGCGCATATATACATAATAGCAATATGGTGAATGCACTCGATAAAGACGAGGAGACGGAGGAGGCATACTGAGCCTCACAGAACAAAGAAGAAAAACGCAACACATTGAAAAGTGAACAAATCATAAAAATTAGATGGAGAGATAAGGAATCCTCAAGTAGATAAAGACGACTGTATCCATTTGTCGTTATTTGCCGAGCACTTCTGATAATTGTATTAACCTGATTTTATAATTAATCTTATTAGTGTATTGGTGTCTCTACGGAAATATTGTATCTGTAATATACGTTATAAAATGTCCACATCTTCTAAATTGCGTTATTGTCTTTTGGTTGTCTTTTTTGTTAGGCGAATTCACATGATGTTCGACAAACAGAACAAACGATACTAACACATTCTGAAGCGGATATTTCAATAATCGCCTCGTTGTGAATCAATATAAATGACACTTCTTTGAAGTGACATTAATAAATACGGGCTTTTATGCTTGATATAATTTTAATGATGTTTGACTCTACTGAGACAACGGTAATAATAATAAAAACATACTATTCCGATTATGGTGATAACTAGATTATTAGAATGATGAGTGAATGTTGGTTTATTATAGTAAGGCTAATAGAATCTGTTTCAGCTTTCCATATTGCATGTTCGAAGTTTAATCTGAATCGATGTACTGTGTAGAGTAATGGTCTATAAGATCATATTACTTAAATCTTAGAATATCGGGGCCATGACTACCAGCAATCGCGATGAGCAGAGAGATCCCGAGCCCGGAGGGCCCTAAATTCAATCCAGACCCCAAGTTGAACTAGTACATATGATACACCACCAAACCTGCTAAAACAAATCTTGGTTCCCTCTACCGCTCCAGCAAGTACAGGCATCTCCTGCTAATCTGTAGCTTTGCCAAATGTTCGATAAAATTTGAATGATGTTTCGCTCTGCTGAAGACAATGGTAATAATATTAAAAACATACTGTTCAGATTATGATGATAAATAGATTATGAGAATAATGACTGAGTCTTGGTTAATTATAGTAAGTGAAACAGAATATACTTCAGCTTTTAATATTGCATGTTCGATGTTTAATCGGAATCATTATATTGTGTAGTAATATGGTCTATAAGACCACATTACTTACGTCTTAGAATATCGGACCCCAAACAATCAGCAATCGCGATAAGCAGAGAGATCCCGAGTATGGGGGTGGGGGCTAAACACAACCAAGACCTCAAGTGGAACTAGTATATTTGATCCATCGCAAAAGCTGCAGAAACAAAGGTTGGCTCCCTCTATCGATCCAGCAGCTACCTTCCTCTCCTACTATCCTCTAACTTTGTAAGACGTAAGTCGGGCCCAAAACGGAGAGTCCCGTTGCCATATATGGGCTGGTGCTTGCAATCCTTATTTTACAGTCTCGTCCTTGTGAATGGCAATAATTTCCCCCACAACCCCTTTTCGACAGAAGAAACGTCGTGAACATCTTTCTGCCCTATCGCTAATTCAATCGAAAGTGGTCAGACGAACTGCATTTTTTACTTCCACTAGTTCTAACCGTCGTGGCTAAGACTCACCATACAACATACATTGGAACGAATTACCGCCATTTCCCTCGTAGTTCAATCGTGAGATGTAATTCGAATTTGAGTAGTTTCCCTCATGCATCGCTGCATTGTGTTACCGAAAACCAATAGAATGCTTCCTGGGTCACTACAATTATCACGTGTCCTAATCTGCGGTTAGCCATTATCTTAACCAAATAACCACATAAAACATGTTTATTATTCTGTAGCCTTCTACCCAGAGTAGCTTTCAGACTTGTGCAAGTTGAACATCAAGGTTATTGTCATTATTAGCAGTATTTTTAGTTTTATTTCATTCGTTAAGTGAAGTTTCCATTAGTGCCAATATTTTCGGTTAGAGATTTCACATGGATTTAATAAATATTGTTCACATCATTTCGATTCATAGATTTTTATGTCCATGACAGATTTCAATAACTGCCCCCTTGAATCATAAAGAATTTCATAATTTGTTTATCAATGAAACGCTTCAAAAGTAAAAAAAAAGATTTAATGTTCACTCGTATTTCATTCACTTATCCTTTCATGATCATTTGCAAGTTTGTTTGTCTGTTATCAGGCTGCTCTTACATCTCTTTTGAGTAAAATATTGCAGGTTTTCAAGCGAAAGATTTTCGGCGAATACTTGAATCTGCTTTTCATATGAGAAGATTTTGGCAACCAAATCATTTGACAAATGAAATAACTTGCGGGTATCAGGTCAGGTGAATATTGCTAGTACGGTATAACGCGACGAGAGAGTTTTAAAATTTATTCTGTATTAATCTTGTCGTATTCAGATGAGCGTTGTTATACAGGTGCATTTTTCCTATTGTTGAGCGCTACGATCATCTCTTCAAAACGTTTATCGACAGCTGCTGAACGTCAAAATGAACCTATAATATTTCATTGCGCATTGTGTATTACAAATGAATAAAAATTCGATGATCAATTGACAAACACAAGAGTAAATTTATTCAATGGAACTCAAATTTCGAAGGGGCTGGGTAGTTTTCTTTTTGTCAATCCACTGACATTTACGCGTTCGATTAATTTGTCAAATCATTTTCTACGGTTTTTAAAATATTTCCAGGTTATATAAAGCCAGAAAATATTTTCAGATTCTGAGAATGTTTTGGTTGCTTTTCGAAATAATAATTTAATAATTAGTCTTAGTAATTGTTGTAGCATACCCACGGACGATAATGAGTATGTCCCCATTCACACAAATACAGTAGTAAATACTGTATGTTGATGTGCATTTGGAGATTCATTGTGGAATTCACTAGACAGAGTTCTAGCAGTTGATTACTTCTTCTACGCGCCACTAGTGAATCATATATGTGTTGTACGTGTCCTAAGTATTAACGTTCATTACCAACCTTCGTTTGATTATTCTATTCAGTAACCTTCCCTAAATTACATCAGTAATTAAACCATAGCTGGTGGGAAGATGTAGATTCATAACTTTCGAAAGGACATTTGCGCCTGAGTGGATATAACGAAGCCAACTTAATTAGAACACTGCTCTCCGATTAGCAATGCCAAACCATTAAACATCACGCCATCTGAACATCCAAGTTTACTTCATCTGATATTTTCAAGCGGTCACCCATCTATGTAGAGACAAGTCTCGATGTTGCTTAACTTCGCTCATCGTAAGTGAAACGGAGTAAATGCTGTAAGGCCTAATTTTGCGTTGAACATCGTCGTATGTAAAACATTTTTCGTCATTTATCCTGATATATTTAGAGAATATTTAGATTAGAAGTTACATCTGGGATTATAATTGGTCCCAGAACATGAAAATTATTGAATCAATATGTAATATGAGTCAAGCAAACAGAAGGTGTTCAAAATGTTAAATAGACTTTGGTAAACAGGCCGTAAAATAGAAAAAAAAACTTTGCAAAATAAGTGATTTTGAAATCTCTCACTTGCTATCTATCTGTCTATTCTTCATTTCTCTCTCTCTCACTCCATCGTAAATTTGGCTCGAGTTAAATTGACAATAAGAAGAAATAATATAACAGCCGCTTATTGGGACCCGAATCGACATTTTCACTTAGAGATAAGAGACCAATATCTATGAAACCAATGATCTTGTCCCAATGCTGAATGTGTACACTATTTTCTGACACTTTGAATACTCTAAGACAAATAACGAAATCTTTAAAACAACTTAATTTCTTGATGCAAAACTTGGTATACACATGGTTGGGTTACATTTCTAGTTTATAGATCAGTTTTAAGGCGCAACTGGGGGCCTCGATATGAAATCGGAATCGTTGACATGAACGTACCATATTGATGTTGGACATGACTCGCGTAATGGCTGATTTCAAGCATTCGAATTCTGGGAACATTGATTAGATTCCCGATCAACAACGCTCCACATATAATAGTCAACTGGCTATGGTTCTGGCAAGTTAGGTCACATGTTTTGTGTGATTTTGTCGTTAAGTTTGTCCACCATCCAATTGTGGGACACCACATCTTTGTGGGCAGTTGCATAGTTCTCCTGAAAACATACTACTTTCCATCGCATACAATGTCTATCCATGGTTCCTCAAGAGTTTCCAGAACCTAAGTGTATCCAGCAGCATGCAACCGAAGACTCCGTTTAAATAAGGGCGATGGCTTTACGTGTCTGGCACTATTCGTCAACCCTAAATCCATCACTGAATTAGGAAATTTAGTGTAAATAAGACGGGGTGAACACACTCACTCCCATGTCATTTCTCTGTTTAACGTTTTCATACCAGACATTATTTTCGTTAGAAAAGAATACGGGATGTGCCATGTTCTTTGGGATACGTCAGCATACCCGGAGAAGCCGTTGTTCTTGTGTATGTGTCGTCATGGACTACACTTTCCTCATCATGAATGGCTTGTACTGAATTCCCTCAAGTACCGCATTCTGGTATGTGCGGTCGGAAACTCGGGAACTGTGCTAATGGACCCATGAAACTTTTAGGTTTCGATAACGTTCTTTACCCAATGTACTAATCCTGGTGAGCTGTTATTGTACGGAGAGTGTGAGTGTATAACTTAAGTCGCTCTATCACATGTTCTGAAATATCCTACGCGTTCTGTATGGTAATTATTAGTTGTTTCCCTGCAAGAAAAGATTTAGCATTAATTGAACGATCAGTTAATACAAGTTTTATTTGAAATTTATAAAATCTTTCTCTTAAAAATATTTTTCATATTCAGTAGTTGCTATCGCTCTTTCAAATAGGGATGGTTGTTCCTTCTTGATCATATCATTCAAGTGGTGTGTAGTAAGAAAATCTTTATTTCGTCAACATTTTCTCTTTGAATTATATGTGCTAACCATTTTAGATATTCCTACATTTAGTACCCCACTGTTGTTTCTGATATTTGGTAGAGTTCTTTTGATTCTCTGGTACCAGTTCACACTGTTCTAAGAAATATGATATTTGCCAAGACCTACAGGCTTAACTCGTCATCGTCTTTTCTAACCATTGATTTTGAAAGCGGTTGTACGGAGTTGGCAGTTTAGATATTTCTGAACGGGATTGGGGCCAGGCGTAGGTAAATTGACGCCATTTTATACTTTTTAATTTCGCCTGTGCGCGTTGTTTGTTTTTGATTTGTTTTCTAATGCAGAGTATAGTCGGGTCAGTTAAACACCGTCCGTGAGAAAAAGAGAACGATGAAGCCAGATATTTGAAAACGGCATGCTGTACTGCTTAACATTCGCATCGGAATCTCAAATACGAAAATTTCAGAGTGTTTGGGTATCAATCTGAGAAGCGTGCAGAGGATTCGGAAAGAGGTGGATGAGTCTAATGGCGATTACGAAGACACGGCATCTCGGAAAAAACACTCTGATAAGAAAATGTCCCTAATTTTTGTTCAGGGCTTGAGAATAAACACGGAGGCCTACATCAAGTGCTTTGAGGAGGCAGTGCTGCCCTGTATCAAGAAGGTGGCTGCTGGAAATCCCTATACCTGGCAACAGGACTCTGAACCATGCCACAAAATCAGGAGAACACAGTCATGGCTGTCAGACAATATCGGCGATCACATCATCCCTTATATTTGGCCAATTAATTTCCTAGACTGCAACTGCCTTGATTATTGTGTGGATCGCAGCTGAAACAGCGAAAAATAAAACTCTTTGTAACATCAAAGATGAACCGTAGGCAATAATTCTGACAGCAAGCAAACCGTCCAGAAGATATGCAGGAGATTCCGAAGCCTCCTGGAGTCAGTGGCTGTAATAGACGTGACAGTGACTTACCAGGAACAAAATGAATTCGCTGCCTCGCGTGTTGAACCATTCTCTGAGAGTCGGTCGCGTGTGCGTACGCCGACTGCCATTTTTATGCAGCGGGCTTATTTGCATAAGAGAACAACGCTACCTGTTAAAAAACGAGGCGAGTGGTCGTGGTCGTCCTTTTTGCATAATTCAGACGACAATTTATCCATCGGCTTGCGTATATGAAAGATTCACTACATGTGCATTACTTCTTTTATTCCTGGCCATATTTTTCAGTATTGAACACGTTTACCTTGAGATTGGTAAGCGGAATCTATTGCATTTCAAAACGTTATATATTTATTATTTAACAGCTATGAAAGTTTCGTTACATTGGGTTGCTTATTGATATTGGCCTCAGCAAACTATAAACTTTTTCCGTAATACTGTGTCATACTTAATTAAATCTAAAAAAATTACTCACCCATACATATTTCTTTCCGTATCTCTTGTTTTCATAGTTGATAGAAAAATATATCGTGTCACTGTGAATTGTGTACTCGTTTGGATTTAAAATTGTGAAGCTGAATTGTAGACAAAAATCACTGTCCCTATAGTGAAACAAGTTATAGTTTGAATGTCTAGGGCTACTTTTGCTTTAATTTACGTCTCCTCTTAGGACGTATATGATCATGGATCGCCACATCTTGGTGGCCTTTGTAGCTTTCAATAAATTCTGTTTTTTGTTCGCTATTAATCATAAACGCATTTCCGTCATCCATTTCGTCATGCTCATCATATATGTTATACGCTGTTTTCCTTTGTCCCACTAGCCCTCAATCTCTCCTCTGAGAAGCATGTTTTTCGAAGCGATTCTTTCTCATTATGTGTCCAATATATTACAGTTGCCCCTTCCGCATGTTAAGTAATGGTTTCCTTTTTGTTTCCATGTTCTCTAAAAGCTCGTCTTTGCTCACATATTTACTCCATGATATCCTCAGCAGCTTTTGGTAGAACCACATTTCTGTTGTCTTCAGATTCTTCTTCATCTTTGAGGAGATTGCTCTGTATTCACTGTCATACATTAGGGCTGATATCACATAAGAGTTTGGTACTCTTTTCATTGTTTCTAACGAAGTTTTTCTATTTCTTAATATTCTGCTTAGAAATTGGAACGCATCTTCGTCTATGCAAATACATCTTCGGGTTTCAGCGTCGCACTTTCTGGACTCTCTTAGAACAATTCCTATAGCTGTAAATGTTTGCGTTTGTTTAGTGTTTATATCGGAGTTGTAATTTGCATTTAGGTTCGTTTCTTTTCCTAACAGCAGTGCATTCTGTCTTATTCCAACTCGCTTTCCGTCACTATCCCCTTAAGGATTTTTGCATTTGTAGTTGTGTCAGATATCAACGCTATATCATCTGCATATTTCATATTCTTATGATTGTGGTCACCAGTAATAAAACCTGGTAAGAAGTATAATTCTCTAAGAATTCCAACGCTGTATAGGTTGAATGTCCGGTTTGATGATGCCAGCCTGTCTTAAACCCATTTCTATTTTGGTATATCTACTGAACTTATTTTCTATCCGAATGCAGGTAGTTTCTTGCCTGTAGATGTTCTTGATTATTGTAATATCATTCCTTAATATATCATGGTTACTGAGCAGTTCCAACGGATCTTTTGTCGCTTACCTAATCCAACGCCTTTGACTAATCTATAAACACAGGTACACGTGCTTCTGCATCAGTATTGATCTTTCAGAGTATAAATATCGTGTTCCATCTTCCGGTCTCTTTGATGAATGTTCTATCTCCGGTCTGATTCTGCTGCTTCAGAAATTGGATGATGAGTTTTGTCATAGGGCTCACTAAGCTGCTTGCCAGATGTAGATAGCATTCGTTTTACCCTGGTTTCTTAGGCAACGATAGGAAAATAAATCTTATTAGGTCTTACGTTATATTACCATTTTTATAGATTTCATTTGTTACGCAGAAATGAGGCTTCCAGTATATCATTGGCAATATCGTATGGCCCTGGCATTGTGTTTGTTTTGAATTTGACCAGTGAAGCTTCTACTTCTGTTTTTATATATATATATATATATATATATATATATATATATATATATATATATATATATATATATATATATATATATACATAGAAGTCAACACTTAGAGGCGACAGTCTGTTTCATGCTAGACGCAATCGTCATGTCGCTTGACTTCTATGTTCAATTTTAAATTTACACACGCTCTCAATCTGATATTTAGCACTTTATCCCAGAAATATAGCACACCTTAAGACTATATTTCTTCATATATATATATATATATATATATATATATATATATATATATATATATATATATATAATAATTCTATATATTGCCCGTTGTTCTTTTTCGTCGTGGATGAGTTTCACGAAATATTCTTTCCATTTCTGAAATATAAATTATTTCATTCATATCATAAATAACCCAAATATTTAATTAAATTTAATGTCATCATGTAAAAAATGGAATAATTAAATATTTTCAGACAAGACATTGGTAACGACGTAGTTGGAGTCAAAAACAGTTTATGTTTCCTATGGTCAGTTCAAAGACCAGAATTTAATCCATTAGACAAGTTCAAGGTAAACCAAGGAATCGCCAGGAATTATACGTTATAAAGTGTGTTTCATTAAGAAGGATCAAACTCAGCAGTAAATAAATCAGTGCTGTTTGTGAACATTTATTGATTTCTCTGTTGGATCATGTTATTTATGTCATGGCAATAATATGTGAAAAATAATATCGCCCAAATACCCACCAAGGCTTCGGCGGCGCACCTCTACTCGATGGTCAAACCTTTTCATGAAGTCTCAGCATAGTTGTTCCTGTGTCTCACCAATATGCCGTATTATCTCATTCTCCAGATGTTGGATCGTTAGCTTGTTGGTATAGAGATGACCCCAAATGAAGAAATCTAAATGCGTCAAGTTGCACGATCATGGTGGCCAGTTGACTTCTCTGTTTCGAGGGATGACGCAACCAGGGAACTTCTCATTCAAATCCTTTTTGTACGTCCATTTTCCTAATAGGCTCCGATAAAATTTGCAAATGGCTTAATTTTTTTAAATCTGAAAGAGAAAGAAAATATTATTAGACGCTTAAACATAATTCACATTTAAAATTGCTCCAAGTTATTGGAACACCATTTATATCGATAAGAAGCGGATAAAACCGGGGATTAGTGTAACAATCTGCTGTATAATTATAGGTTTCGCGAAAGTTATTGTCTTAAAATTATTCGTTAATATCTACTAATAAAACGGGTTATTACTTTTGATTATATCAATGCTTTATATTATTTCAAAATTTGAGTTTTATTCAAATACTATTCTATTTTCCAATGAATTCGGAGTAAATGTATCAAGTGATTGTTCTTCATTATTTTGATCATAACATTAAAACACTTTTAATTAAACCGTGCCTTTAATGTTGATCAAAACGCTGATAACAAGTATATGCAATGTAATCAATCCTGATTAGGAATCTAGATTTGCTCACTTTCTAAAATATGTCTTTTATATAAATAATTTCATAGCAACTGGCGTACGTTTTGTTCCCTGGAGTCCCGACTACATGAATTGAATCTCGCTACCAGATGAACATTCAGATACCATCTGTTTACTGTTGAATTAGCTAAATGCAATCGCCAATTCAACATTTTTTACTCACATTTTGCCTGGGAATCACCAGTGAAAAATCTCAAAATTGAAAGACAACCTCAATCGTCATCTTTTATCTTCTTTAATCCTCTTAATTTCTTGTCCTTTCCTTTGCATCCCAGTTTCATTATCAACTTGCTTGAGGTGAAATGATGTAAAAATATATCGAGCTAATTGATATTGAAAGATTAAGTCTCGGTTGTGATCCCAAGTCTCGTTTGTGATCCCAAGTATAGCTTGCCATCCCAATGCTAAGAGGTTTATTTCTCTATATTGCCGATGCCAGACAGGGTGAACACGCTAATTACCACTTCAATTGAACTTCACATCATTGTGTCGTCAAATCCTCAGTTACTTCTATGATGTTTTCCATTGCTGTACAGAATGTCTTTCAATATGACTATATACTATTAAGAATTGGTGTATTTCTCTTCGACTTATGACCCACGATAGAAATTGTAATTAATTTTAAAAAGACATAATCTTTGCTATATATTTGTGTGGTGAACAGCCCCGTAGAATCAAGCGAGCCAGAGTAGCTTGTATCTGGTGTATAGGAAAATAAGGGTCTTACATTAACGGGAGGCACGTGACATCAGCAAGTTTGCTCCGTGAAAATGGCATTAGTCTTCCGCCAAGCTATTTTAGTAATACGTGCAGTAATGAGGGTTTTTGTACAGTTTGGCGTGCTTCCACCGATAACAAGTCGTTTGTTGATTGGTCAAACTGGAGGAGGCAATTTGCTTGTGTAACTGAGAATAGAAGCGAAGAACGCTGATTGGTTGGCCAACCGCAGTGCTGGCCTGATAAAAGAGGGCTGGAGCAGTGAAAACGGGAGGGAGCGACGGATTTACGTGGTGACGGGTTCAGAAACCAAGGACGGTGAATTGTACAAGCGGTATTTTGATTTGTACAAGTGACATTGCAGCAATACAGATTCATTTGATTTACAATTTGTTACGTGTGCTCCACCATATAATTTTCAATCCATATGGAAACTAATAATA
This sequence comes from Acanthosepion esculentum, assembly GCA_964036315.1. Classification (NCBI taxonomy): domain Eukaryota; kingdom Metazoa; phylum Mollusca; class Cephalopoda; order Sepiida; family Sepiidae; genus Acanthosepion; species Acanthosepion esculentum. The sequence goes on from OZ038491.1 coordinate 102,503,515, forward strand.
AGTATTGCCAGAGAAATGCAAAGAATCACCACAAAAATTGCAATATAAACGCTGGTAAAAATGCAATAATAATAACAAAAAATGCAATATCAGCACAGGTAAGAAATGGTTATTGGAATATTAGGTTCATAAGTTCCAAAACTTCATACAGAGACGTCCTCAAGGATACATGACCCAGTGGATAAAGACGTTCTTAGGTCCAGTGACTAGACCCAAAGATTTGTGAATTGACTACCAGGCCAAAGCAGTGGTGAAGCAAATCTTAGGGAATTGAGTTAAAGGAAAGCAATCAAGACATTAAGAAGAGGCATGGTGGACGAAATAAAGGGTTCGATTCTAAATTTTAATAACCGGAAGGAGGCCGGATCTTTGAGATTTGGCAATGAATATGATGATAACAGTACGAATAATGTAAATAATAGAAGTAATCATATCACGTCATCTCTGAGATGTAAAGAGAAAACTAACTTTGACAACAACATATAAGAAGTGACACTTAACTGTCAAATCCTTAAACTTTTAAATGGCGGTATAATATGTAACTACCAGGGTTCCATATGATTTCGAATTAAGATTTGGTATTTTCCTAGATTTATTGCAAAAGTATTGATAGAGATTTCGATGTTAATTTTGGAAGCCATAATTTTTCCATGGCTGTATAGCACGTGATATATGTTTTCGAATTTGGTGTTAGCCTTTTCCTAGATTCTTACCAAGACATTAGATAAAATTGTCTACTCAGTCATTTAACCGAGAGAGAAAGAAATTAATTATTGCCTGTCCCAAAGTTATTTTGCGCAAATTGAATGCAATTAACTGGATTCGGATTCGTACTCAGCATTCTGTATTCCCCTTCCGATACGCTAACCATTGAACTTACTTCACATACGTATAACAACTGTGCATAGAATGTGCAGGAAGTGTAAGTTCGAACAGTCTACATGAAACTGATTATATGTCTATATATATATTTTTTATTCATCAATTGTATGCATTGCCTATTATGATTATACTCGATTGTATAATAAGGTACTGTGTAAGCAAGAATCCTTTTCGCAGGAAAAAAATAAAACCCTAATCTGCACGGATGTAGCCACTCCATCTGATCATAACGTACAATAGAAATAGAGAAAAAAAAAGCTGATTAAATACGAGAAACGTTCCAAAGAAACAGGAATCGATCTGAATTGTGGAAGTTGCAAAGACATCTCTCATTATTGGTGTGCGTTGAACGGTTATCAAGGGCGGAGAAATTATGCCGGAAAAAGAGGGACAACAAATAAAAATGAAAGCCATGTCGAAAATATCATCACGAAAATAAGCACAAATAATAAAGATAATAATAATCGCCATTATTAACAGCATTTTATTCGATTTCGGAAAAAAATGACGATTTAAAGCCATTGGCGTCATGATGGGATTTAGACATGTTTTTCAAGCATTTTACATGTAAGTTTCGACAAATAACTGAGGCAAATAAAACAATATTGTTGATTTCTTTGCCAAAAAAGCATATAAAAAATAAGAGCGTAATCACCACGATATTGAAAATAAATCAAGAAAAACAAAAAAAGCCGAATGGGAAATTAATAATATAGAAAGTATTGTTGAAAATTGAAACGAAGAAACGCTAAATATTAATAAAGTTTACATTTTTTATATTTAATTCGGAAATTTTCAATTTTAAATTCCCCAATATCTTGCCCAAGGAGATAGCCTTTTAAGCAATTTTATTTTCATTTTTTTCTAATTTAAAGAATTTATGCCGTTTATACTCTTTACCGCCAAGAAGCAATTTTTCATCAAATTCAAGCCCTACGGCAAAACGATCACAACGAAATTGAAGCCCTTGAAATGTATACCGTTGATCAAAACTATTACGGCAAAATGAAATTCTATTGAGAACTACAGATCCTTAATGTATGCGAAACCACGCGAATGAAGTGATTAGATATATAACATTTTCATAAAAGAGTTCTTAAAAATTGGCATTAAGAATATTTTTTCATTTGTATTATCGCAAGTTTTCAACATGTCCGATCTTAGATTTCCAAAAACTTTCACGTTGTTTCGTAAATTCTTTAAGCGTGTGCTAATGCCAATATTTACCTAATAGTATACAAATTTATTCGAACAGATATATCCATATACTTCTGCTTCCTTTGTGACAGATTCATAATTTTATACACCCAGAAATTGGAATTTTGTGGTTGGTAAGCTAATCTACTTTATGTATAAGCTTTCGGAGAATTTAAGTATTTCACATTAAGATACATTTACAAGGATCCAAATAAGTCGTAATCAGAAGTTACAATCTCAGGTGAGGACTGCGACTGTAGTAGAATATCCTACATAAATTGGACAAAGTTCTACGGTGTATGGAATGAGGTGCTCTCTTCTGTTTTCTTAATGGAATCGGCATAATTCTGTAAGTATTTAAACTATTTTATCTATTTCTGAATTGTATCCATTTCTACATTTAAACAACTCAACTGGAAACAGTACTGAACTGTCCATAATGACAGCCTTCCTATGTGGCAGTGAATTCTGAAAAATTGAAGCAACAGAATAGATACTGAGAATATCAGGGTCCAAACATGTGAGCAAATGGGAACTTCTACAGAAAATGGAAACAAAACGAAAACATATACATCAGGAAGAGATATCCGAAAATTTTGGGAAACATAATGAAAAAATAGAGATTAGATAGATTGAAGGATTTTTGTTAAAGGGCATATCAACTCCTTATGCGTCATTTCACACCGAAATTATATTCTCTTGTATGCTGGGAATTATTTTTCAGTAATGTATTGCTGGTTATATATTAATTAATTTATTTAATATGAAATTTTATTCTTGATCATTTTTTTCTAATGTATTCATATATTTTCATGTTTTGATCCCAGTTTCGGGATTCAATATTTCCCCGTAGTTGGGACCCTCAAAGATGTTACCACCTCAGCTCAGGTTTGACCTGGATTCAACAGCAATTAAGAGGTGGTTCGACCTTCCTTTAAACATGCCGATCAGATGTCATTGTAGTGACTACTCCGATTTACCACTCTCACAAAATACTTATGGATAATTGGTTAGAAAATAAGTAGTGTGTACTACGGGACAATTTACCCATCGCAGTATTCACACAAAACATTTTGCCATGACTTTACCTATTTTGGTTTAGTTAAAAAATCATTGATTGTTCAATTTTTATCCAATCGTGTATTTTAAATATTCCTTTCGGTATTTTTCCCGCTCCTTTCTGGAGCCTATCGAAAAAGTATTTAAACCACGGAAATAAAACAATAGAGCAGTAGTAGAACAATTATTCAACAGAACTCAACTACGTACGTTTACCTACATTCTTCTACTCACGCACACACAGACACAAAACTACTATCACACTACAGTGTTACTGTCTGTCAAATGCCAAGTCACAAATCAAGTTCTATTATCCTTTTGTACAAGCTTTTGATTCTTGAATTCAAATCTTATTTGTACACTGAACACTTCAACAAGAACATTCTTAAGTACATTATTCCTATCTTGTATCAGATATCAGTACATGGGAAGCAACTTTCTCTTCCTTAATATTAATTCGTTAAGCACAATTGTTGTACTCGTTGATTTTCAATACATATGTTATTGTTGATTGCAATTTGATCTCTTGTTCTTCTTTCCTTGTGTTTTTGCAAATTTAAATGTGATGTGCTTCACTAAAAACGCAGGCCTTATTAACAACCTCATTAACAATTTCAAAACGAATCGAAACAGCACACCACACCATGTTGCAGGATTCAGTTTATATATATATATATATATATATATATATATATATATATATATATATATATATATATATATATATATATATATATATATATATAGTGAGGGAGATCAACATACTGACAGAGTGTGTGAAAGATACAAGGGATTTGTTGTGATTAAGCGACTGAGATAGATGACATACTGAAAGAGTGTCATGATATTAGATTCTTCGATATACAAATCTATATTTTTCCTGACGTGCTAAAATTTAACACGCTCGTGATTTTAGTAATTACCTCGTTGTGATTGACAGTGAATATATATATTTGTTTTCGTACGTGCGAAATTTCTATTTATTACTTGAATATTCACTTTTATTTTTATTTTCATTTTCCAAAAATATTCATTCGCGGTTTCTAATTTTCCTCTTAATTTTCCAATGCCGTCCTTTTGAAAAGCCATACTTGTCAATAAAACTGTCGTCATTTCCTAATAAATATTTTTGTTGAAATCTTTCGAATTCACACCTTATTTTTTCTCGGTTTGCTTTTATTGTAATTTTGATCTGTTCATTCATTTTGATTTCGATAATTTCTTCTCATAGGGATATTTAATTACTTGTATACGCAATACGCCTACAAATTTTAATGCAAACGATGAATAGTGAGTTCAATCTTTACAGGATCCCTCATATCTGTGGTTCTTTACAGATTTCTGGATAAATGCTTTTCTCATTCTATTGCTCGAGCACACTTTACATATGTCATATTATACCACAATCGAATACTGCATTTATATCTTGGCTGGAATCTTTTTTTACAGCGTTGACAGAGTGTTTTCTTTGTGATAAATCTTTTCTTTCACTGTAGAGACTCTTGTCTACAGACGCAAGAATATCGGTAATCTATCGATATCTCTCTTTCATTTTTAAATCGTTCACCTTCGAAAGACAATAAAGCCACTAATACGCAAGTGAGGCTTACTGTGACAAAGATACAAGAAAAAAAGAAACATCCTTAAGGAAATAGAACAGCAGCATAACAGGAATTAAAAAAGTCAAATGATAGATACTGGATTTTAAATATTGACGGTCAAAGTTGACGCGGAAGCAATATGACGGATGACTTCAGCCAGCGGGAATTGCGAGAGATAATCTGATAATGAAGAATTAAGAATACATCTAGCCATCTAAACTGTAGCTTAAATTCATTTATTCTTTTACCCACTGATGGAAGCTTATTAGAAAAATAACTATTAAAATATTTGTAATAAGAGTAAAAGAAATATACTTTAAGCCGGTATGAATTTTAATGAAATGTGAAGAAGATATCCATTCTTTAGATATTTCATTTCAGATGACGTCATAGAATGTCAACAAAATAGACTCACCCTAACTTCTTCCCTATTGCCCATGTAAGTTTTGCGTTGTGTGTATGGGTCCCCACGTTATTAATTAGAATGGTATCAACGAAAAGGAACATTTCTTTTTATTATTCATTTTATTAGGAGAGAGCAGTGGCAGCTTGATTTCTAAGAGGCAGCGACAGAAATGACGTTACATAAACGTATGTCGCAGGTTGGCTAAGCGTCCCTCTGCTTGTGGTCTTAGTCGGTGTGTCAACCTGGGTGTAGGAGGCGTTTCGACGCTTGAGAATTCTTGTAATCCTATGTTGAATTTGCGCCGTTTTGGAATTATATCCCATAGCCCGATAAAAACAATCTATCACTGGCAGAATTCCGCGCTCTCGAGACTATCCAGCCAATCGCTGAACATTTTGGCTCTGGCCTTCTCATTCTGTAATATACTCACAAGTCTGGGTAATAACTTTTTGAATTCTATGATTTATTTATACTCTTTACATTTTTTGGACTGTTTTCCTCATCTTTATTGCCATGTTCACGACATTAGGTTTATAAGTCCCAAAAATCCATTGACTGATGTCCTTAAAAATACACGATCCAGTGGATAAAAATGTTGCTTGAAGTAATCGAGGGGCTTGACACAAAGAGTTGTGAGTTCAATACCTGCCTAGAGCAGAGGGGAACAGAAAACTTGCAGTGTTGAGTTGCTAAAGGGAAAACAATTGAAAGTGAGATACCTAGAAAAGAAAAGTATGGAACAATCTAACCCTGTGGAATATATACAGGATTTGGTTCAAAACTCCAACATAGATTACGATGGAGTGTATAGTGGTGATGAATAAATGTGTTTTAATTCGTGTTTTAACGATTGATGATGGAAAAGATTTTAAATTCTCTGTACAACAGATGGTGAAAAAACAAACTCCTGTTAAATCTGTGTGTTGTTCTCTTTAACATAACCTGCCTTCTAGAACATTTTAAACATTGACACTAACATTCGGTGAATGCAACCCAATAATGATGTCAAATACCGTCGTAGATACCAAACAATATTTACAAATGTAATATGAAATAAAATTTAACATAAAACTAAATGAGAATAATACTATTTTAAAATCAGAGTAGCAAAATATCTCCTGTTAATTCTCCTCTCCAAGTTCTCCACTGCCTTAACCGGTTATTAAACGCACACTCTTTGGATCCTGTCACTGTCTCACTCGAGGACACATGGCACAGTGGATAAAGGCGTTAGTTATATCCTGCAATGTAAATAGTGTTAAGATTTATTGTACTAAGCTACGCACCGTAGTAAACCAAACTGTACTTTGTACCATCTTACATTTTTTCACATCTCGCCAAAATGTGGTATCGATCGGTTATTTTAAAAGAATATAATGGGCGGACTAACTGAAGTCCCAGAATTTTATATATAGTTAGATTTTCTGAATTAATATTTATGATTGTTATTTAAAATCTTGTTACATTTTTGAGGTTAAATATTTAACGAGGCAAGCAGGGAATTCCCATGTGGGATTTATATTCGTCGAACTTGCAATGAGCTTAATTCGTGATTATCTTAACAATTAAGATTAATCAGAAATTTAAATTAGGAAATCCGTGGAATTTTTACGAGTTTTGCTAGGATAAATAAAGCATGTTAACCATTCTAAAAGTTATTGATATAATTGATAGTAGTACCGCTCCTACGAATCATAACTTCTAAATATTTCATTTGATTATGCGCAGAATTTGTTCTCGTATCTAGTTAAATTATCTAATGTTTGCGAATGAGGAAATTAAAATGAACAAATCCACTTGTCCTGATATAATGGCCTACGAGCTAATCATTAACTTATACTTAGCATCAGAAAGTGGAGTTTGGACATCTTGAAACTCATATTAAATATTCAAGTCAACATGTACATAAGAAAACAATGCATAACCTACTTAATTATCTTGTGTAAATGGATGGCAGCACCGGGTTGAAGAACGATAAAAATATACAACATTTATTTAAGAGATTCAAATAAAAGTAACCCATGTGCCCCAGACTCCTGGAGGGGCACGACATATAGAATACCGATTAACAAATGGTTCGCAATAATATAGATTTCTAGGGCAAATAAGGAAAATACTTACATTAACCGTGGAACATATTCATAATGTAATTGCTTGTACCTTTGTCTTGTGGTTCATTACTGATGAGTAGTTACATCGCCTCAGATGAGTTCCTAAAAATTTAGCCTTGTTACAAAAAAGGATTGTAAATATTTCGATATTCATCAGAGTACAACGATAACGAAACAACACGTGCTAAGTTTCCGTAGTACCACATTCCTACGGAGTAATGTTTTCGTTTATCATTCTTCTAGTTTTAACTAAATATTAATTCAATAAAAGACCCGAGAGTCACTTAGGTAGAGTGTTACTACATGATGATGTATGCGTGCAAGAAGAGAAAATAAATACTGATTTTGAAGATTTATATGATATATAACGGTCAGGAATATAGTAGAGGTGTTAAGATTTTTGAGATCAGGGAATCATAATCACGGCAGATAAGTAACCGTTTCTAGAGAAGAATGTGTCTGAATACAAATTCCTAATTGCCAATGCAATTTGAAAGGAACATGGGCTATACCGCAATACGTGCTTTGGCCTGTCGGGTATTCGCTGTAAGGGATTGTACACGTAAACTAGGAATGTATCTATTCCGAATATATGTCATGGAAAGAGAGACAGAATAGTCATAGGCATTCGGTATTTCGTTTCATTTTAGCGAAAGAAAGGCATGCCTTACATGAACGCGTAAACAATTGTGAACTCTGTCAAGGTTGGGAAGCCTAATTGGATGGATCCATCGCAGATATTTTTTAAAAAGTTTACTCGGGTTCAGTGTATTAAAGCAAAAGAGATTCAATGGAAAACAGGAACATTGCTAAGGAGCGAGAACAGAGAATGATTAACCGGAAGGGCAGTAGATAACAATTCACGTCGCATTTATTTTTTTGCAGATTAAAGTTTACTGAAATGCATAGAGTCGAACGGTATTTCAACAAACGGGAATTGCGAGAAAAGAAGCAGGTAGCACAGAATTTACTGCTATATCTATCCAGCTCACCTGTAAATTGGTGAGACCTCTCCGCCAGTCTAGTACTGCGCTTAAATTCAAAGAATCTAGGCACCACAACGAAGAGCTCATCCGAACAATTACCATGGAAGTATTTATAAAAAAAGGCAAAAGGAAGCATTCATACGTCGATGGGTAAGTCACTAAAGCCGAGGCCCCAGAGCGGGGCCAATAATATTGCTGGTTCTTCTTTGGAGTTTGTCAAAGAGCTCTAGAATTATAGCAGGGGCAACGTACCACATGTGGCGGCAATATTTTAAGCAAGGACTAATGTTGGACTTATAGATATGTAAAATAGATACTGAAGATAAAAACCGTCTAGCCCGACACAATGAACTAACTGCCCGGGCAACTGATCTGGCAATAGATTCAATATAGCCTTTCCACTTTATATCAGCTGAGAACGTAGCGATTCACTCCCTTGGAGACAATCACAGACCGGGCTCTTAGATGATTAACAAAGAGAAATTTAACATTTGGAGGCATTAAAATTAACAAGCCATCCTCTGCTCGAGTTAACAACGGACTGGTGCTCGTTTTGAATATCAAACATTATCAAACCGATCGGACTTCCTATCGATATATGTAAGAATTACTTCATTCTAACTTTAACCCTAGTAAAATTAAAACCTTAAAATCGCAAACTTTCTGAAGCGTTACATGGAACTAAACATTATTTTTCATTTACTGAGATCATTGATGAAAGTCAGGAAATATGTTGCTTCAATTTAGTAATTCCCAACTATCCAAGGCCGAAGTGCCACTCAGTGTAGAGGGTTGCTGAATTAAATTATTTTTAGGGAGGGTGAAGGGGAATTACGAAATTCATATTATCAGGTCATGTAGAATACATATCGGATATATGAAGTGGCCAAGATTGTCGTTTTCAGGTAAGCGTCCTCGCAGGATTCTGATTTAAAAATCATCAGTTTGGGGGGAAGTCTTCTGTGTGGAAATTTCTGAAGAATGGGGAAGGATCCATAGCTGGCGGATAAAAAGAATGCAACACGTTCGAATACGTGCCTTATTATTATGGTTCCTTAAATATAACTACAGAACGTACTCTTCCTAACACAATGTATAATACGCCTCTCAAGAGAGAGAGAGAGAGACGAATCGAGTTGAGCCGATAATTGTTGACTCCAAACCAGACTGACATCTTCCACATCTTGTATTATTATTCCGTTTAATATATCTTCGTTATTTCTACTCTTGTGTTCGTGTTGTACTTCATTGGTCCTAACCTGGACCATAACAGTGGCGACAAGGATATTGAAGAAACGAATTCTACGCGGAGAATCTAAAAAAAAGCAAAATCCTTTTTGCTATCGATCGCCCATAACAAAGGCGACAGAGGTATTGAGAAAAAAACAAGTTCTACGCGAAGATAAAAAGAAAAATACATTTTTTTTTCGAGACACCAACCTTAACAGTGGCAACGAAAACACGAATTTTACCTGTCAGCCAGAACAGAATCGAATTCTATGCAGGAAATCTTTTTCGTAATAAGGTTCAATAACAACAGGCGACAAAGACCTGAAGTCTACACTGAGAAAAAAATGAAAAAATCGTTACACAAATTTACGGTGTAATCATGGAAGACTTTAAGTCAACCATATAGGAATTAATGAAAATGCAATTCGAGCAGCAACAAAAACATGAGGAAACACACATTAGGCTCGAAGAAAAACAATTAGAAATTCAATAGATGAACGAATAGAAGCAACTCGATCTACAAGAATTACTACTACGGGCAGTAAGAAATAAAGGACAAAATTCTGGAAATGAAACGGTAATCTCGCAAAATGCTATATGGAGCTCTATCAAAGACTTCACATATGCACTGGACGAAGAGTGCTTACTTTAGAAGATATCAAAATTCATATGTTTGATTGCGGGAATTGGTCAGACGCGAAAAAGTACGTCTACTACTGAAAAAACTAGGGTCAAGCGAAAACACTAAATTCGTAGACTACATCCTACTGAGGAAAACGAATGAGTTGACTTTCAAAGATGCCTTGAACTTTTTAACGGAATTATTTAGTCCGACAAATTCACTGTTCCATAAAAGTTTGAAATGTTTAAATGTAACAAAAAAGGATAGCGAAGACTATATAACATGCGCTTACATGGTAAACAAACACTGCGATGGCTGTAATTTAACTGAACTCAGCCCTGGCAGTTTTAAATGTTTGATATTCTTCCAAGGCCTGGTTTCGACTAAAGATGCGGAGATCAGACGGAAAATTCTAACAAAACTTGAGAGTGAAGCAGAATTGAGGCTACAAAAATTGGCTGCGGACTGTCACAAATCTATAAGAGTAAAAAAGGACTCGAAAGATATCGAAGAGTCTGGCGTCGCTCACATACGAAAAGTACGACGACAAACACGTTTTTCTCCCTCCTCAAAAACGAACGAAACAAATTATTTTACTAGAAAAAGTCAAACGAAAGCTCAGAAGAAACCACCAACCAGTCCATTCTATTGCTGTGCGACTTAGCATTGGTACAAAGATTGTCCATAACGCTATAAGACTTGTCTGTCGTGCAATGAAGTGTGACATAAAAATTCGCACTGTAGATCAAAGAAAGAAAACAAAAGCCGAGTAAGAGTCACTAGAACTGACCAAGTGGACGGGATAAATATGCGAAAATACGTACAAGTAGAAATGTTAAACAAAAAAATCACACTACAATTAGATTCCGGATCAGATTTAACCATTATTAGCTTACAGATGTGGAAGAAATTAAACAAACCGAACATGTTGAGAACAGATAAAATAACCTGGTCTGTAACAAGAAGTAAAATCAAATTTGAGGGGGAGATTATCAAAAATGTGACGTTCAACGGGATGACCTAGAAATTAAAGATGTATGTTCTAAATAATACGGAAAATTTATTTGGAACTGACTGGATGCAGAAATTTGACTTCTGGGATTTACCGATAAATACATTCTGGCAAAAAGAGGAAAGGTTATCGAACGAGGCAGAGAAATTGAAGGAGAAATTAAAGGAGATTTTCCCCGACGTATTTTCAGCCGGCCTCGGGAGGTGTAAAAAAATGGCGACCAAAATCGAACTAAAAGAAAATGTTCAACCCATTTTCAAGAAGAAAAGAAATGTAACTTTCGCATCATTAGAAAAAATAGGCGAAGAGTTGGATAGATTCGTGAAAACCGGTATATTGACAAAGGTGGTATATAATCAATGGGCCGCACCTACGGTTTACGTGAAAAAGAAATAGGGTGAGATACGAGTATGCGCTGATTTCTCGACGGGATTGAATGGAGCGATTAAGGATTATCACTATCCTCTCCCTAGTCCAGAGGAAGTTTTCACAAAGTTGAACGGAGAAAAATCTTTCTCAAAGATAGACTTGAGCGAAGCATACCTACAAGTACCAGTAGATGAAGAAAGCTGGAAGTTGTTGTGCATAAACACACATAAAGGGTTATATAAGTTCCAGAGATTACCATTCGGGATCAAGTTCGCGCCGGCGATATTTCAGCAAATAATGGACACTATGCTAGGTGGACTGGATTTCACGATCGCATACCTTGATGACCTCCAGATAAATAGCAAAAATATTGAACAACACTGGGAACACGTTCAAGAGGTTTTCAGACATATACAAAATTACGGTTTTAAGGTAAAGGAAAATAAATGTGACTTCTTTATGAAGGAGATAAAATATCTGGGCCATATTATTGACGAAGAAGGAAGAAGACCGGACCCAGAAAGAGCCATGGCAATAAAAAAAAATGCCGGCTCCAAAGATTTTATCCGAGGTACAAATATTCTTGGGCTTAGTAAATTATTATCAAGAATTTATTCCTAACATGCACAAATTACGCGCCCCCATAAACGATCTGTTGAAGATGGAAAAAATTTGGGAATGGTCATATGAATGTCAGAAAACTTTCGACCAAATCATTAAGATTCTAACAACAGATTTATTTTTAGCGCATTATGTTCCAAAATTGGAAATAATAGTCACGAGTGACCCGAGTGCCTATGGTGTTGGGGCATGTATACTTCATAAAATGCCGGATGGGACATTAAAAGCCATCGTGCATGTGTCAAGAACATTCTTTCCAGCCGAACAAAATTACTCGCAAATCGAAAAAGAAGTTGTGGGATTTATTTTTGCGGTTACGAGATTCCACAGATATATTTACGGTAGATTGTTCACCCTACATACGGACCACAAGCCCTTATGGACAGTATTTGGATCAAAGAAAGTTCTACCTGTCTACACGGCTAATAGATTGCTAAGATGGGGGACGATTTTATTAAACTATAACTTTAAATTGGAGAATCTTCCATCAAACAAAATAGGGCATACAGATGGTCTTTCGAGACTAATACCAAAGAAAACGGAGCCATTAGAAGAATCTGTAATTGCAGCTCTACGATATGAGGAAGATATTAGAACATCATTATGTAGTACAATTCAAGACCTCCCCGTCACATTACAGGAAATAAGAAACGAAGTAGTGAATGACGAATTTATAAAGGAAACAAAAATAAAAAAAAGATAATCATATATCAGACAGATTTTCGTTATGTGATAATGTTCTGCTATATAATGAAATTGTAGTAATCCCGAAAACGCAACAAAGGCGAATCCTCAAGTATTTACACATGGGACACCCAGGAAAGAACAGGATGAAATCCTTAATGTGAAGTTACGTTTACTGGCCAAACATGGATCAAGATATTATACATATGGTGGACAAAGGCAGTCAAGGCACCTCCGAACACTCATAAACCATGGCCTAAGACAGATCGACCGTAGTCGAGAATCCATGTAGATTTCGCAGATCCATTAGAGAGATTCTACTACTTGATTGTCGTAGACAGTTACAGCAAATGGCCAGAAGTATTTCCTTGTAGAAAACGTACTTCTGAGGCTACAATATTTGCCTTCACGAGCTGACTAAACAATCAACCACTCCGAAACGAACAAACAGCTCGTTTCGAAGTGGTTGATAGTTTAGTCACCGATAATGGGACACAAGTTACATCTGCGGATTTTCAAGAATTTTGTGAAACTTTTCAGGTGAAACATATCAAATCCCCGCCATATCAGCCAATAACAAACGGACAAGAGGAGAGGTTTGTAGATACATTAAAAAGAGCACTAAGGAAAGCTTATGATGTACTAACAGAAAACTCTTTACAACAATTCTTGCAAGTGTATAGAAAACTGTAATACGCCATCGGCATTATCGCAGGCAGAAGTTATGTTCGCCCGAAAAATTAGATCAGTATTCGACAAATTACTGCCAAAACAGACAAAGCAATCACCATCGTCGTTTGTACCAAAAAAAGAATTAACCTAGCGGAGAAAGTTTTTTTTTTAAATGTTCAAAAACAACACATCCTAGGTACAGTAGAGAAACGAATCGGGAACGTGATTTACATAATTCAGGGTCCGAATTTATCGCATAAAAGGCACTTAAATCATATCAGAAAGAGGCTGTTAGAGGATTCTAACGGTCTACCTAAGGAAGAAGAGCAAGTAATGGACACAATATTTGACACATTCAATATGCAAAGGCCTCAAGCAATTTTAGAACCGCGGAAATCAAGCAGAAAAAGAAGATTTACATAGCCTTTGATGATTAATCCGAAGAGGAAAAATATTAAAGACCCCTGTGAGGTAAAAGCTTCGGAGGGTGTGTTATGTGTCCTTACCTATAACTACAGAATGAACTCTTTCTAACACTATGTATACTACGCCTTTCAAGAGAGAGGGACGAATCGAGTCGAGCCGATAGTAGTTTACTCCAAACCAGACTGACAGTCATACTATCACCTTCCACATCTTGTATTATTATTTCATGTAATATATCTTCGTTATTTCTACTCTTGTTTTCGTGTTGTTCTTCCTTGGTCCTAACCTGAACCATAACACTTATCAAAAGCGATAGAATAGAGACAGGTTAACAAAATATCTACTGTTGAATAATGACTGGAGGCTGAAGAATAATTCATCGCGCACAGGCCCGCGCATGCGCTTTAATATATTGTCGAGGCTGTGAAATAACGATTAGACAGCACTAGTCCAGATATACTGCATCATTCTTGGTCTGACCATAATCTTTTGGCACCTGCAGTTAGGGATTTTCTGGAACGATACAAGATCACAACTATTTTTCTAGCATATTTAGTGATGGTACGAAGTTATTTATGCAATTCTGGATCAGAGTTACACTTTAGATTCAGTAGGCTCCTCTTTGAGGGTATGACAACTTCTCAGGAGTGTCCAGTATCTTAAGCGATGGTTGATATCTATGACTTCCATACGTGACCTGGAATTAACCTGAGTCCCAATAGACGCTCAAATCTAGGATCATTGATCGTACAAACATTCATCATGACTGGGAAATGTACAGAAACTGCTCGTTGACGACGGAGCGGTAATTGTTTCATTATGGCTGTATTGATTTATACAAACCTATAATTTTGTGTCTGATTTGTTAGAACTAGAAGCAGTTGATTTGATAGAACTAAGTGCAACACGTGATATAAATGATTCTACTCTAGATTTTCGGATCATTAAGACTGTATAGCCATTTTATCAGCGTGCCCCCAAGAATCCTTGAGAGATTTATCACATATTAGATTTATTACCTCTTTTTTATAAGATTACTTGTAAGATTGTCTCACTGATGAAAATGAATTTCTCGTGTGGTTCGTTAAAAAGGTGCTACACAAGTATGCATTATGCAATACACTAATATGGAATTGAATGCTGAAACATTGCCTTATGGATGACGAGGGAAAAAAGAGATATGCATCTTATTACTTCAAATGTAACCGCTCAAATCTAGGATCATATCAGAAAGAGGCTGTTAGGGGATTCTAACGGTCTACTTCTGGAAGAGGAGGAAGAAATGGACACAATATATGACATATTCAATATGCAAAGGCCTCAAGCAATTTCAGAACCGCGGAAATCAAACAGAAAAAGAAAATTTACATAGCCTTTGATGATTAATCCGAAGAGGAAAAATATTAAAGACCCCTGTGAGGTAAAAGCTTCGGAGGGTGTGTTATGTGTCCTTACCTATAACTACAGAATGAACTCTCCCTAACACTATGTATACTATTACTCTCAAGAGAGAAATAGAGACAGAGACGAATCGAGTCGAGCCGATAGTAGTTGACTTCAAACCAGACTGACAGCCATACCATCACCTTCCACATCTTGTATTATTATTCCGTGTAATATATCTTCGTTATTTCTACTCTTGTATTCGTGTTGTTCTTCCTTGGTCCTAACCTGGACCATAACACTTATCAATAGCGATAGAATAGTGAGAGGTTAACGAAATATCTACTTTTTGAATAAAGACTGGAGGCTGAAGAATAATTCATCGCACACAGGCCCGCGCATGCGCTTTTATATATTGTCGAGGCTGTGAAATAAGGATTAGACAGAACTAGTCCAGATATACTGCATCATTCTTGGTCTGATTTCGTGTTGTTTACTGGTTTTTGAATAGACGTCCGGATTTTCAGAAACCGTACACTTAATCTGCCCTGCTAATTATTCATAACTGTGATTTATTGATTTCTAAGACTATTTGCACTAAGTTAATGTGACAAAGACTACTGGAAATCGATCATACATTCCGCAATCCGAGCGGCTATCCATTGTCCTACTGTGCGCATACCTCAGTGAGCGGAACACAATGTATATCTCTTGATGTTATACTAATTTATTACGAATGAAGTTAAAATGGAATATACACTTAAGGATCTTTACACTGACATCGTAAGCTTTTGCTTTTTTCATTTGGTTTCATTTTATTTTGTCATTAAAACTTCCATCTCATTACACCTAGATTCCTGAACTAATATTGATCTTGGTAATTGATGGAATAACCAGTCACCCCCATGAATGATTACACTATAGGTAGTAAATACCTATAAAGTCTACTGCCAACATGAGACCTAGGGAGGAGAAGTGACAGAGACAACGCAAGCAACTCCGACCTTCCATTTAGTGGCACTCGTTACTAGATTGATCTGTGTGTATATCTGCACCGTGTCGCATAATATGTACTCACTCACCCTATGATAATAAATGCAGTGTATCTTGACTTCAAAATAAGATTAATAGTTAACATTAAATACTAAATAGAATTAAGTGTATGTTTATAAATGATCGAACCTGACGATGAGCCTAAACTATAACCGAACACACACACACACACACACACACACACACACACACATATATATATATATATATATATATATATATATATATATATATATATATATATACGTAATAGGTGTAACAGCAAAATTGTCCAAATGGTGTAACAGTACGGAATTATTGTCCATCCCAACACTAAACTAATTGAGTTTGTTTTACTAGGTTTTCAGATAAGACGTTAACTCATCATGAAACCATTTGTCGTAAAAATCACTGAAAAACCCTTTAATTTATTCAACTAGAAAGAAGACACATTCAAATAATGTTGTGTCATTTTGTAAGACGAAAATTCATGACTTCAGTGCTGTTGCCAACATGCATACCGTGGCTTTCATTTTCAAAGTCTATTCAAGAAACATCACGAGAACGGTGAATAAGATTTAAAAGTGGGAAAAGTAGAGAGGAAACACCGGATCAAAAGAGGGATCATAATTTCAACTTAGACCTAAATACATTATTTTTGTTCCAACTGCATTAGAAAAACCCCAGAGAATTCCAAGATCATTTCTGAGATGCAAGGTTTCAATGCTTAATCTAATAATTGGGTAATTTTGCTGTTATACTCGGTATACATACGTACATACACACACAAACACACAGACACACACTCACACACACACACACGCACACACACGCACACACACACACAGAAATATATATATATATATATATATATATATATATATATATATATATATATATATATATATATATATATATATATATATAGAGTTATGGTAGGATAAAGAACAAATAACAAACATTTATGAATTTAACATGTTCTGCAGTAATTCAATCTACATCAGAATTGGATTATGGAACATGAAATATTCCGGGTTTTTAAACATTTTTTGCGTTGTTTTCTTTTTCATTGTTTAAATGGCTCTCACATATATTTGTTTCGTCATACAGTGATCGCGTGTACACTTATTTTGCGTGTACAGAGGATATGGTTATAAAATGAAAGTTGCAAATGATGAATCATCTATTTTATATGCTTGACTACAAGTTATATGCAAGAAATCTTGGAGAATTGGAATGTATTGTAGAGACTGAAACGTTTCAGTGATGATAAATGTATGGAACGTGCGTCAGAAGGATATTCAAGCGACCAAAGCTTATTAGTTATGAAAATATAATTATTCATGTAGATACTGTGATTAAAGGACCACCACCGAAAGGAGCTTACCATTATCCGTGCGTCAATCAATGAAATGGTATAAAGCAATAGTTCCCAGTAATTTCTAGCTCATGGTCCACGTTGTATCCTCTTTTAAATCTTTCTCTAGACCATGAAATCATTGTAGTGTAAAATATTACTTCCATAATAAAGATATAACTATGGTGGTCCAATAAAATGTAAAATTTATGTGGTCCACCCGAAATTGGCAATGGCCCATTTTTTTAAGCATTTCACCCTAAACAAGTTGGGGAGTGACAATACCACTCAAGGGGTTACAAAGAGTGAAAGTAAGAGAAAAAGTTGTGTTTGAGGAAAGGATAAAGAGAAGGACAGTGATCAAGGTATCAGAAGTTATCGATTGACATTAGATTTAATTTTTTGATGATTATAGTTATTAAGAAAGCAAGTAAGAGGAAGGGAGTTCCACTGTGTGAAAGTACGAGAGAATAAGCTTTTGGAGTAGAAGAGGCGATTAGATTTAACTGTTTCGACAGAAAAGGGTTGGACCCGAAACAACATCCTAGTAGCACGCTTAAATCCATGCAGTTGGGGCAACAGTAAAAATACCCCCTCAGTGTCGTTGCCATAAAAATATTTATAGAAAAGACAGGAAAACCACAGCACGTCTGTGAAAAGTTACTGGGATGGGGATGCCACGTCAGCAGTTATCACATTGTATATTCCTCTCTGGATTTTGTCGAGGACCCCGAGATTAACAGCGAGGGAATCAGACCAAATATGGCAAGAGTATCCAATGCAAGGACGAATGACAGATTAGTAAATATCAAGGGTGTACTCAGACGAGAAAAAACCTTGTACACAGGGTATCAACGTTCCTTGCTGTAGATGTAGCTATTCAATCAATATATTTGTTCCACCTCAGTAGAGTTGAAAAGAATGAGCCCAAGAAGGTGCAGAGAGAGACGCTCTTGTGAAGTTGAACATCAGCCATGCGTTGAGAATCACTTGTACACAGTTTTCAAATTCAAAGGAACACATCAGTCAAATGCGAGTAATAATGAAAAATGGATTTGCACCTTTGTGAAAATTAATTGAATCAGCCTCTTTAGTTTTCCTTTCTTTCAACGTACTGTCAGTTTTAGACCCATTGGAGTGACAGGGTGTAATCAATTTCTGTTTATTCCTCAGATTATGTCAGTCACAGCGGTGAGCAGTAATATGAATCTGTTTTCTATTTCTATGATTAAATTTGTTTGGTCTTGAAAGATATTGCGTCATCTATGTCTCGACTGTCGATTAGTGGTCCTATGACAATTGTCTGCGATGGACGTTACTCCGAGCGTACAAAAATTGTAACGCTGCACGAACAAGCGTTGTCAGTAAGAAAATCAAAGTACCATAGACTGACATGGAAACTCTCCTGGTTTAAATCCAATCGAGAATCTCTGAACAATCTACAAGGAACGACCTCTTGGAATGTATATGTGAAGTACTAATATGTTCAGTGAGTCATATTCCATTGGCAAAATACGAACAAATATAAATAATAACGGAATTATTCGGTCTTTTCAATTAATTTGCACAAGGGTGTAGTTAAAATATAATAACACTGTAAATCCCCAGTAAAATATAGCTTGAACATAATAAATTGGACCTTAAATGAAATCAAGAAAAGAGATGCAAACATTATCAATCTATTCATATGCATCTAAATAAACCGCAGTAATGTAGACGTTGCCTGTTTGTATCTGCTAATTTGCAATATTGTCATGGGTATAATTCACCTAATACTGTCTCATAATATTTCAACAAAAGTCCTTTATATGTATATTACATTTACCCAAGATTAGAATGTGCAACTCATAATGAAGCATGGATAAGCTAAAAAATATTCCGTATAACAGAAACACATAAATATGCAAGGAAGTGCGGGTTAAATGTTGAAAATGGCACTAAAATGGATAAAACAAAAATTCGATAAGAAAACTGCACAAGCGAAAAAGCTAGTCCAAAATCGTAAAGAATAAATTGGGAGTCAAAAGCTTCTACATAGTCAGACCCTTCTCCGAAACAAAAATGCCGATAAAGATAAATCCGCAGTGGCTAGGTCGGGTAGAATATAATGATGACATCGAAAGATTTATTCTTGCTACATAGGACTTGCTTACCTCCAACTACTAAGTTAAATAAGATTTAGTATCCGTTATTCGAATTTATTTCAGGTTCTGACTTGTCTTGACACAGAAGGAATTTTCTAGAAGCACTCGGATATTCCTTAGGTGACGTGCAGCTGTTGGAACAGACCTCAACTGCAATGGGTGCGGGTTCCAGAGCACAGTTACGTAGTCAACCTTGTAGCCAGTTTTTTTTTTCTTTTTTGTTAGCGATAGTCACAGCAAGACGTTCGTTCATGGATTACTTACCAGGTGTTTCGTGATCAGTAAAGGTCTTATTCTTAATGTAAAAAAACGCTTTATTTATATATTTTTGTAATTAATGCTCATGATTTTGCACACGCACAGAAGGTACAAAATATTATTTTCACGTGAAATCTTAAGTCCCCTACTTAAATATCTGTGTGAGCATTACATGACTAGCGTCATTACCTGTATGTAAAGAAAATATATTAAATTATATATAAATCTACTTTCAAGGTATATGCATAAACTGTATTATGAAATGTAACGAGATATCGTGTTAATGATTGGATTCCATTTTATAGATGCTATATAGCAATTGAATAGCCTGTATTCGAAGTTCCGAAAAAAATCTGAAAGCTGAAGTACTTCCGGTCCCAGGAATTTCGGATAAAGGAAATCCAACATCCGAGTATCAGTCTGTTTTTATATATATTTTAGACGTTGATGTACTTGGATTTTAAATAAGTCTACTCCTATTAGATCTCTGTTTATTTTGTTCTCTATCAGCTAGTATACTGCATTCTGCTGCGATTGCTTTCTAAGCCAATCGGTGATATTATGCAAGGCCTGGCTCTTACATTTATTTATGAGAATTTGGACATTAGCGCAGTACTCTAAATGCACTTTCATCTTAGTGAATACACGTATTTCTCCTTATCAGACTGGAAATAATTTAATAGTGATTGTGGTCGATTAGTCTCCCTTTCAACGACGCTCCACACGTAATAGTTCATAGGATTAAAATCTGGCGATTTAGGGGGCAACATGTTTGGGGTCATATGACTGTAAAAGTTCTCTGATAACCAATTCTGGGTTACTATGTCTTTGTGAGAAGGTGCAGAGTCCAGTTGAAAGACATATGGCTTTCCATTGCATACTTTATTTATCCAGGGCTTAACAACCGTTTTATGAACATTAATGTATCCAGCAGCATTGACCCTAAGACCTTGTGGGAAAACATAAGGTGTCATGACATGACCTTCACTGCTCACAACTCCTAAAACCATCGCAGTAGCCGGAAATTTGCTGTGCATCACCCTGGGGACTTCAGAAGGAGATCCACATAGCCACCTGTCATTCCGTCTGTTTGTTTTCTGATATTGGTCAAAGTTTTTTTCTGTCAGAGCAAAACCAAAACATGCCATTTTTCACTGTGTTAAGCAGCAGTTTTGAACGCATAAGACGTTTTTCCTGTGTCTCCGCCAATATGAATTGGCCTTTCCTCATTACATATGACTTATATCGAATGCCCTGATGTACCACAGTTCTGATAGACCGCTCTGATATTGGGAGTACTTTGGCGTCGGACATCATTGATCTTACGGGATTCTCATCGATGATGTTTTGAACATTATGTATGCATTCTGGTGTTCTCACGGTATCAGAGCGATGTGAATGCTTTTTTCTTTTTGCTACAGAAGAAACATTGCCATCACATCCCTCTAGCTCCAACCGAAACTTATGATCAAATGATCTGGCAACATGTAAAAAGTTTATGATTTTTACATCACTATGTTTTGCAGCTAAAACAATAATGACTTCATGTCTTTTCATTTCTTGGGTTAACATCTTCCTCTGACTTGTTTAGCTGAAATTAAAAAAAATATTATAAATGATTTGAGTGTTTAGTAAACATAAAACAACATGTCCTCAAATAGAACTCGGGCTCTGTATTTTATTAATCAATCTATGGTTTTATTTCATAACATTTGAATATAAACGCTTTAATAATTTTGCTGTGTCGTGATATTTTGATTTTCTCCTAGGTTTGCTTTTGCTTAAAAACGTTGAGAAACACTGGTTGAGGCAAATATATGTCTCGTACCACTTTATAGAGAGTCCAATGCCGCCACTATTTCGCTTTATCCGATTCACCTACAAAGAATTGCTCCACGGAAAATTGTTTCCTTTAATTGTATTGAAGAAGTAGAGCTAATTACATTTCTTAAATAATATTTAACAATGTTTCTTAATTAGAAACACACTGGATGTCCTGTTTCTCCGACATTGTGACAGATTAATCATATACAGATATGAACATCACGCAGTAGAGTTCACAAGTGCATTGAGGTAAATCGCTCTCGCGTGTCGCACTGATGTGTCCCTGGTATTGACCAAGCCGAACTTATTGAACAATTGGCATATCGCCTAGCAGCTCGCTACTTAATCCGCTGTTCATTAGATCTTCTAGTAATATGCTATTTTCTCATAATAAATTACACCTATGTTCCCGTTGTCGGCTACGGCTTTAGAATACGCCGACTGCACATCTACAGTAGCGAAAGAACAAATGAGGCGCCCCACCCCAAATGAGGCGTCCTGCGTAAGACGATAAAATATATCCGGGTCCTGAGTAAGACTATGACCAACATCCGATAGCAAGGCCACTTATCAGGAGGTTTTCAGAAGGGTGGAACCCCCTCTGAATTGCTCATATTCACAGGTTTACCCTGACCCTGCCTGGTAACAACTGATTGGGCCCCAGCTATGGGCAAATAATTAACCCTAAGCTAGTTCAAGACTATACGAAAGTGTAAAAATAGGCTTTAATATAATTATTACCAGCAATAAATATTGGGGAAAAAAAATTATTACCAGTAATACATTATTTACGGCAATACTTTTTGAAAAAATTATTACCAGAAATTTTTTTTTTTTTAAATATAACCAGCAATACAGTTTTGAACAAAAAATATTACAAGCAATACAGTTTTGACCAAAACTATTACCAACTATAAAAATCTTCTCGGCATTAAATACCGCATTGAGGTTGATATGACGTAAATCAAATCGAACCAAACCAAATAACAATTGTCAAATTAATTTCAGCAAATATGGATATTAAACGGATAGATTTCTACTTTTATTGATCGTGTCCCTTCACGGCGATCACGAATCTCCACAACTGTCATGATTTTTATTGTTTTCAACCCCGTAGCAAATCTCTTTATCAATCTTCTGTCATCCATTCACCCTAAATCATTACTCCTCTCTTTATTTCCTCATGTTCCTCTCTATTTCAACATCTCGTGAGAGGGTTAAATTCTCCATGACTTCTTTCCTCATTATCTGTGCGATGAATTCCAAATATCTCCTGTGATGATAATGTCTTCTTTCTCTGCTCTTTTCATCAGTCAATTGATATCCCCAAATTATTTACAGAATTGTTCGGTAGAAACACGACTGTTGGCCTAATTCTGTGAATCATGTGACGTAATTGTACTATCTTTTCGTGACAAGCACGTGTTTTACACACACACACACACACACATACACACAAAGAGAAAAATGTTTATTACCTTTTAATCTTACTTACTCTTTAAATAATTTCTAATTTGGCTTGTAAGATTGGAAATTTTACACATCTGGAGATAATCTCAATTTAAATCGATCACTTAGATTTAAATTAAAATATGTTACTCCTTAACTATTAGTCATGATGTTAAAAATATTAAAATTAAAAATATTTTTTGAAATGTAAACACTTAATTCACCACCAAACGTTAACTGTAAAATTTAAGGAAAAATTTAAATATGTATACATGTGGAGATATGTAAATGTATATATAAGTATTTGTATATGTATATGCATATATACCAATGTATATCGATACATGTGTATGGTGTTATATGTGTAATTGCACATGTACATGATTGTATGTGTATGTGTTTTTTTTTCGTAAATATATATGTGGTGTATGTATGAAAAAACAGATTTTTTTACTATTACCTTCAAATCTTACTCCATCCTAATTTGAAACCTAAACTTTAATTAAGAAATATAACCCTTCTAAAAATAGTTACAAATTAAATTCATGAATTAGATTCTAACTGATAAAAATTTTACCTTAACAGTCATTCCCAATATTAAAATATTACTATTAGTAATTTTTTTATATTTTTATTATTGTTGTTTAGTATTCGACTTATATTAAATCCCTAATTTATTTGTGGAGAAGTTGGATATTTAAATTGCTAACAAGCATTACATCTATTTTCTTTGTGGGGTTTTGAAACATTTAAATTACTATGAAACGTTAAAATCTTTTTTTATGTAAATTGCTAAAGGTATACCACCCCTCCTCTTCCTCGAAAATCCATACGTACATCTTTTATCTCTTTACTTCCCCCTTTTCTCCTTTCCCTTTTTTTCTCCTTTTCCTTTTCCTACATTCTTTCCATTGAGCTGACATATTAAATAGATCAATGACTGATCCGTTCCCCCTCCTTCTACACTATTAAGTATTATAATAAAAAGAAACATAATAATACATTTTAAAACCCTCCCTTCCCTCTCTAAACTCGACCATGTCTCTCACATCATTCCTAAACACCCTCTATGTCAACATATAAGCTTAATACTGCCCGTCAAAAGTGTAAATTTTAAATTCAGTTTCCGTTTCACCTTCTGAAAGTGAAGTCTGAAGATCCCAAGAAAAATGTGGAACTTGAAATTAAGAATAGTACCAGTACTAGTAGGTGCGCTTGGAATGATAGAAAAGGAACAAAACAACACACTGAAAAATCTCTGGAAATCCAAGCTTAAGTGATGCACAAACATTGCCTGGATAGATAAAACCCACACACTAAGAACATTCTCCCTGTAACGCTAGTGAAGTTATGGGCCATAACAACACATCACTACCTGCCGTAAGTCTTCCTACAAACTGGAAGTTTGTGTCACCATTGAAGAAATCGAAATATAATAATAATAATAATAATAATAATAATAAT
Source organism: Acanthosepion esculentum (assembly GCA_964036315.1). Lineage (NCBI taxonomy): Eukaryota > Metazoa > Mollusca > Cephalopoda > Sepiida > Sepiidae > Acanthosepion > Acanthosepion esculentum. The sequence goes on from OZ038491.1 coordinate 102,528,304, forward strand.
AATAATAATAATAATAATAATAATAATAATAAAAAGAACTGATAAGAATAGAAGCTCGAATACAAAGGGAAGTATTAGTATAAAAAACTGCAAGCGTGTAAACAAACAAGTAGAGAAATTGATTATGATATTGACAGTTGTAAATTGGATTTATCTCGAAAACCACAGCATCGAAAATATAAAAAAAAGAGGAAAATGAGTAATTCATTTAACATCGACTTCACATGGATATATCTAAGCTGATTTTTACGCAAATGCAATCGTTCAATAGATTCGACAATATTCAAATCCGAAAAGAAAACCTGCACGTGTTCCATTTTAAGCTCGTATAGACAATCACAAACACATGCATTCGCATATACACACGTATGTATGAGCATTTTCTAAAAGTGACTTAAATGTGGACGAAAATGCGGAACTACCTCACTCGTAATTGATCTAGGGTGACAAGCTTGCAAACAGTTGCAACACTTGGAAGTGAACCAACGTACTATGTACATAGTGATGGTTGTTAATAATATACAAAATATGCGATAATGACTGTATAAAAAATTGTAGAATCTGTCTGTCTGTTTGTTATTAAACTCCTCCTAGGGTTTTGGAGATATACCCCATAACCATATATATTCTGAATAAGATTACCAATAAGATGCGTGGATCAATATATTTCGTTTTAATCAGAGGTCACACTTGAAAAGATAATTCTTTATATTTAACATATAGCAAAATCTTTTGTACATAAGCATTTGCCCTCCGCCCACTAGCGCGAATAAGCTGGAAGTTATACTGAAATATATCATTCAGCATCAGACTGGACAAAGAAACAAACAACATAATTTATATTACCATGGGAGACGTCTGTTCTTGTACAGTGGTCTACGAAATGTTTTTAGCCAGGAGAAATAAACTACATTCAATTTCAATATTTAATTACGTAATCCCTACTCAAATTAAACAAAAAGTATTTGGAATTAGTATAGATTAGGTCGTCTATTTGCTAGTTCAGTGATTGTATTCGATTTTTCATGAATTTCATCAAGTTATCAACAATCGTCTCATCCATATTTTCCCACTCCTTTAGCAATGTTACTTTAAGGGTTGCCACTGACCTGACGTGGTTTTGGTTGCACGCCCTCGAGGTTTTTGGTGAAAGTGCTCTCAAACATGTTCTATTGGATCTATGTCAGGACTTTGGGTTACACATGGCAGTGACTTGATACCTTGCGGTTCCTTCTACACTTTTACTACTTTGTTCCTATGAAATGACGCTTCATTTTCTTGAAAAAGGTAGGTATTGTTGTCGATCTCATTGATTCCACATAGTGGGAGTAATCCTTTCTCTAACATTTGACAGTATTGTGTACCATCCAATCGCTCTTCAACAAGAATCAACTCAGATTTGTCACCATACCAGACAGCGCCCCACACCATTACTCCAATCCTTCAATGTATCACGGTCGCCTGCAGACATTCAATGTCCCTAGTCTCATTCCAGTTTCTCCAAAAATAAACTCGAATTCAAATAGTCCAGAATTTACTTTCTGCTGACCAAATTACAGACCACCAAAATTCATAAGCTTTGCTCCCGAATTCTCTCGCCTAGTCCATACGCCTGTACATGTTAACCTCTGAAATCAAGAGCTTCTTTCTTACAACTCTTCTTTGATAGCCAAGCGCTTTCAGAGTTATTCTCGCCGCATATGGCGATATTTTGATGTTATTGACGATATCTTTGACGGTCTGAAGACGGTTACTGATGACTTCCCTATTCTGTGCCCTTTTCGTTCACTCAGACACGATGCTTGGTCTTCCTGAAAGTTGTTCCACACGACAATGACCTTCTTCATTAAAATTCTTGTCAATATTATGAATTGTTTGATTATTAACCTTGAAGAAATTAGCAATTTCTCTATTTCACTTGTCACACTGGTGCCATCCTATTATTTGCCCTAGTTGAAATTCACGATTTTCTTACTTTCGCCTACATTCATTGCAAAATATGTCAACTATCGTTCATAGATTAGAGTAGCTTGATATAAACACGGTATTGTAAACAAGATACGTAATTACAAAAGCCAAAATTGCTGTAATTAAGGGTGACTAAAAATTATCATAGCCCACTGTAATCACGTTTTACGCTACATCGAATAAATAGCTGCATCAACTGGAAGTGAACTTGAGACATTTTGTCATGACTGAAAATGATTCTCGTCAGAATCCATCTTCCACGAGTATAGATCTACTGTTCCCCGTTCATTGAATAATGTTTCCCACCTAGCCTGGTGTTCCAGTTGGTCATCTCAAAATTCTTGACAAAATCCAACGAAATATCTGCAATATCAGGCATCTTGATTTCCGTTAATTTCTCACCAACGTGACGTGTCATCCTTTCGACAAATATTTCCATGTCAACTGCTCTGACAATCTTTTTACCTGGTGGCCCGATTACTTGAATTTAAACCTGCTACTAGATTAGAATCTAGATCGCAAACTTTTACGGTTAAAATAGTTAAATACAACCGACACTTCTACTCCAACAGCTTCATTTCTCGCATTCCCCCCACTATACACTTCCTTGCTTCCCTGGTAACGACAATCTTCAAAAATGTCGGCTCGAATTGAGGAATTGGAGAGACGAATTTTCGAATTACACCGGAATCAATTTGTGTGTTAATACCCTTGGGAAATGTATTAATACATTTCTTCTCCCTCCAACTATGGGGAAATAAGAGGAAAAACTGGATTCTATAGCCTTGGATAGTATCTAGTCTAGGAGAAGGAGAAATTTGAATTCAAAAACAGTGAAGGGTCGTTTGTGGATCTTGAGACACGTAGTGCACCAGGTCTCTGTATTCGGTTCTTCAAAAAGTGAGGTTGGTTCTGCATACAGCCTTTATCACTATAATCAAATAATATGTGATTCGTGTCAGGGCTGTCGGTTCCTAGGAACTGATCAGCTTGAGCCTCATACGTCAAATACGATGGGAGAGTCCACTACATATATATATATATATATATATATATATATATATATATATATATATATATATATATATATATATATATATACGGATGTGTCTGTGTCTGCAATATATCAGATATAACTAAAATATTTTTGCAAACGTCAGTATGAATAAACGAAAAAAAAATAAAAGTTAGTTTCGCTGACGCATTTCGTCATCTAATAGACATTTACCAAGCCAGTGGTAAGGATTTGTTTTCAATAACATATTATAATCAAAGATACGAATGTCGTTAGTTTTTCAATATTTTAACCGTGTGAACGTTCATAAATATACATTAGGCTAACTGAAAAATCTAGGTACATTATGGAGGATGCGAAGTGATTTAATTTAATGTCTAATAAACAAGATCTAAATAATGTTTTTGTCGCAGTCTTTCATTAATAATGTACAAGGTAACCCAAAAAGTTCTGTCCGTTTTTAAAGGAAAAAAAAACGGTTCACAGTATGTGTAACTTATATTTAGTCTTCGAAGTAATTGACATCGACATCCAGCACCTTCTGCCAACGTGTCTCCAGCTGTTCAATGCCCTTGCAGTAGAACACGGGGCGTTTTGACGCAAATAAGTTCGTGAGGGCTTTGCGCAAGTCTGCTTAATTGGTGAAAGATTTCCCACGAAGATGATTATCCAGGGAGGGGAAGAGGTGGTAATCGGATGGCGCAAGTTCAGCTGAATAAGGTGGATGGCACAAAGTCTCCCACCCAAGTTGCTGTATGGTATCCCTGACCGCTCGCGCGACATGCGGCCTGGCGTTGTCCTAGAGGAAAAGCACACCTTTCCGATTCAACAGTGCTGGCTTCTTCTGGCGCAATGCCTGTTGCACACGTTTTAATTGCTGCGATTATAGGTCTCCAGTGACCGTTTGGCCCGTTGGTAGCAGTTCATAATGAACCACTTGCCGACCTGTCCATCAGACACAAAGCATAATCTTGCGTGGGTGAATATATGCTGTTGCAGTGTGAGGGACAGCATCCTGAGGAGACAACCAATTTCTGGAACACTTGGGAGTTTCGTACAGAACCCACTTTTCATCCCTGGTAAGCACTTTATTGAATAAGGATCCAGTACGGTGGTGAGAAAGCAGCGATACGCAGGCTGCCATTCGCTGTCTCTTGTGGACCTCTAACAGCTTTGCGGAACTCACTTGCTCAGTGTGTACGTCTTACCTAGGCGGTGCAGGTGAAGTCTAACTGTTTCATCGGAAACGTTGAACTGTCTTGCAAGTTCACCACACGTTAGACGACTCTCCAATGGTCACCTTCAGGGCTCTGTCATTCAAGACATATGGTCGTCCACTCCGAGGTTCATCATGGATAGACAAATCTCCCGACTTGAATTTTCGAAACCAGCGCCTTGCAGTACGTTCATCCACAGCACTATCCACAAACGCTTTACAAATGACTTGATGCAGTTGCTGATAGGCACACTTTTAAGTCGTAAAACAAACAGCCCCGAACGAGATCTCTAGACACTTCCATCCTTCTCACAGCTGTCCGGCTTCTAACTGATGGCCGGGCACGGTGCGCGTATTTTTTATAACGTCTGATGTTCCTACTTCCGTACAGAACTTTTTTGTTTACCTTGTAATTAATCGAAGTTTTATCTATTTCAAATAAAAGGAAGTTCATGAATTTAATTGTTTTCTTTTAAATGTTTTTACATTTTTATACTAATGTATGCTGCATGGAAATGATGTAATTCTTTCTTGTAGCGGAATCTTCTTGCTACATTTTATTTTTTACAAACAAAATTAACGTTACAAAATCATTTTAATTTCAAAAGACGCTGAAACGAGACCCAAATGCAAATGTTTTAAAAAGATTTGTCGCTACACATATATAAGACATTATTAAAAAATTTTACCCTGAAGATGAACAATGATGTTCGAAAGTACTCAGTTATCCTACGGACAATATTTATTTCGATATAATTTTCAAATAAAAAGTCTAATTAGAAAATATGAGAAAATTCAAAAGAGTATATACTGGAATATGTTTTCTTTGACATTCAACACAACATGTTTCAAAGGAAAGTTGCTGCCAAATTACACACACACACACATATATATATATATATATATATATATATATATATATATATATATATATATATATATATATATATATATATATATATATATATATATGTATATATATATATACACACATATTCTGTAACTTTTTATCAGGCCTTCCATTATTTAAATTCTTGTCTGATAGTGGTTATAGATCTCCTTCCTTTTATTTTCGGCGCCAGGCATTGAAAGTTAAAAGTTAAAACGTTCTTCCTGATAACGCCTACCTTATCCGAAATGATTTTGTTTGAACTTTGCTACAATTATTTTTAATATTGAACCTACTTACATTTTGAATTATAGTGGAGAGTAACTGACTCGCATATAATAAAGCATCAATACAAAAAGGGTCTTTCTTTCACTTCATCTATTTACCGAATGTTAAGTGAGCTTAAAGAATAAGTTTAATATTGTTAAACTGGAGCAATCAAATATTGCATGGAAACATTATACATGTTTTCTTTATTTTTAGTGGTTAAACGAGAGAGTGAACATTGAAGGTGAAACCAGTTTTTCAATGTTACGAGTTTTCTTCAAAATCCTTGTTCAAAGAGAAAATATGTCGCTGTTGCAACTTATGATACTGCTGTCATTTTCTTTGTTGCAGTACAACTTTATTCTCACAAGGTTTAAACGGCCCACAATTATCAGTACGTTAAAGTAATATTAAATACAATTCACATTTTGAATATATTCATATTTCGAGTCAAAATAAATTATACTCAGATACTCTCTCCATATCAATATATATATATATATATATATATATATATATATATATATATATATATATATATATATATATACATGTATATATATATATGTATATATATATGCATATATATATGTGTACATATATGTATGTATATATATATATGTATATATATATATACATATATATGTATATATATATGTATGTATATATATATGTATATATCTATATATATATGTATATATATATGTATATATCTATATATATGTATATATATATATATATATATATGTATATATATATATATATATATATATATATATATATATATATATATATATATATATATATATATATATATAAATTTATATATATATATGTGTGTGTGTGTGTTTGTGTGTGTGTATGTATGTATTTAACAAGTGTTTTCCTAATATTACATGCAATCAAAACTTCGGTAAAGATGAGGTGATATTGGCGAATCACAGCGTTTGAAAAATGTAATTTCAGATTTAAAATACATAAGTTTCTGTGTGTGCCTGCATATGTGCGTATGTGTTTCGAAATGTATATATATATATATTTCAGAAATATATATTTCATTAAATATTTATATTTTAGCAGATATCACACGTTTTTCAATTGTTGGAATTATAATGTACAGAAATTTTCCATAATTTTCTGTCCATGCAATTTCCATAATTTCTATTCATTGGGGTTTATTTTTGCAGTTAGCTTCTCCTCTGGCTTTGACCGTTTAAAATGTGAAAAAATCTTTGGATTTCTTTTCAATTATTGATAACTATCCCAAACAGTCTATTATCTATCTGTCTATCTGTATATCTCTCTATCTATTTATCTAACGTACATATATAAATATATATAAATATATATATATATATATATATATATATATATATATATATATATATATATATATATATATATATATATATATATATATATGTATTACTTTAATGCGAGTAAGATTGGTCACTTAGCTGAATGATGTTATATACAGTACATTCACTAGTATTTCATAGACGTACTTATTTTTTTTCAAATAGCTTCGTCTACTAATCAGAATATATCATAGATATGTATGACGGTATTGTCCATATTGAAGTCTTACTCTTTAACTCCGAGCTGAGGATGTAGATGGATTCATGCTTTTCCAAATGATTTTAGACCGCATATCCTGTATTGATTGAAGTATTATTATTTTGTTATGTTCAACGATATAATCTCTAACTTCAATTTGTAGAGAAGACAACTATATATCTATCTGTTCATATATATATATATATATATATATATATATATATATATATATATATATATATATATATATATATATATATATATGTATGTATAATCATTTATTTAAATATTAAAACATAAATATGTTATAACATATTTATGTTATAATATTTAAATAAATTATTATATCTGCTCTACTCTGTATTGAGCACTCTTTAAAGAATAATAATTGTTGGTTATTGGAATTTACTCCATATATACCAATCCCACACTTGGGTATATATATATATATATATATATATATATATATATATATATATATATATATATATATATATATATATATATATATATATATACTTAAGTCTTCTTATCTATCTATTTATCTATGCGGATTAATCTTTTATTTACTCTACACACATTGTTTGAAAGAACGTGCGATGAAACGCACCTGTCAGCCGCTAAACAGGAGAGTTAACAGTTTCGGTTGCTAAGGCGGTACTGCCACCAATGGTGCCACCAGTAGCTTTTGCTACCGGACAGAGTATTTTTTGTATAGTTGTCAGTTTCCTGTGATGTCTTTTTACGACTGCAACTGAAATCTTCAACGTTGTTAAAAATACTCAAAGCGCTAGTAGCAACCGTTATTAATGACATAGAATGGAAGTTAAACGGATGTGTTTCTAGTCGGAAGGAGTATTGTACTGTGTACATGGTCTTATTCCACTTTATTTATTTTTTATCTTCACCAGATCAAACTCGATGCCAGCTGAGCTGTAGTGAGAGACAACGTAAAGCACAATATTTCAATCTACCAATTTTTATAGTACAAACTTTTCATTATCTCCCTATATATATATATATATATATATATATATATATATATATATATATATATATATATATATATATATCCACTTCACTATTCTCTCAATCTATACATGCATCTATTTCTATCTACTTTAATCTTTTCATTTCATTGAGTTATCAAGCAAACTTCATACCAACTCTTCCAACGGGACTCGGTAACGAAGAGGTAGCAAATCAGACTCAAAATAGAGCCCATCACATATTCCGGGGTGGAACTCAACTGAAGTTCTCAGTAACCATAGGACTGTGCGCCCCCGGAGCCACGACTAATATAAGCAAGCCTCTCAAACTGAAACATTAGAAGCCGGATCAAGCAATGATATACATCAGATAGAAATCATTAGAGAGATTTGATAATTATAATGAAGTTATTCATTTAGTCTGAATGAAACCTGCTGATGAGTCCCAAATATAGGACGAACCACCGTCCAGTGCTTTCTACATTTTTGTTGAGGTTTCTTTCTTTCTATTTCAAGCCGTTCTGTACGCAGCTATTATCAGTCTCTCGCGAAGCATTATTTTAAATTCATTTTCAAGGTGTGTCCTCCTCTGGTAGACGCCTTGTTAATGGGATTAGGTTTCTGTTAGCGATTGGTAAAGGGCGTAAGATATCTTATCCCGGCGGGCGAGCGGTCTAGGGTTGGAGCTTATTTATGGCCAGGCCTTGTTCTGTATTGTTTTATATCAGTTCCTACTATGTGGCTTTTCTTATAAAATTCCCGAGTGTGTTTTTTTTCTGGGATTCACAATAGTTTTTTACTAAATGTGTCCAACTTTATTAATAAGCGATGGTGGTTTTAAACTTACTCCCGTTAAGATTAATGCAAATTAGTCGAGCTATAGATTTATAGATTGTTGGTAGACACTTAGAGATATCAGTGCCTGTTGAGAGCCGCGTACAGGACGGCTTGAAGGAGACTAGCTTGTAAGTTGGGGTAATTTTGGTTTATTTGCTGTAATATATATATATATATTGATCTGTTTCTTTGTATTTATGTTTGCCAATGTGTGCTTATGTATGAGTGAGAGGATTTCATGAAATATTATCAAAATATCTAAACCTTTCAAGGCGTTCTTTATCGTGTCAAAGAATGATTCAGCAACTGCTTATTGTTCCCTTACATTGTTTTTTTTTTCTTTGAATTTCTTAACTTTTTAAACATTTACTTCTCGATTGCATTTCCATTTAATTTCCTGTCTGGTTTGCGCATCTACACAGTGAAAATGTAGTGCCTATGGTTGGGGTGAAACTACAAACTTAAAAATAAATTATAGCGATTGCAGATACAGATATGGAAGTGAATGACATATATATGTTCATATTAAATTCAGACAAATTCAAGTGATATATTTAAATATTTTATAGATCCGATGTGCAAATATATATATATATATATATATATATATATATATATATATATATATATATATATATATAGCTAAATAAAGGCAAATGAGAAAAATATTGAATATATATATATATATATATATATATATAGCTAAATAAAGGCAAATGAGAAAAATATTGAAATAAATTATAATAATCCATACATCTATACTTTCAAATAAATATAATGAACTAATATATATATATAAATATGTATATGTGTATATATATATATATATATATATTTTATTTATATATATATATATATATATATATATATATATATATATATGTGTGTGTGTGTGTGTGTGTATGTGTGTGTGTGTGTGTGTATTTATATGTATGTATGTATGTATATATAATTACAAGGATTAGAAATGAAAAAGTAACCCATTCAAATAGCTATTTCGGCCCACAATGACTTACTTCTAGCTCTTGTCAACTCAGGCATGTCAAAAAATATTTTATATATATAGGGTGACCCAAAAAACGGGAATTTCTTTAGTGCGTATTGCCAGACATGAGCAAGTGGCAACACTGCGAGACAGTGACCTTCTGCAAGTAAATATTTCGCCATTTTAGTAACAAGAATCAAATTCAAAGAGATTCTGAGAACTTGCAGCAGTCAATGAGTAATCTGAACACCATATTTCAAGAATGCATTCGTACAGGAGAGCGCCATCTACAGGACGTAATTTAAAAAAAAATGAAAATTCCATCATTGTTTCTTAAATGGCATCTTTTAAGGTTTCAATTACTATGAATTAAATATTTTTCTTCCATCACTCTTGGTTTTATTGGATTGTTAAATAGTTCCCATTTTTTTGGGTCACCCTATATATATATATATATATATATATATATATATATATATATATATATATATATCCAGTGGAGAGAAATATATATTGGTACAAATAAAAATGTTTAATATATTGCATTTCCAACTAGCGAATAAACATAATTTCATATAATTATCTGTCCATAGAAAACACAAATAAATTGATTTAATAGAAATAAATGCCATTAATTTATTTTAATATGCGAAAAAATATTAGGACAATGCAAATTTCAGATTTTAAAACTTTGAAACTGCTTTAATACACTACATTATTCAAGTGAAATATTCACTGTCTCTCTCTCTCTCTCTCCATATATATATATATATATATATATATATATATATATATATATATATATATATGTGTGTGTGTGTGTGTGTGTGTGTGTGTGCGTATGTGTGTGTGCGTGCGTTAAAAAGAGAGAAACAGCAAACGTTTTTTGTTATAATATGTATTTTTTTTATTTTATATATATATATATATATATTATTCTTAATATTTTTGCTACAGGAATAAATGTTCATTTTGTTCTTTTAATGTTTCATTGTTTATTTTCTGTATTTATAGTGTGCCTTGATCTTAGTTTTGGACTGTTGGCAAAATGAATATCAACCTAAGTGGTAATAAAATAATTACGTTTGGTCTTAATGATGGTGATGATAGATGTGTTGATGATAGATGTTTTCCTATCCGAATATTACCAATGAGAATAAAAAAAAAATCCATTCTTGAATATCCTGGGGGAATGCTTGTCCCCGTTATCTTGCACATAAATCAGCACACTCCCACACACAAACACATACACACACACACTTGGATTAGTTATGCGTTAGGTAAATCCAGTGACAGGACCCAAAGAGTGTGAGTTCAATACCTGCTTAAAGCGGTGGAGAACTTGGAGAGAAGAATTATCAGGAGGTGACTGATAAGTGACATCCATTAAACATGATATGTGGAACTAGAACAGTCAAACCCAGCGAGCGAAATAAAGGGTTCAGGTCGACAGTCAAACTACCTGAAGAAGGCCGGAGCCTACAACGGTCAATTTTTAAAATATACATTTTCTCTCATTTTCCTTATATATATATATATATATATATATATATATATATATATATGTGTGTGTGTGTGTGTGTGTGTGTGTGTGTGTGTGTGTGTGTGTGTGTGTGTGGTAAGTGAAATAAAAGAAATAATAACTGTTAACTATATTAGATTATTTAAGTATAAGATTTATGAAAAATTGGAAAAATGTTTTGGTATGACACCCTTTCCGCCTTTAAGATTTCATCGGACTATGGTCGACGGGCGTAACACGAAATCTTTTTGTAATTTGTTATTCATATTTCCCTTAAAATATCCCCTTGATATATACAAACATTACGGGATGTTACTTAAAATAATCTGAGCCATATCCTGAAAAATACCATCAAGTTCATGGTCTACTGAGCTGTTTTAAATTCGACTGTCCTGTACGCCTGTCAGACATGAGTACTGTACCGTAGAGACATCCCCAAACTTGAAAGATTCCAGCAAATGAAACTCCGTTAAATACTGCGGAAAACGGGCCAGAAATGGAACACGGACAACGAAGTTCTCCAAACAAGGATGGAGAGCCAAGAAACCTTCATGACTCGCCATCGACTTCGATCTTACTCGAATGCCAGACATCAGCTTATCCAAATGCATAATCTTTGCATCTGGAAACAGAAAACTTGGAGCCCTACGTCGTCGATTCAAGGATCAGATCAAAAACACCTTCCTGAAGAAAGTAATCGATCCGGTCAATTTGAAGACGAAAGCCGCAGAATTAATCAATTGGCGAACAGTAGTTCACGAAAAAGACAACATACTTGGAAAACACAAGAAAACAAATAGAATAGACAAAGTAAGCACAAGGAAAAGATAGAGATCACCATCCCTTGAACATTCAATGCGATGTCTGCGGATGTCTTTTCAAATCCAACATATTACTCATTTCACACACAGCGAAATATCGATAACCACCGCAATACACGACGAGTTCCGCCAACGACGATGATATAGACATTATTATTTTACATTTAAGCAATATTCATTTTTTTTCATTTAAACTTAAAAATCCGTAAATTTTCTTCAGATTCAAAAATACGTATAATCTCTCTATGAGTTCAGAATACCAGAGGGTATTCTGAACTCAAATAGACATTATTCGTTTCAGAAATCATTCAAAGTATTTAGAAGTAACATTTTCATCAATTAAGTCAATTTTAATTTTTATTATGATAAAATAAGTACTAGAAAAACTGTATGGTACAGTTTTTTTGTTAGAAAATATACTTAAAAAGAAAAAAAATTAAAAAATCGTTTTTAACTATTTAATTAATCGTAATTAATAATGTAGTAATGATTTTGATGTAAATATATCTTCTTGCTAAGCACGCTGTAGCTGAAATGTTAATAAACTATCCCTGAAAAATAACTAAATTTAGTTATTGCTTTTGATAAAAAATCACGAAACCAAAATATATTTCCGGAAAAAATGTGGATTTCCGCCAAAGTCAGCTTGGATAACGTCATCGAATTATTTGTGCATACATGTGAATTGACAATAATTTCTTTTGCTATACTTCTTTCCTTTTCTCTATTAAATTGTTGTGACAGAACATATCCTGAGTTCTTTGAATATCTGTTTTCGTCGTGAATGTCGATTGTTGTTCCTCTGGCCCATGCGCATCCGCTTCTGTACACGTTACATCCGAATCCTGCATCCGTGTCTTCTTTGAATTCTCTTCATTTGATCCACGCGTGGAATGCGTGACCCATCACCCTCCCGAGTGATTGTCTTCAAAATATCGCCCCTTTTCGTCACGCTTCTGAACTTCAAACTCATCGCGTTTTCCTTCTTGAACAATGGTTATCTAATCAGGATTTTGACTTAACTCGACCTGTTGATCCGGTGCCAGGAAGTGTGCCATCCCTGGCACAACAATCATCATTATCATCATCAAACATATAATACATTAGACAGGCTTCTCAGTGAGGCACTTGGTTAACTGCCTCTATTCATCGAGGTTGGAAGCCCTGTAGGTATTTATTCGTGGCGATGTATCATATAGGAATAAAGTGTCTCTACCGATACTGGGGTTTGAACACATATCACCAGTGAGCAAAAACAGGCGATTTCATTTTGAAGAAGTAGATCACGTGTCCATAAAGTAAATGCATATATGGGAATTATCGTGGCGTCTAATTGTTCACCATTTCTATTCTATCCTTCTGTTACTCTACTAGTCAATATATCTACTCTTCTCTATACTACTCAATAATCCTACACTTTTTCTATGTACTGAATACTATACTGATTACTATTCGGTGGTTACTTTTCCAGCGAGGATTATCGAGCAAGTACTATTAGTGCGATTGTTATTCGAAGGCGTCTGACACCAGTATTGTTTAACGGCGTTACTACTGTTGTATATGCGATTGCAAAATCCCTACTACAACGAGCATTATGAAGTGACAGCGAGTATTCGTTGACATTACAAATGTGGCAACGAGTGTACCTTAACATAAAAAAAACGAAGTGTCTCTCAAACAGTAGACCTGGTGTCACCCATCCCTCTCCAAGTCAAATCACAACCGATGTTCTTCACCTTGAAGACATAAATTTGTCACGATTATGAAGTCATTGATTCCAACGTGGAAAGCTTTCACCCTGTTCGATGGCTTCCTCTTTGATGCTCTCCGCCCTGTTTTGATGTGTCAGTACTTGCTGAGTGCATACATAGCAATGGAAATCACTCTACCTACATTCTGTTAGATGGACGTTAATTATGTTCATACTCCACTTAACTGGTATTGTTTTTAATCCTGGTAAGTACCTAGCCACTCTCCTTAGCACAAAAACCCGCTGGTGAAAACGGTTGAGTCACCGATAATTTGACTATGAGGGGAGGAGTAATGGATAATTTATTCTAAGTATTATGCATAGAATGATATGACATTTAATAAATATAACAGATATATAATTTTAAGCTTCGTATTGTTGGTTGCTTATATTTTAGCAACCTTCCATAATGTTTAGTGCAATAAATTGATTTACTCTCAAGGAAAACTAAAACGGATTTTACATTTTTTTCCCAAGAAAAGTTTTAGACGTTGAACAATATTTCAGTTTTGACATAAAAACGAAAGACCAGAGTGGTCAAAGGTTAACTGAAAAACTAATTAGCGAACAAAAATTGATTTTTTTTTAAATTGAAAAATTGACTCTAGAAAAAAAAACTTTTATTAATCTCAAGTTTAGTGGTTAGTACATTATATATATATATATATATATATATATATATATATATATATATATATATATATATATATATATATATATATATATATATTCAAACATATTTCATAGAATGCTATATACATATTATGTATTATTTTAATTTAATCCTTTGTAATTCTTTAATCAGTTTCTTGGTGTTACGATGTAATTCATCAAGGCATGCACCGCAGTTTTTTTAAATGTATAAATTTATACACACACACACACACACACACACACATATATATATATATGTGTGTGTGTGTGTGTGTGTGTGTGTGTGTGTGTAGATATATATATATATATATATATATATATATATATATATATATATATGAAAAAATTCATGTGCTAGAAAAAGAAAACTAGAACACTTATCCATTTTGCATTTAATCTCCTTCGAAGTATTTCCATCCTGAAGCCACATACATTATCCAGCTTAGATTCCATTGATAGATGGTTTCGTAGGACTGCTTTTATTAGTAGATTATTTGGAAATCCCTGACGTCTTGCAATCTTGTTACTTTCAAGTGGGATATGATTTTTTGAAGGAGATAACATCGCGAAGAGCAATGTCTGGAGACTATTGTGGTTGTCAGACCTGGGTAATATTGTGCTTTGCCGAAAAACCAGCTGCACCAGCCATAATCAGTGATGGAAAATCTATGAGGTGATTTGACCACATCACTCCCAACCATTTCATTTTAAGCACTGCTAAAGACAACGGAAGCGAGCGAGACCGTTATAGATTAGTGAGCCTGCGCAACGGAGTTCAAGGTTAACCTATGCGTAGAGACTCATTCCTGAGTACATTATATCTGTTACCATGGCAACATTCCCAAGACTTTTTGATCAAACCTTGTCTTTGTGTAGAAAAAAAAAAACTAAAAGAAAGGTAGATTAGATTTCTCATATGCAACAGTAAAAGACAACATTTTAGCATTACGATGTTTCTGTGGAGAAACGTTGAAGTTTTATTCCAATATAAGATACGCACATGACACCGTGTTGATAGCATAATCGAAAAGGTAACTGAAATATTTATTATTTTAGATCATAGCCTGCTCGCCAGCAAAATTGTCAGACGAAGATAATTTAATTAATTCAATTAAGCAAGTCAATAAAGCAACTAAGATACAAATAATTACTGAGTATCAAAGAATATGCAAAAAGGGAAAACATCGTTAAGTAGAGAGGACAATAAATTAATAGGAATCACGAAGATAATAATGACGATTGCATTTTAAATTTTGAATATCAAATATAACTGAAAAGAAAAAGGCGGGAAGAGTGTTCCCCAAGTGACAAAAACGACAGAAGAAACTGTCAACTAAGAACTTACGGTTACGTCTGACGTTTTCAGCTGTAAAATGAAGAAATCTATGTGATTATCTAGTATTACGCTTACATTTGTATTCCAAGTACCAAGGAGGTAAGATCATCAGAACAATTACCATGACAATATGTATAGATTAAACACAAGCACGTTCCATTATGTCGGTGGGAAAGTAACTGAAGCAGAGATGCCAGTTCCGGTCCAATATAATTGCAATGTTTTTTTGGGTTTTTTTTTTTGAAGAATCTCTAAATACATAGCAGAATCTCCAGGCCTAATGTGACAGGAATATTCAATAAATGAATGATTGGTTGATTTATATATGTGTAAAATAGATTTTAAGGAGAATTGTTTAAAATTACCTAGCACTACAAACTTCCCTGATGAAAAGTAGGCCTTGCTTATTGGATTCCATCAAGAACTGGAGATGTCAGCTATTTTTGTAGTAAAATACGATGGAATATTTAATACGAATATCCGATGACTTTAAGAAGTACGAAAACATTTCATGCAGAATCCATGGAAATACTAAGACATAGAATGTCGTTTAAAACAGAGAAAAAAGTCTGTTGAAATTCTAAATACTCTACAAGGTTATTCAAATAAAATGAACCGAAGAAGTTAATAAAACAATGCAATAGTAAAGTCCAGCCAAGTCGCAAGTATTCTATTTACAATCAGTTTTTATTTCCTATCTTAGAAGTGTTCAATGTGGCCAAAACTTGCAGCAAGCTTTACAACAATCCGATAACAGAATTCCCCCCAGACGTGTATCAGCATATCACGATCCACTAAGTTGATCGCTGTTGTTATTCGAAGTTTAAGGTCATTGAGGTTAGTGGGTAGCGGTGGAACATAAATGCGATCTTTTACGTATCCAGAAAAAGAAACACACACTGTGATGTCTGGGGATCTCAGAATATCTGCTCAAAGGGCAAGGGGTTGGTAACTGCCTGAACGAGGCCTCGTCTGTAACTCTTCACATGTAGATAGAGTATTGAGAGATTGGAAACTCACGCCTATCTCAATTTGTAGACTTCTGTGGAATCCACACAAATGCAGCACGAATTCTCGGAAGTGTTCCCCCGAAACTTGTGCTCGTCCCGGACGTTTTCCTTTACACAGACACCCACACTCTTGAAACTGTTCAAACCACCGTCAAATGATAGGAGAGGGAGGATTAATATCGAATTGCCTTCAAAGAGCACTCTGAAGTGTGACAATCGTATTTGTTTTCGAGAACGCCTTTTGCTTAGGACTCATCATTCCGGTGGTAAACAAATAAGTGAATGTTGCCGGCGATACGTCACGACAGCAGCGCCTCTGTAGCAGCCGTCTAAACTTAGAAAGTCTCCTTTCAAATGGTCACTAACTCGTTCCATAACGATACTTAAGAACTGAAGCAATGCGTGACGAAACCGGTTCATTCTTTTTTAATAACCCTGTATAATCTCTACTATGTGAACGAATGCTGGAATATTAATTGCAGGTGAAAAGAGCTATATTGCAACATATCACATCTACAAATAACATGAACAGAACATGTGATCAAAAAGGAATTGCTTTTTATACGATACGCACTCAAATGCAAGCTTGTAGCGTTGCTCGCTTGTTAAATTTTTAAATACAACAGCGACTCAAGATAGAAGGCTACTGAGAATAATGCAAAGGTGTACGGGACGAAGCAAGAAATGCATATTATAAGGATATGTAAAAGACATACCAATTTAGATCGTAGTAACTTCATTAGAACACTGAGATAAGTTTGTTCGACAAAGTAACAGTTCTGTTCGAGTGGAGATTATTTTTGTATTTATCAACCCCCACGTGGTCAGGTTGTGACACAAAGTAGGTTTAATGTGGGGAGTCCGTGCGCGTACAGACTAGTAACAAAAATTGCCCGAACCTCCGCAAACATCGGTTGCGCTGACCTCGGTGCGTGAACCGATCTCTCTCTCTCTCTCTCTCTCTCTCTCTCTCTCTCTCTCTCTCTCTCTCTCCCCCCACCCACCCACACACTATCTGTTGTAATGACAGGGCGCGGTTTCGATCGGTTGTTTCCCAGGGCTGGGCACCTCTCAGTATAATTTTCCTCGGTTTAGATTTGACGGAGATGACCCTGAGCGCACTCTGCCCAAAGACATAGACACAACTGAGAGATGATACTGTCCACGTAGAGCTTGCTGCTCACCGAGTGAATACAATGGGAATGGACAGGATTTGTTATCGTGTACAATGGCATGGCGGATTTTGGCTTTGAACATTGAGCTGACGAAGGAACATTTTTCGTAGTAAGTAGAAAGAGGTTACTGAAGTTTCGTTTGTGGGGAATAGGTTGTCCGGTGGAAGGTTTGTCGAGGCGCGACAGTGAGTACTGGACCTCAACAGTCCAAAGATAGCAGCAACAATTCCCTTTTATTCTGATACATTTCTTGTAAATTATAGAACATAGCAGCAGACAGTATATATTTTCTGAAGTTCTACAAGAAACCGACCATTCTTCTTTGCTGAGGTCTACACGCAATAGACGTTGCAAATAAGGGTTCTCATTGAGGGGTATGACCGCTCACCAGAACTGAAATAAATTTGGGTTCTGCTCAATGGTGATGAAATTTGATTTATACCGTTAGATTGATTAAAGCCACTTCCAAGATAATTGAACATAGAACAGAATTTTTATACTTTTTCTGTTTTAAATTTTCTTAGGGTACGCCCTACTATTTTATGTTGTATCACTCATTCACCATGTGGGGGACTCTGCATGTCCATAGCATTATGTCTTTTTTTCTCTAAATAATACACAGCCATAACTTTATTATACAGTGTAACCGGGATATAAGAGACCCTGATATAAGATAAACCCGGATATAAGAGAGATATTCTCTGGTCCCAAATTAGAGTATGTGTTAATGTATATATAATAGACCAAACCCGGATATAAGAGAAACCCGGATATAAGAGAGATCTTCTCTGGTCCCAAATTAGAGTATGTGTTAATGTATATATAAAATACCAAACCCGGATATAAGAGAGATCTTCTCTGGTCCCAAATTAGAGTATGTGTTAATGTATATATAATAGACCAAAACCGGATATAAGAGAAACCCGGATATAAGAGACTTCTCCGGCCCCGACAACTCTCTTATATACGAGTTACACTGTACATATTCCCTCTTCCTATTCCATTTATTCAATCCATCTTTTTAACCAGGGTAATCGATCATTCTACTTGCTTCTATTAAACACAGTATCTTCTGTGGGTGTTGTAATATCCACGTATTTTTCCAATTATGAATCCCAGTAATTCTGACCTCTCTTCATTTATGTAAATATAGCAATTTTATAATGTTATATATATATATATATTGGTATATCAAAGCTCAGAAACACAGTGCTGACGACAGATATCGATTCGGTCAATGGAGCGACGGAAGATGAAGAAAGAATCAATTGGATAAAAGTAATCCACTAAAAAGCGACATGTTTCGAAAACACCAGAAGAAAAATAGACGAAACAAGAGATCCCAAAGTATATCCAGATAATATCCATTGAAACGTCCCACACACCCATGCGGTGGCTGCGGGCGTTGTCTCCAGATCCAACATCAGATTCATTTCACACTGATGGAAATGTCACTGAGCAACCCAAATCTCGGCATCGAGTTCCTCCAGCGACAATAGTATTAGCCGTTTCCTTACAAGGAATCTCTCTACCTCCATTGATCGAGTAACTTGTTCTACTTTCATTTGAAATTAAAAAAGGTTTCTCTTTAAACAATTTATCGAGGAAATAGATTTCTGATGTGCGGAAGTTGTGATCGTTTTCTTCCAGTACTGACGGGGAGTTTCTTTTCCCCACCATTTGTTTTTATTATCTTATTATTTTCTCTTGGAGTTATGTATGATATCCTCTATAGCTAGTGCAGATTCTTCATTTTGTAATTATTTAGCGCCAGTATACAATGTCCATTTATATCATACACACTTAAATAGATGATTAATCCGAACGATGTCATAAATGAACAAGCAAAATTTACAAACATTAATTTGTTATTTATTTTTCCGCATTCAGTAGAAGATATACATATATTTATTGAAATTTAAAACACGCCCAAGTCATATAAGCGGGTTCACTGTCGGAGGAAAAATGTTTCTTTAGTAGGAGTTCTCAATCTAGGCATCTAGTTTCCTTTGTGAGATCTCATTGCAGAATGTAAAAAAATAATCAGTCACAAAAAAATACTTACTGTTTAAAAAATCAAAAAAATGAATATAAACTTATATATGTGTAGCTAGTAACCTTCTCCACTAAAAACAAACATTTATAGCAATAGAAACTAATGTAGTATTAAAAAAATATTAAAATAAACTGTTTGTTTACGTTTCGGAAAGGAATCTAATGCTTCTAGAACGTTGAAAATTTATTTGTGAGCATAAGATCCTGAAAGTAAAATAGGCTACTTTAGATGGGAGAAAGGAGCTAGATACACAGTAAATACAACGTTCTAATCATTATTTTACGGTAGTTCGGTTTGTCTTTCTTTCTCCACATCTATCTATCTATCTATCTATCTATCTATCTATCTATCTATCTATCTATCTGTCACAGTATCTACGTACATCTATGTATGTCTCATTGTGTGTATGTTTAAGCATTGCGCCACAACAATTCGTATTAACTTTTTCTCTATTTTTCTCTACATATCTATCTATCTATCTATCTATCTATATATATATATATATATATATATATATATATATATATATATATATATATATATATAACACTATTTAGAAACGGCAGGTTAATTAACCAATTAATTAACCACAGAAGTTAATTACGGGGATTACTTAAACCGATAGATATAACAAAAGACATACTGAGCGATGTTCTTTTTGTTTTGTTAATTTCCCAAAACGGGGGATCGGAAAAGATTTTTTTGTTTTGTTATTTTCAAGTGCGAATCAAGATAATCATTTTTACTTTCTCGCTGAAGTTTGCTGCTGAGATAAGCCAGATTCTCTGCGAGGACAGAGGAAGGAAAAAGAGAAAGAAAAGAAGGAAACAGAGGGACAAGACTTAACAACTTAGATGATAAAAGAAAAAAAGGCCACCCACGAAAATTAATTGTCGTAGGGGTTGGTTGATGAATCCCAGAGCTTTTGGGCAGATAAAACACTGGCTGTGTCAGGATGGCGAACTTGTGTTATCAGTATTCGGTGGGTCGTCTGCCGGCCGCACACGGAGCCCGGCCCTGGATCGAGGAGAGGTCGGCTGGACAGGGCATCTGTGTTCTGTTGAAATACGTTTTTGATAACAAAAGCCATGTTATTGTGTCTTTCTTAATTAACCCAATTTTCGCCAAAATACCGTCCACTTAATGTTGGCGAAAAACTTGATTGAGGAATTCCATATGCCGTGAAGTTGGATAAAAATTGAGATTATCATTTGACGCCTATTGGCCGAATAACCAGGCGGAGGTGATCATGTGACGCAGGGAGGAGGCCTGCCACCGCCCATTGAGAGGATAGGTGTGATATGTTACTGCGAGGAAGTGGGCAAACCGTTGACGCCCTCTAAAGTATGGTGAGATACCCATATGAGAGCAGAAGAGGGTGGGAGTGGAAGAAGATTTCCAAAAATGGAAAATGATAAATATTTCTGACCCAAAACAAAGGAAATCCTTATTGGAACGTGGTGGCCACACCATGTCCGACCCCACGCCAGGTTTTGATCGGCGTCCATATAAGCAAACGTCTTCGGGTGTTTTGTACAGTGAGGAGTCCAGGAGTGAAGTTACAACACAGTACAGTAAGGAGAGAGCAGTGCAGTGCAGTGCAGTTCGCAGAGAGATCCAGTCGAGCCCAAGAGACAAGGGGACTCGGATACATAACGCCTCGCACAGGTGACCGCACGATTCCATGCCTTCCGACTTAGACTTCTAACCAAGAACAAATTCGTTGAAGTCCGACTTTAGATTTCCCACCAAAGCAAATTTTCGACTTAGACTTCTAACCAAGAACAAATTATAGAAGTCTGATTATATTTTCCACCAGAGCCGACTTTATTGAAAAACAATCCAGACATCCAGAACTAGCAAAAAGTGTTACAATCCACTTTTTTTTCATTCGGGCTGGGAGAGAAAGAGAGAGACGCACTCCTGTAACTCAACAAACCGACATAAAATTAATCACTATTCCTAACCAGTCGCTCGCCTTGAAGTTGTTGTTTGTGCTTTTGTTTTTTTGTCTACATTTATTGTGCAGTATCACCTTGACCCGGATTCGGCTGGCACTACGACCCGACGTCCGATTGATCTCGTCAGCCTAAGATGAAATCACAACGTGGGTAGGTTGAATCGAGATCAAAGCAGTTGCTTCGGTGACCGGGCGTTGGAAGCGAGCCGAGTACGACAAGTTTGTACTAGAACCCAACAAGACTTCAACCGATGTCCCAGAGTTAGCCCATCACAAAGGACGACGTCACATTTGGCGTCGTGACGAAAGAGGTCGGGTGTCACATATATATATATATATATATATATATATATATATATATATATATATATATATATATATACACACACAACTTTTTCTTCCTTCTCGCTAGGACTCTCTCTTTATACATATATACATACACACATACACAAAGAGACACACACATAGACATAGGCAGAGACACACATATTATATATATATATATATATATATATATATATATATATATATATATATATATATACATACTTACATGCATATATAATTTTTGCTTCGATGTGGAAGAGAATCTCGACAAGTGAGGAAAAGAAGATGGTCATGAACGATTCTATTGAAATAGAATTCATATTTATGTTTATATTTATAGAATTCTATTTAAATAGAATCGTTTATAACCATCTGTGTTCCAGTTTAAATAGGCATAGCCAGTTTCGTAAACGCACATTTACTCATAGAATTCTTACTCATAGAATTCTTAACTCAAGACTACCGCATGAAAAATAATTTACTGTCTATTTAATTGATTCTAGCGAATTGAGCCTCTTGTGAGCAAAATTGGTTTGGAAAACCGATGTTATATCTTTTCTTATATCCAATTTGCTTGTCCTATATCATAATATAATGTTACAGAATAGATGTATTATGTCAATATTTTCATGCAAAAGCAGTAATAAACCCACGATGTTGACAGAAATTTGAATGACATCGTTCGGCTTAGAATTCAATAATATACGTCTTTTAATCCACTGGCTTACGTAAATGCATACACCAATGGGCGATTACTTCATGAGGAATATATTTTGGCTACGTATCTAGATTTGTGTTTCTTTAATTGTTTTGGATTACATTGTTAGCTTCTCTTAATAAAAAAACATTTTCTTCCGAAGCGTTTACATATATTTGAACGTATCTCTAGCCAAGTTTAAATTTCATGAACTCTGTCCAGAATTTGCCCTACATTTTATATATTAGAAGAAAATTGTCTATATGTCTAGGAGAAATATACTGTCTTTTAATATATGTGATGGTAGAGCTTTGAAAGAACAATCAATTTTGCACTCCTGGAAATGTATAAGTCCGGCATGTATAATTTGAATAACATCAAAGACTATGTCCTCTAGCAATCAGTCTAGAAGAAAAAAAATATTCAATAGAAAATTCACCTAGATGATGCTGTATAGCAAAATATTGGGTGTAGAGTTTATGTATGCAAAAAAATAAAAATAACAAAAACAAAGCGATAAAATTCAGTAGCTATGAATAGACATTACGGTAATGAATTATCCAGAATCCTACTGACACCACTGACCACTGCAACCATGGAATGTGTCATAAGTTTTGCAGGGTGGTAAAAAAAATAAGCATTCACTAGAACATGTAATCGGTTTTGATTTTGACCCGTTGTTATTTATTTCAGTGTTTAAGAAAAATTCGATATAAACTCAAATATGTGTACCCAGTAAACCCCAATTCGCAAAAAATATACATAAATAAAAATAAGAATAAAATAACAAGCGTTTTCAGCAATAAAAACTAAGATCGGATTAAAAACAAATATTAGAATAAACTGAATATTTACGTTTTTGGAACGAAACTATTGCTTGTAGATATAAATAACTTATCCCGTCGAAAAATGTGCATTCATTAAATTCTATTTTTCTCTTATATATGTGCCGTGTGAAAACATAACGTAGGCGATCATGGCTCCCCACAACTTTCTATCCTTGTAGACCTTGACAAAATTTGTCTCTTTGTTATTTCATCTAAGCACTGTTTGCCCCTCCATTTACTCGACTTCACTAAGTATATTACTCATTGTTTTTTTTACTCTGACTGAGTTGCCCTTCATCTGTCCTGTGAGTATCAGATTTTCCAAGACCTCTATCCTCATTATATGTCCCAGAAACCTCAAATCTCTCTTCCTGATGGTAATCATTACTTCACATTTGTTTCTACTTTCTTCAAAACTTCGTCGTTACTCACTTGTTAGATCCACGTTATCTTCAGTAACTTTCTGTTGCAGCAAATCTGTGTTGCGTCAAGAAGAAAAAAGAAAATAACACACGACATTGCATTTATATTTTTGAAGATCAAATTTTGTTAGGAAGATGCCGGAAAAGAGTTACACAAGCGAGAAGATAAACAGCATCGAACGTACCCTTTACATTTAGACATTTCAACCGAGAAATTTTTGGACCTAGTCGCCTATCTAGTACTGCGCTTAGAATCATAAAAGGAACAAAACCTAGTTGTACCGTGAGGTACTGCCAGAACAATCTGGGCTAGTGGTAATGTTGCATCGACCACGAAACCATGCCTCAACCAAGATTTATCATCTGATGAAGGATTTCCTGGAAGCAACACTGCTGTGCGAACAGCTGTTATTGTATAAAATTATTTTATATATATTTATACATATTTATCTCTCTCTGTCTCTCTCTGTCCCTGTCTCTGTCTCTCTCTCTCTGTCTCTCTCTCTCTGTCTCTGTCTGTCTATCTCTCTCTCTCTCTCTCTATATATATATATATATATATATATATATATATATGTGTGTGTGTGTGTGTGTTTGTGTGTGTGTGTGTGTGTATGTGTGTGTGTGTGAGCGAGAGAGAGAACATATGTAATTCATCGAAAAATATGCTATTTTACGCAGAAATACGGGAAAAACATTGGCCTTGCGCAATGTTTAGCGATTCTAATCTAGCTAGTGAATTAGCTTCATATATAATTCGATACTGAACGACGCATGAAGTCCCAACATTTGAGAAAAACAAATTCTTATCATGCAGATAAAAAAATTGCACAAGGAAATTTTCACAATCATATTTAGTAATTATTTAACATTGTGGATCTGAAAACTTTGACCCACGCTCATATTCACACACACACAGACACACACATAGAATCATATATATATATATATATATATATATATATATATATATATATATATATATATATATATATATATATAATTGATGTTTATTCATATGCAAAAATATCACTTCTATTCTGCGTCGTGACTAAGATTTTATTCCATTTCCAAAATATTTTTTCATTTACTTTGCAGTATAATATATATATATATATATATATATATATATATATATATATATATATATATATATATATATATATATATATATATTTTATGAGGTATGTATTTACTTTCACTTGTAAGAAATATGTAGATGAATATTCCTCTCTATATATTGCATAATTGTCGTAAACATAAAATATATTTCTTCTTTACTATTGTTATCTGACGCATTTTCTCTTTTAAGAATTGGGGAATGATTAATACTTTTAAGTCTCATCTTAATGTATTGATACGCCCACTTGATCGTGACAGGAGATATAACACATTGCGCCATCGTTTCCTGATTGTGTAACAGATAAATATTTTTGCTGTAATGAAAGTTATTTTAGTATCTCGAGATGAGTAATGTCCAAATCTGTACTTATCACAATGTGTCGTTATTTCAGTTTAAGTTTTCGTCTTGAAATCGAATTCAGAAAGCAACGGGAAACCACACCATAAGCCCTCCTTATAACACTCTGTGCAAAGCACAGATCAGAAACTTCGTAAAGAACATCAGCTCCTTTGGAAATAAAATCAATCCCTGAAAAGAAATTTATGTGGTCGTGTCAAGTGTCGATTGCTTCCCCATATATATATATATATATATATATATATATATATATATATATATATATATATATATATATATATATATATATATATATATATATTCGGAATCAGGGTATTTAATATCATTTGAATTCGTACATTAAATGACTGAATATAAAAATTCAGAGAGTATATGAATCGGATTGTTGGTTTGGGAATCATCTACGCAAGAAAAGAAAATTGAAAGTGGAGTAGGACTAATATTAGATAAAGTCAAGAGGATGATTATTCTAGGGGCAGGGAAATTCGTCAGACTATTTAGTATTATTTTGGTGAAACTGAAATAAAAATTATTTAAAATGGCGATTATATCGTTGCTGACACCTATATAAGAGACCATTGATGTAGAATAGCGATAGGTTTTAAAACACACATGAATATTTATTTTAAATCTCTTCACCCTAATTAAGGCAATAAAGCCACTAAGACATAACGGCTTAATGAGTGTGAATGAATAAGAAAATGAAAGAAAATACGTTATTAAGAAGCTGGAACATTAAATAGAGGAATCAGAAGGGCTACAGATAACGATTGATATTGCATTTAAATTTTGAAAGGTCAAATGTGGCTAAAAAGCAAGAAGGCGGGAAAGAGTTCCACAGGAGAAAAAGACAAGGAAATTAACTGTCAGCAAAGAACTTAAGGTTACATCTAGCCATTTCGACTGTAAAATGATGAGATCTTGTTACAAATCTAATACTGCGCAAATATTCACAAAGTTTAGATAGAATAGAACAAAGTTCTTCAGAACAAAGTTCTTCAGAACAATTATCAAGAAAGTATTTATACGAAAGGCACGGATTCCAAAGAAAACATTTAATCACATAAAATTATTAACATGGTAGGGGAGAATGCAAATGTATGAAGCAAATCAAATAATGGGACATTTTTTAAATATAGACTTGGAACCCGAATTGAATGTTGAGGACAATACATTCGTTGACACAGGAAGGCATTAAATACGAGAAGAAACAAATAAACACCAAATGGAAGAAAATAGAATGTATGGTTGTCTTTAAAAAGAACAAGACGAGACTTAAAAATTGAACACAGCAAAATTAAATGATTAAAACGATTTAAATATCAAGTAACAATTTTAACGAAGGACAAGAAATGCGACATCGAAATCCGTAGGCGAATAAGAATAGCATAAGTTGCCTTCCATAACATAAAGATAGTATTTAGAAACAGGGAACATTGGTTAGAAACAAATGGTAATTAAATATTATATAATATCGAACCTTCAACAGATGAAGACGAGATATAAGGCGGAGAAATATGCTTCTTCAGAAGCGGGTTTAGAATGCCATAAACTATATATGAAAGCAAAGAAAGAGAATACATGGCTGTCTGGCAAAAGAGATCTTAAGTTGATTGTTATATGATCCGAATACGAAAATCAAGCTGTTCCGGACATTTAACAACTTTAATCATGTAGGAACAGATAGTGCAATGTGGCACAGAATTAAGGCGTATAAAATAGTTAAAGGATCAATTCAAAAACTCAAAAGGATTAAGAGATCGTCAAGAATCCTCAGAACCATAGAAGGTTCTGCTGCATATTCAATAACAATCAAATGACAGTTAATGTTAGATAAATTCCTCGTAGATAAATAAGCTAAGAAAAACCTTGACAGAGCGCGAAATTAGGAATATTATATATACTAAGTACATTGAATGGCTAACAATCTGACAAATAGAGTGCCATATATTTGT